>CM034707.1:18875691-18887844 GCA_020142125.1 Phrynosoma platyrhinos
CAAAACAGAATGGAGCTCCTTTTTCCTGTGCAGCTGATGCCCAGTAAAGGAGGTCTGATGGTGGACCTCTGATCATGACAACAGTGTCAGTGTAAAGAACAGGTACAGAACAGTTATCTAGACCTGCTCATCTGGACTAAGGCTGCATCCGTACTACAGAAATAATCTAGATTGATACCACTTTAACTATCATGGCTCAATGATATGTAATTCTAGGAACTGTAGTTTGTTATAGTACTAGATCTCTTTGACAGAGAAGGCTAAATATCACACAAAACTACAAATCCCAGAATGCCATAGCATGGGGCCATGGCAATTAAAATGGTGTCATCCTGGATTATTTCTACAATGTGGCTGCAGCCCTAGTAAGTGATCTATAATTTAAGTAAGGGGCTGTACAGACCGCCCGAAAGGGGCGGTGGTAAGCTGCCCCTTTGCTCGCCGGATCAGGGTCACAACAATCACACACGGACTGATCCAGTGCTTTGCTGCTCTAAAAGGAGCTGGCAAAATGCCGCTCCTTTTTAGAGCAGCAAAAAGCTGCCCTTGCAGCCGTGGCGGCACTTTTCGGTGCTCCTTTTGATGTATGGCGTGTAGTTGCCATGCCACCGGAGTGCCGCAAGACTGCATGCCATCTAGTTGGGCATGCAGCATAATGGCTGCTTGGGGGCAGGGTTAGGGTATACAACATGCAGCCACCACACCCCCATTCAACCCCGACGCCAGCCCTTTTTGGCTGGTCTGTATAGCCCCTAAGTTTCTGATACAAGATTCCATCCAATAAGTTTTATTGTAAAACAAAAACAAACAAACAAAACATAGATTCTAAACTTTTTAGGAAATAATTTCCCATTGATTTCACTACCAAAGATCAACTAGATGTTGTAAAAGATTCTGGGTAACATTTCCAAGGAACCAGTAAATGTATGGATAAGTCTGAATATCCCATCATTTTTTTTTAATTCTTCTAAGTCATTATATGAATATCAATATAATTGAAAAATGAGCATAACCCATCTAAATAAATGAGCCTAAAAGAAGTCTGGTAGACCGAGACAGAACAGAAACATCCCCCATTTTGATTGGAGTAATAACTGCAGTGTTGGACTACTGACTCACACATCATCCCCCTTGAAGAAACATATGTTTCTGTTCCATCACCATCCCTTTTCTTTGAAGGTTTCTGTGAGAGAAGAACATTTCTTCCAGAAGCCTCCAACGCACCTATTGCTTTATCAGCTTTGAGCTGCCAAAGACAAAATTCTGTTAGGCTGATCACATGAAGCACAGATATGTCCAAGATCCAGCTAGATCCTTTTGATGATAAAAGAAGCCCCTCTGGGGGTCTTGAAGGATGCAATCCCCCCCATCCGACCCTGATTAGGGTGACCAGACATCCTCCTTTTCCAGGACATGTCCTACATTTCAACCTTCTGTCCAGAAGGAATTCCAAAATGTCCTCCATTTTGAGTGTGACTAAGAAGTACGAATTGATATTTATATTAGTGTTTTAGCTTATATTTGGTAATGCCTTACATTTTTCTTGAGAAATACCCAACATTTTGCAGTCCCTTGTCCTTTGCAATTAGGACATCTGGCCACCCTGCCCCAGGTGCCATAACAGGATTTGTTGTTGGGTGCCTTCAAGTCTTATGGCAACCCTAAGGCAAACCTATCATTGAATTTTCTTGGCAAGCTTTGTTCAAGATGCTGTCTTTCTTTTCCTTATAACTACCCCACCTTCCCCACTTTACTGTAAAGGCTTTCCTAGGTTCCTGAAGCAAATATTAAGGCAGTGTGACCAGATGTCCTCCTTTTCTAGGATGTGTCCTACATGTCAACCTTCTGTCCAAGTTGAATTTCAAAATGCCCTGTTTGGAGCATGATTAAGAACCCATTGAATAACACCATGTTTGTTGTTCCTCTTTGAGAAATAGGTCTACTTGGCAGCTTGTCCTCAATGCAAATAGGGGGATAAGATGGGTCAATGCCCTTAAAAGACATGGGAGTGCCAACACATCTGATAGTCCTAATGAGGAATTTGTATTCAGGACAAGAGGCTACTGTCGGAATAGAACCTGGAGAAACAGAATGGTTCCCAATTGGCAAAGGAGTCAGACAAGGCTGCATCCTATCACCCTAGCTGTTCAACTTGTATGCAGAACATATTGTAAGTAAAGAAGGTTTGGACATGGAAGAGGGAGGAGTGAAAATAGGAGGAAGGAATATCAACAAACTAAGATATGCTGATGACACCATAATACTAGCAGAGAACCTCACAGACCTGGAATAACTATTATTATTATTATTATTATTATTATTATTATTATTATTATTAAGGAAAATCAAAGAAGAAAGTGCATAGGCAGGCTTACTGTTGAGTATAAAGAAAGCAAAAGTAATGACTACAGGGAACTTGCACACATTCAAACTAGACAATGAAGAAATAGAAATAGTAAAAGAGTTCTCATAGCTGGGATCAAATATTGATCGGAATGGGAACTGCAGCCAGGAAATCAGGAAAAGATTAAGAATGAGGAGGGTGGTTATGAAAGAACCAGAAAAGATCCTAAAATGCAAAGACATACAACTCAGCACAATATGCAGAATCATACAAGCCATCGTATTCCCTATTACTGTGCATGGATGTGAGAGCTGGACAGTCAAGAAAGAAGACAGGAGGAAAATCAATGCATTTGAGATAATGTGCTGCTGGAGAAGAGTGCTGAGGATCCCATGGACAGCCAAAAGGACAAACAAATGGGTCCTATAGCAGATCAAGCCAGAGGTATCCCTAGAAGCCAAGATGACAAGGCTTAGACTGTTGTACTTTGGACACATCATGAAAAGGCATGAATTGTTAGGATAGACAATAATGTGAAGGAAGTAGAAAGAGAGGAAGGCCACATGCTAGATGGATGGACTTTATTAAGGAGACCATGAATATGAGTTTGCAGGAGCTGGGCAGAGCAGTAGAGGATGGGGGGGCTGGAGATGTTTCATCCATAGGGTCACCATGGGTTGAGACCAATTCAAAGGCAGCTAACAACAACAAATGGTCTTTCTAAAGTTTGTTTGATTTTTCCGGAGGAGCAGCAGCAAACAAGTCTTGCCTCCAGATCTCAGGCAGGAAAAGGATGGCAAACATGTTAAGCAATGGGCTGCTTGAGGACCCAATGCAAATATTGAAAGGGTTTTTACCTTAATTTCAGCACAATGGACAAATGAAAGGAAATATTTAGATGTAGATTCAGTCAAGGGTTTGTTGCTAGTCAAGTACAATTTTAAGCATTTGTCTTGCTCCGGGTTGTGTAAGTACCTTGCAAGCCAACAAGGTATTTTAACAAAGTGAAGTCATAGACTTTCATGGCCAGCATCCATAGTTTTGTGGTTTTTTCGGGCTGTGTGGCCATGTTCTAGAAGAGTTTCTTTCTGACATTTCACTAGCATCTGTGGCTGGCATCAGAAAAATACAGTTCAGCACATAATAAAATACAGTATATGTAATATAGCTGTAAATGAACCCTATGGAATGAATGTATATTTATATTAGTGCTTTATTTTGTAATCTCTTACATTTTTCTTGAATGTCCTATATTTTGGGATGCCTCATCCTCCTTGTGGTTATGACATTTGGTCACCCTGAATTAAGGGCATGTGGAGTTGTGTGGAGAGAGAGAATATGCTTCCTCTAAGGGCATATCTACATTGGCCAAGTAAACCAGTTTACCCTCACTCCACCACAACCTGTCCACATGATGCATAGCTAAATCCTGGATTCGAATGCAGACTGTCTTCACAACAGAAGACCGTTTTTGCAGTGAATTTTCCTTTCCTTCACTTAAACCTGGGTTGTTGTTGTTGTTGTTTTAAAAAAAAACACTCCTTTTTTGCTTGGGATTTTGTAGAAAAATCCAGAGGACTCTTTAGCAAGTAACTCCCTCTAAGGTCACAACAAGGCTCCCAGCCATGTGATCAACCTCATTTGTGACCTCTTAGATGAATAAAGTGACTCATGCCAGCAGTGGCAGTGCCCATGGGACCCATATGTAGATGGCCGTCCACCATTCCTCTGCAGTGAAGAGGTAATGGGATGAATCTGGGGAAGTTCTGGAGCCAGAAAACTCTGAGTATTGTGGCTAGAGTATTCTGGCCAGTGTAGATGAGCCCTATGATGGACTTCTTCCTTCAGTGTAAGGACCTAAACAGATCCTGGCTTAATGGGCCAACCACTGCTGCACATGTGCAGAGAATGTTTTAATTCTTCAACATCCTTCAACATTCTGCATAGTGTGGAATACTATGTGAGTCAAAAAGCTTGCACATACTCAGATGTCCATAGTAGAGAAAACTGCTCAATATACCATTTCCTTCAATAAAAAGATGGAAACTTCTTGCATTTGCATTTTTCTTTTTCTTTTAAAGTCCTCTTCTATGAAATCAAGTCAAGCCAAGTCATGTGACCAAGAAATTCTGCAATAACTAATCACATGTTGTAGCAGGGTGGGCAACTTGTGGCTTCCCCAGAGACTGATGGACTACATCACCCATCATCTCTCACTGTGGCCTATAGTGGCTGAGGAGATGACAAATGCAATCTAACACATCTGGGGGCTTGGTTGTTGCCTGTCCCTGCACTGAAGCCTTGAGATATTCCAGCTGAAGAAGCAAAGAATATAAAGAAAAGGAAGAATGATGAATAGAAAATCAAGAAACCCAGAATAAGTGGAATCTAGCCTGCATTAAGCACTTTTAAACTCTATTCAGTATCAGTGTCAACCCTTTGAAATCAATTATTATTTATTTATTATTAATAATTAAATCATCAACATCATCTGCCTTTTTCCCAGTTTGGGACTCAAAGCTGTTTCCAACAGTTAAACAAACACAGTGAAAAATGGCCAGCTTTAAAAAGTTACAAAGGAATTAAACTATCAAAAAATTTAAACCAGTTAAAAACATAACCTATTAAACAACAACAAACCAACAATAACAGCAAAAATAGAAATCTAGCATATTATATAATGCCTGTCTCCTAAAAAAAAAATGGATGTTCAAAGGCCTGGTAGAATAAGTTTTACCTCCTTGTAGAAAGAATAAGGAGAAGGCCAATGGTCCTATACGTTCTTGACCTTGACTGAATCATACTCCTTTAGAAGACAGATAGTCCTACCTAGTTGCAGTGTTATTCCCAACTTGCTCAGAGTCTCTGTGCTGTTGTGCTTCTTCCTCTTTCTGGTCAAAACCATAGTGCAAGAAAAATAGTTTCCTGGAAATATATAACCTGCAAAAAGCAGAAGTGGTTGCGTCTCACAAACTGTCATCCATCAATTGCAACATCAATTAACTGTGAATAGTGAAACGAGAGTTTGATTGTTGGGCAACATTGGCAGCTGATGATGATAAGTCTTTGAGTGCAAGTGAATCTTAAGGCTCCATCCCTATTGATTCAAACTGGTGATGGGTGACCATTTCAATTCAGTCCATTTTGATCAATATTTGCAAAATGTCTTCCTATCTAGCATGTAAGACCCTTGAGGTTGGAAATATTTGAACCTGACAGACAAGAAAACTGTTAGATTTGTCCATTGGATGGCTTTCTCTCCTTACTTCTTTGAAGTTGGAATTTGAATCCCTGTAATATTCAGACATGTTTATACTGAATTTGTGTCGCCATGTTTTATTCATCACTGGGCTCTTTATCTTAAATGGTTCCATGGGAGGCAATTACAAAATGAAGCTGCTATTGCTACAAAATATTGTTCCCTATGCGGGTTCATTTGTGTTTGTGTTTGTGTATCTGTGTGCATGTGTGCATGCACGCACGCACATGCACATGAATGTAGATTTAGAACAGAACCTATAGAAATGGGATGGGACTAATGGGGAAAACTTTTGTTTTGTTCACAAGTTGACCCAAATTTGCAAATGTCTTCATATTCCTGATTTGAGATTTCAAAGATTTGAATGTAAAAGAAAATATAAATTGTCATCCCTAGTTCAGGATACTGGCATAGTGGAGACCAGGGTTCAATTCCATGCACTCTCTTAGCCTCAGGGTGAAGCAAAGGCAAATCTCTTCTGAGCAAATCTTGCCAAGAAAACCCCATGATAGGTTCACTATAGGGTTGCTATAAGTCAGAAAGGACTTGAAGACACACAACAATAACATTCAGGATAAGATGACTCTTGTCTAAAAGCTTCCTCACCACCACCATGAGAGAGTCACTCCTAGATATTTTGTTAACAGAATTATATTTTGAGTAAGCCAACATGGCATAGTGGTTTGTGTATTGGACTAGGACTCTGGGAGAACATGGTTTGAATCCCTACTCAACTGTGGAGAACCACCTTGAGCAACTCACACATTCTCACCCTCAGAGGAAGGCAATGATAAATCTCCTCTTAATAAATTGTAGCTGGAATCTTGCACTAGAAGATGCTCATCTGCTGTGTAGCAGTGCTTTGTTGTTTGTTTTCAAGTTGTTTCTGACTTGTGGGTGGCAACTTTAGGTGAATCTATCATGGGATTTTCTTGGCCAGATTTGTTCAGAGGGAGTTTGCCTTTGCCTGCCTCAGAGAGTGTGACTTGCCCAAAATCACTCAGTGGATTTCTATGACTGAGTGGGAATTCAAACCCTGGTCTCCAGAGCTGTAGTGCAATGCTCAAACCACTTTCACCAAGCTGGCTGTCCTGGGAGGCAAAGCAAAACTATTGGGGGAAGTGTGATGGACCCCAGCATCTGCTCCTGGGAGGCAATACAAAAATATTTTAAAACAAAATAAATAAATAAACAAATAGGAAAAGCCAATGATTGGGTCACCATAAAGCAGAGTTGGTTTGAAGGCACAAAACAACAATATTTTGAAGAGGCAATGAAGTGTCTTTCAACAGACTAATCAATCCACAAATTGAAGAAGGGTTTATTTCTATGCTGGATCATTGCCACTGGAAAGTTGTAGAATCAAAGTAAATGCAATTTTGAATATGTGATGGCATATAGTGTGTCTAGGGTTCTGACATGCTCTCCCCAAACTAAGAGTCATATGGGGAGTAGGTGTCATCAGAATTAGAATCATAGTACACAAGAAGGAAGATTTTACCATTCCTCTCTAACACTATCCCAGCAACAAATATGTACACCAAGCTTGTATTATTCCTAGAAAGGGTGTTTTCCGCAGCACCATACCAGCTTTTCACCTGGGGCTAATAGCAGCAATGAGTGTGTGAGTAGATAAGAGAGAGAAGTTAATTTTGTTCACAGTGTAAAATAAGTTAACCTCATTTTGCTCTTTGAACCCAATATGTGGATGTGCATTAGTTCTCCTTTGAAATGTGTGTTTCACTGCCTTTTGAAATAGAATTCTCCAAGAAAAAGAAGAAGAAGAAGAAGAAGAAGAAGAAGAAGAAGAAGAAGAAGAAGAAGAAGAAGAAGAAGAAGAAGACATACATACATTAGGAAAAGTGCATGGAGGAATTAATATATTTGTAATAAGGGCATTGAAATGCATATTACAAAAACTGCTTGCAAAGAGTATGTTAGGACACAGATCAAGAAGAGTAGAGGCTTCAGCCATGTGTAATAAACAGCCACTTATAGATAACCAAATAGGAGGATGAAACATGATCAAGATCTACTCAAAAAGTTGTATGAGCTACTTTATATTTGTAGCTGCAGAGATAATGATTATTAATTTTAAAAGAAATATGTTGCTCCAGATTGGTGAGGACTGTATGCTGGGTACTCAGGCAGCTGCCCAGGTGCTAAGGTAGATGGTCAACTTCAAGTCCCTTTCCAGCTCCTTCCTGTTTGGGTTCACTTTATTTAGATTGAGCTCAGATGGGACAGCCCTGGTATATAAGGTATGACACACAGATACACTAGTACAGGAGTGTGAAGCCTGTGGCCATCCAGACATTTCTGGACTTCAAACTCCCAACATGCTTCACCATTGGCTAGGTTGGTTAGGGCTGATAGGACTTGTAGTCCAATGACACCCGGTGGGCTGGATACATGATTCCCATCCCTCCCCTAATGTGCAGTAGTTGTTGTTATGAAAATAGTGTCCAAACTCAAAAATGTGGATTGGAGATGTATTGCAAGTGAAGGCATATATCATGGGCCAAATAAAATGCCATTCCCTCATTCTCGTGACAATTAGTTTAGATGATCCCCAGTTCTGATGTGAGCCCAATCCCCAGTTCTGATGTGAACTGTCTGGACAATTCAACAATAAGCCCACGATCCGCAGCTTCCTGGGGCGGCCCCATGCCGCTCGTCTGCTTCCCCTCTGTATCTCTACTTTCGAGACTGGTGGCTGGGGAGAAGGGTTTCAGCACACAAATAATCTTCAATTGAATGTCGTTTCTCTATGGATTTATTTAAAGCAAATAGCCCTTGAAAATAATTCTCCCATTCCATGGCAGGGATAGGAATATCAGATGAAAATCTCCTTTCCTTTAAGATTCCTGTACAGAATGCCAAAATATGGCCTAATTATGACTCTTTGCCACTGTCTCAAGACTACCTCAGGTTGTGATAGCATAGTTTTTTTTCTTTAATTTTGTGGATTTTTTATATTCCTAAGGAACAACATCTTAGTTTGTATATGAGTAGAGGGACATCTCTGCGCAGCTCTCAAAGCTGACTTTAATTTCTTTTTCATCATTCTACATTCAGTGTCGAACCAATCTACCTCTATGGTAATCTTTCACAGAGGGTTCGGTTGTACAGCATATGACACAGATTTGTAAATGCAATAGAAACTGATAGCCAGTCAGCTGTAGACAACCACATTCTAATGAAATAATATTTGGGGAATTTGATCACTTTGTGATTGGTAGTGGGAGAAAGGAAGGTGTCATGTGTAGAGGGAATTAATTGGATGGGAAGGGAATGGTCTTCAGAGATTTCTGGTTCTCTGTGGCCATGCTTGGTGATGTGTTCTAGGAGATGTAGTCTAACAAAAAGTGATTTGCACATTGAACATATTCAGCTAAAGCATATATTAAAAAGACAACCAAAGTCTCCAGTGCTCCAAAGGAAACCCAAAGTAAGGGTAACTGTTTCCAGAACATTTATTCTCAGGAAAGTTGGGAGCACATAAGTGTACCCACTGACACCATTCATGAACATTTAGAACAGTGAAAAGAACTGACTCTACTTCAGGTCTGAATTTCTGCAGAATTTCATTTAAACTTTTAAAATAAATTTATCTGTGTATAATGAAGACCCAATCAGATGTTCATGGGAACTAGTTCCTAATCCCACCTGTTAAAGAGGTGAAAAAAAATGCCTGCATCCACCAGAGTCTACCAGACATACCTAAATCCTGTATCTCCTAGGTGGCTAAATTAAAAGGGGAACAGATTTTTCTGTAGCAGTGCCCAGTTGTATAACTCATAAAGAGACTCCACCACATTCTGAGGGAGTGTGTTCCACTGTCGAATAGCCCTTACTCTCAGAAAGTCTCTCCTAATGTTGGGGTGGAATCTCTTTTCCTGTAGCTTGCATCCATTGTTCTGTGTCCTATTCTCTGGAGCAGCAAAAAACAAGCCAGGAGAGGTTACAAAGTTAAGAAAATAGCTGATAGAGAGTACTTGCCAATATCAAATGCTTGCACTACTTAACCTTTTACTGTTTCTCATTCCTAGGAAGGATTTGGAACTGTTTCAGGCAGAGGTTTCTGGAGGCTTACCCATCAAACATTACAGTGGCATTTCAAAACAGGCTGATCACAGAAACCTTTGCTAATTTTGGCCTTTGGCAATGGTACAATTGAGCAAAGGCCTGGCCTCACCCTCTTATGTGAGTCGAGGAGGTTCTTCCTCTTGCTGTATTGCACCCTGTGACTTTTCTTGACAGGCTGCAAAGAACTTCTTTAAATGATGCAGCTTTTGAAAAGTGGAATTCAGGGCCCCTGACATGGAGATGAGACTCATGTATGGGCACCTTTTTATGATCCTAGGGTTCATAAAATATTGGAGGAGAGATCCTTCTCTCTGTGGCCAGTATGTGGACCTCAGACAATGTTTACAAGCACTGGGCCTCTCCCAGACCACAATCATACCACCTTTTTGCAAGACTTGGTATATTTGTTGGTTTGTAGGTTAGCTCCATCTATTTTCAGCTTCCAGGGGGCAGTTAAAATAGTGTTGTTCTACATGGTCCTTAACATTTTAAGCTGCTCTGTTTTAATTGTTGCAAAACTGTAAGTTACCACACCAAACTTAATGATATCATTGGGATGTGATTCATCTGAATTTCTCTGTGTGATACATGGGGAGGGACCTGGTAAATATGATGGTTTTTCAGATAATATTTCCCCAACCTCTAATGCACAACTATTGTTCAGATTTCAGGTAAAACATGCTCAAGCTGAACGGGGATTCTGGGAGTTGGACTCTCAAACAATAACTTTACCCAGCTCTGATAATGAACACAGTTTTCCCCAAGGAGGACCTTGTTAGGAAAAGGTAAATATCCAAGATCGTTTGTTTGGAAGCAAAGAGAAAATAGACCCAAGGCAATGGTATGCCTCTAAAAGGAACACAGTAATGAGGGGAGGGAGGTTTGGGTGGAAAAGGTTAGAAGCTTTGTCTTTGCCAAGTTCTCTTTTGGAGGTGTGATTGTACATGCAGGAGGAAATGTCACCAAAGCACTTAGAGACATGGGATTAGACATGAAATGAAAGGTCAAGGGAGGAAAAGTAGATTTGGGAGCCATCCCCTTAAATGGCAGTCAATTCAGATTTATAACCCATTTTATTACCAAGAGTTTGGGGAAGAGCATAGAATCGGTAGATATACACACACACATGAAACACAAATACAAGATATTTAAATATTGCTTAAATCAGGAGTGAACAGCTGTGAAGGGGTTGGGGCACATTTCTTCCCCTACATGCCCATCCAATGGGCCACATTTTGGCTGATTTGGAGCTAGGGTAAGGGCTTCCATTCATCTCACCATTGCCATCAATTGTGAAGGTTGTCTACCTGTCCCACCACTGCCACCAAATGTGAGGACCTTCTCCTGTGCCACTGTTAGGGCATCAAATGTGGTGACCTTCTAGATGCCTTCATGGCTCCTACATGAGCCTTTGTCCATCTAATCCCACCACTGTACACCCCACCTTGAATAACTACTGCCACTGCAGGTACCATGTGTCTGATCTCAAGCTTTCAATAATCCTTAGTTAACATTCTCAGAGGCACAACTGTGTAATACAACAATTATTTATTAAACAGAAGTTCCACTTTCATATGTGCTGGACTTGTAAGAAAGCAAAAACCTGTTGGTTTACGAATTACACATTAATTCAAAACAGTTTAAAGGTATGGCTTGCAATGTCACCAGAAATGTTTCTATTGGGTATTTTGGATAAAGAACTGGATAGTAGACATAGATTACTCTTTAGGTATATGATAATAGCAGTAGGAACACTGTTCACTCAAACCTGGAAACAGACTGAAGTACCGATGATAGAATAATGGATTGACAAGATCACTGAGTTGGTCCAGATTGCCAAACTAACATAGGTTTTAAGGATATTTTGAAAGACTGGAAACCATTTATGTATATTTTGAGCAATCCAAAATCTAGCAATGTAATAATTTCTGGCTGTGGTTAGTGGAGTCCCTGCTGCTGGTGTCACCCAATGCAGACCGCACCCCCACACCTCCAAGTGATGCTAGTGGTTATGGTTATTTGTAACCTCGGTAAGTTTATTTAGTTGGATTTGTATTGGTAGAATAATATCCTTTTTTGGTTTTGGATTTGGTTGTTTTTTTTTTCATTACAGTTTGGATTGGGGGTTCAGAGCCCTTTTGCATTTTGGTTAGTTATATTTAATGTATTTTAAAAGTTTATGCTTTTTGTTCTATAGCTGAGTGTTTCAATGTAGTCTGTTAGCATGGTGTTTTAGTCTTAATTTAGTTTTAAGTCCAAAACAGACTGCGGAAACTTACTTAGTGCTATGGAATTCTGGACATTGTAGATTATTGTGGCACCAGAGCCTTCTGACAGGGAAGGCTAAATGTCTCACAAAACTACAATTCCCAGAATTCCCTACACTGAGCCACAGTAGTTAAAAGAGTCTCAAACTGGATTATTTCTGTAGTGTGTTTTGGACCTTTATGTGTGTGTGTGT
>CM034707.1:18897990-18910776 GCA_020142125.1 Phrynosoma platyrhinos
ACTTTTAAAAACAAAACAAAACTGCAGCTTGCAGAATCTTGTAGTTGGCATGGTCAAAAAGTAACTTTTCCTAGCCAAGTCAAACTTCTCAAAAAGCCTTTTAAAAAAAGTGAGCTTTGCAAATGGCCACCCCTCAGGCCCAGAAAATCCCACGATATCCCATGGGGAAAATCCCATGGCTTTAGGGTTGCCATAAGCTGGAAATGACTTGAAGGCACACAATAACAACAAAATGACCTTTAATTTACTGTGTGGCCTTAAATGATTGTGTTCTATATTTATTTAAAAAGGGGATGATAATAAATACAAGTATGAAAATAATCACCATTTTATTAGCTGTCACAAGCCAGTGACCTTAGCAATAGAAAGGTTTGTTGTGTGTCTTCAAATAATTTCTGACTTGTGGTGACCCTAAGGCAACCTTATCATGGGGGTTTCTTTTAAACAAAAGAAAATAAATATCTTAGGCCTGGGTTGTTTAACTTTTAACTATTTGCATTCACTCTATAGTCCAAGAGAATGTAGGATAGCATAGTCATGTGTGATACATACCACAGGTAAAATGTTGCTATAGATCAAGCTATTGCTGTTGGCTTTCTGGTATCCAACATTTGCAGAGTTCACGGCCTCATCACAGCCTGCCTTTGGTGATGCTTTCCTCTTATAAAACCTAAGAACAAAATGATGAGAACATTTTTCTGCATTCTATTCTGTTTTGGTCAGATCTTACCTGGCGCCCATTCACAGTACACAATTATAATGTTATATCCCATAGCAACAACCTATGGAATCCTCTGTTTGTAGTTTGAGGAGGCAGTCAAGCTTTCTGGCTGAGATTTCTACTGGATTCCAGGATTCCATGTGATGTTGCTGTGGCAGTTAAAGTGGAATATAGGGCTAAAACTGTGTAGTGCAATTGATACCTGGAATACTTTGCCCATTTCTGGGTACCACAGTTCAGGAAAGATATTGGCAAAATGGAATGTGCCCAGAGGAGGGCAACTAAGATGATGAAACCAGTGAGGAATGGCTTTGGAAACTGGGGATGCTAAACTTGGAAAAGGGTAGACTTACAGGGGACATGATGGCCATTTTTAAATATCTGAAAGGATCATATGGAACAATGTGTCTCAGGCTCTCATATGTGGGGGACCAGCAAATTTTTCTCCAGTGTGGCAGGGACCAGAACCATATTTGTGCCCACTGGCTACCATCTCTTTCTTTCCTGGAAACTCTCAAGAGAACCAGCAGCGGATGGCTTGAGAACTGACACTAGTCCAGGGACTACTACTTGGAGTAGTGCTGCTGAAGAGAGAGAAACAGTTTGTTTTCTCCTGCTCCTGAGACTAGGGCATGAACCAGTGGCTTCCAGTTACATGGAAGGTGATTCCTTATAAACATTAAAAAAGCATTTCTCAACAGTAAGAGCTGTTTGACAGTAGAATGGACTACACTGGAGGTTGTTGCTTCTTCTTTACAAGAAGTGTTTAAACAGATGTTGGATGGCCATCTCTCAGGAGTGCTTTATCTTCATTCCTGTATATTCCTGCATGACTAAATGGGCCTTGTAATACTTTTCAATTCTGTGATTCTATGATCATAACTTATCACATCAGCATTTTGCACATTGAAAACTGGAATCTGGCAGGACAGGGGCAAGGAAAGTATGGAACTGGGCAGTGGGTGTCTAGGACTAAGGCAGAACTTGGTAAACCAGGAGCAGGGCAGAAATGGGGAGGGAGCTATTGATATGCCTCTAATATTTACTGACTTTTTACATTACCTGCTAGCACATTTTCTATTGGTCAAACCAGTAACATAAGAGATAGTTGCTGGTCATCCTAATGGAGAAAGGAGGTCCTGGCAAAGGCACAAGTGTAAATGAAAGAGAAACTCACCTGAGCAAAAACAGGCCTAGCATGAAGAAACTGGCTCCCAGCAAGACTCCACACAACCCAGAAATGAGCACAGTTTCTGCAACAATAAACAAAGATTTCAGAGGGGCGAGCATAGAATTTGAACCCAAGACCTCTAGCTTCTATTTTTTTTTTCCTTGATCTCAAAAAATTTTCTTCCTTTCCCCAGAGCAGGCCTTATTTTTGAAACAGTGAAGTTCTACTTCCACCACAACTCTGTGGTTGCTATCTGTAGCTGGCAGATTCTGTGGGATACATAATAATAATAATAATAATAATAATAATAATAATAATAATAACAACAACAATAATTTATTTATACCCCACCTTTTGCTGTAGCAATCAAGGTGGCTTACATCTAAAATCAAGTACCTAAAACTACCCCAGCAATAAACAGCAAGACAATATAAACGAACACATTAACCCCCCATTAAAAATATGTTAAATGCAAGCCTCAGTTATAATATATGTGGAGGTTAAAAACTGCTAGAGCTTAAAAACAAAATCATAGGATTATTTGATAGTAATAATAATAATAATAAATTTTATTTATATACCGCCCTGTGGCAAGCCAATCCGGGCAGTGTACAACAATAAAATAAATACAGCTTAAAACAATATAATTCCCTCCTCCTCCCCCCCTTAAAAAGTTATTAAATCATGTCATAGTTAAAACAATTTACAATTAAAACAATAAAAATTTTAAGAAAATAAAAAAAATACAAAAAAATTGCAAACCAGCAGCCCCCTGCAACTCCAAGTCCTAAGAGGAGGGAGATGATGCTGTTATCTGTCACCATCACTCATCAGGGTTCCTCTCCTTGCTTTCAGTGTAGCTACAATCCTCACAGTAAATGGAGTGTGTGTGTGTGTGTGTGTGTTGGGTGTGTGAATTTTCCCCATGCTGACTGTGAGCACTTACATGGCAAAATATAACACCACATTATGAAGTGAACATTATGAAATTCATTTTTCACACATTGTCAGGCTTCCTGAATGTTGAGGTATTAACCTGGTTTCTACCATTCCCCTCTCCTTGACCCAATGTTACAGATGGGCTTAAAATGTGACTATGTACAAGTGACACAGACAGAGATTTAAGAGATGAACTGCTAGATCAACTCATATTTTAGATGAGTTGCCAGGTAAGGATTATCCCATGTCCTCAGATTTCAGGGTCAAAACCTCAGACTAAGGGTTGACTCTTTGTGCTGTCAAAGGGGAGTAAGCCATGATGTTGCAATAGTGATCTTATTAAGTATCAGCCACAGTTGCACAGATCAATGCTTCTTAACCTATGTCATGTGATGGCCAGCATTTCCCCCCAATGTGCCAGGGACCAATATCATTGTTGCATCCATTGACTACAATCGTTTCTTTCTTTCCTGGAAACTCTCCAAGGACCAACAACAGATAGCTTGGGGACTGGCACTGGTCCATGGACCACTACTTTGAGTACCACTGGCAAAGAAGATGCTAGTCTTTTTTTAAAAAAAATGAAACCTAACAAATGAGGATTGTCTAACATATTTTGCAAGATAGTATTCTTGGCCTGAGATTCTTCCTACTCTCCCACATGACTGGAGAAGAGACTCGGTGCCCTGAAAGCTGGGAATCCTACTTTCTATAAGCCTAGTGTTAGTGTTTAGCATCATTAGATACTTGTTTGGGCCTATAGCCAAAGAGGCATTCCACTGCAGCTTTTTCTTCCTGTCCTTATTGCCTGTTTCCCTCTCTTAGCAAAAAAAAAACTGAGCAGCATGATGAAGTAGAAGAGGGAGGCTCAGATTTTGCTTATCTTACCTTCTAATTCTATCTGTTAGTATGGATTGGAGCCAAAAAGAAGGGGTAAGTAAATGGCCAAGATGGGACACACTATAGGAGGGGTACCACTGAAGGTATCATACCCAAGGTGTCCCCCAAAACCTGTCTTCTTTTAACAACTGCCCTTCAAGTTTTCAAAAGTTGCCAAATGATCATTTGCCAGCTATTTAAAAGGAAAATATACATATAGGCTTGAACTGCCTTCATGGACATTAAGAAGTTTCTTTTTAAATGGGGCAGTGGTGTGAATTACAACTACAAGGCATCTGTTTTAACCAGTTTTAATCAGCTTTCCTTTTCAGTAAGGATTAAAAGGGTGAAGCTTCTAAATCCAAAGGAGGGATCTAAGAGCAAAGTCCTAAACATAAATTCTTGCAAGTGAGGGCCACCGAAATGAGAAGATGAACTTGTAAGTAAAACATGTTTAGGGCTGGGGATCTTTTGTTTACCATCACTTTGACAGGTGTGCACAAGAATCCAGAACCTGGTGGAGTCCCTGACCTGGTGGCTTCCATGTCAGTGGGATGCTTCACCCATTCCAGGTTTTGGCTAACTTTAAAAGAAAAAAAAAAGCTTTTCTAGGAGCTGAACCTATTTGAGTTCAGCACATTGGACAGCTCATTTAAAGCCTAGATTATAACCAGGAATAGATTCACTCCCTCCCTGACATGGGAGCCACCAGCCATCAGTGAAATCTTTCCATCTAACACATACAACTGCTGTATAGGATTACTTGTCTGTCCACCTTTTTGAAATTGTCTCATTTTGGGAGTGTGCACAGAACCTGGCAGAGTCTCTCACCAATGGAAAAATCTGTAGTGGGGTCTCTCAAGGCACTGAGAAAGAGCTGCATTCTGTAGATTCCAAAAGAATTGTTTCCCATGCATATGATACTGTGGTCCACCTCCAGATTGCTTGTCCAGTTGAGAGTGCTGGTGACCTCATTCCCCTGGGCTAAGGAAGTGACCATAAGGTTCCTTTTGCTGTTCTTCTCAGTTATACTTTCCCCATCCACTTGCCACTGGATCTGAGGTGGAGGCTGGGCCTTGAAGGAAACATTGCAGAGGAAGCCATTGTCCTGGTACCAACATGAAGTATTTCTCTGGGGGTCTTCCCTGAGCTTGGGGGCATCTGGAAAGGAACAAACGAAGCCAAAGTGAATGAAACTGAGCTGCAAAAGTGCCAGCCAAAGTTGCAATGCTGCAAAGTAGTGATGTATTCAGGTCTCCTACTCCAAGTCAAGTCTCAAGTCTCAACCTTCAAGTCTCAAGTTGAGTCTCAAGTCCTTGCAAGATATTTTCAAGTCAAGACTCAGCTGAGTCTCAAGTCTGGGAGCCAACTTTTAACAGAAAAAAAAAGAAGATGGAGGACATTTCTTGGAGGGGAACACTAAATGTGTTAAGCAATGGGCTTAAGGCAAGGGTTGAGGTCTGCTTGGCAACCTGTTCCCAATGCACATCAGATTTTGGATTTCAAAGCTTTAGCTTTAGAAGGATCCCTCTGCCTCAAGCCCATTGCCTAACACATTTTCTGCTCCCTTCCAAGAAACGCATCCTATAGTCCAGGTGCAAGTCTTGCCTGCTGCTTGAGGTGAATGATACCAGCAAGTTGGTCACTAATATATATATATATATATATAAGTTGTGAGGTGAGTCAAGTCAGTGCATCATTTATTGTTGAGTTGAGTCCAAGTTGGGGCACTGAAGCAACTTGAGTTTGACTTGTGTCCAAGTCAATGACCTTGAGTCAACATGACCTCTGCAAAGCATCCATTAGAGATCATTGGGAGATTGGAGATTGGTTGTCTTGGTCCAAGATAGGTGTTGAGCTGGGAAAATTCTCATCAGTCAAGGATTCTTCTCACCAGAGTTTCCCAACACTTAAGAAATGTGTTTTTAACTACTTTTTTTTTTAAAAAAAAAAATGATATTCTCGCCATACCTATTAGGAAAACACAGGTCTATCATTAAAAAGGAGTTGATTTCCCCAAATATGGGTATTACTCTTGAAAACTACTTTACTTCTTAGGCTCAGACTATCTGAGAGACCCTATCTCCCAATATGATCCTGCCCAGCCCCTGTGATCCACAAGAAAGGCCCTTTCCTCAGTCCTATTACTCACACAGGTACAACTGGTGGAAACACAAGAGACAGCCTTCTCAGTGGCTGCCCCTAGACTTAAGAAATCCCTCCCTGGGGAAGTTAGAATGAACCCTTCTTTGCTATCCTTCTGGGTTGTTTTTTTCAGACAGGCTTTTAGAACTGAAACTTTTAACAAAGGGGCTGTAGGAGATGTTATTGGGTGTTTTTTTTTAAAACTGAATTGTTTAACTTTAAAAATCTTTTTTAGGAGTGTATGTTTTTAATGTGGTTAATTGTTTAATTCATTTTTAATGTCGACTTTTTGTCTGTTTTTAATTCTAATCTTTTAAATCTGGAAGCTTCCTTGAGTCCAATTTTGAGGAAAAGGTGGAAGATAAATAAAGTCAAGAAGGAAAATAAAAGAAGGAGACAGAGAAGGAAAAAGAAAGGAAGAAGTGGAAAATCAACGCATTTGAGATAATGTGGTGCTGGAGAAAAGCGCTGAGAGAGAGCCAAAAGGACAAACAAATGGATCCTAGAACAAATCAAGCCAGAAATATTCCTAGAAGTCAAGATGACAAGACTTAGACTGTCATACTTTGGACTCATCATGAGAAGGCATGAATCATTGGAAAAGGCCATAATGTTAGGAAAGGTGGAGGGAAGTAGAAAGAGAGGAAGGAGGCCACATGCGAGATGGATGGACTTTATTAAAGAGACCATAAATAAGAGTTTGCAGGAGTTGAGCAGAGCAGGAGAGGACAAGGGGGCTTGGAGATGTCTCATCCATAGGGTCACCATGGGTCAAGACCAACATGAAAGCAGTTAACAACAACAGCAACAGGTGGTAAAGGAGAAGGAGGACCTAATCTTTTTGATGCTAAATTTCATCAGTTTGAAAATATTGCATTCCGGTGGAGGTTAAGAGATATCTTGCACTGTAGAAGATCAGCATTTATTACAAGAAGCCCCAGAGCTCAACCCCAGTCTTGACTCACTCACATCCTACATAGAGTTGGAAGGTCCCCTGAGTAGATCCTAGGAAATTCTCAGCATGGCACCTGTATTCACCCTCATCTTCAACTGTCAATTCAGTCAGTTCCAATGAGTTATCAGCATATTCTTTTGAGGACTTCCCATCTGGTTTGATCCAACGTATGGTGACAGAAGGGTTGCTGTCCACCTTACACAGCAGCCGTAAAGACTCGCCTTCCTGAGCCATTAATCGGGAGCCACTTACCACTTCCTGGGGGAAACCTGCAACCACAATAAAATACCAGTCACTTCCATAAATGATCAAGAGCCTCTTGCTGGAGCCAGAATCAGTCCATCCCCAAGCATGATGTCATGTGCTTCTTATTATACTCCAAGATTCTCTGGTACCTTGAGTAAGTATAGAGTCCCTTCTGGAAATCTGAGAGACGTTGAATGTCACTGTCTTTGGTTGATCTGAAACAGAGAGATCAGTGTTTAATAAGACACCAACCTTTTGCAACCTGAGGCCCATTTACATTACACAATTATAACACCATCATTCCATCATTCTTGCCATGGTTCTGTCCTATGCAATCTTGGGAATTCTAGTTTGGCAAGGCACTGGAATGCTTCCATCGAGAATTCTATGGGCCTAAGCAGACTGCCAGAAATAGTGCACATTAAATTGAGGCACTGCCCTGGCTCAGTGCTAGGGAATCATGGGAATTGTATTTTTTTCTGAGACATTGAGCCTTCTCTGTCAGAGAGCTCTGGTGCCACAATAAATTACAGTTCCCATGACTCCCTAGCACTGAGCCAGGGCAGTGCCTCAATTTAATGTGCACTGTTTCTGGCAGTCTGCAAAGGCCCTAAGCCTCTCCCTAAACTGCAAATCCCAGGATTCCGCATGACAGAACCATTGCAGTTAAAGTGGAATTATAGTGCTATAATTCTTCAGTGTTAATGAGCTCCTGCTGCCCTCCAGATGTTTTGGACTGTGGACAAGGGTGACCAGAACTTTCCATGTCAACGTTGCAGTCAATCCTTTCTGAGTTTTGTCCAGATTTTAGAGGAGCTGTATCCTATTGCCAAAATAAGTTCAGAACCTTATGTACCTCCTTTATAATCTGGAAACAAATCCAAAGCAGATTCATCTCAACACAGATACTGAAGCCTCTGTCTGCACCTGACTACAAGCCCAACCCAGCATGACCAGTCATGAAGTATGATAGGCATTGCATTCCAAAACACCAGATACTCAGCAGGTTGGAAAAGCTGGCTTTATATTGATGAACTACAGAAGTGGACTAAAAGAGTAGGTTTCCTAAGATGGTTTCATGAACTGAGAGTCAACAACAACCCTAAGAATAAATATTCCCCTCCCTCCATGTCCAATGTGTACTGAGTATGTACCCTCGCCCCAAGATTTTATAGCATGTGTTTTGGCACCAAAATATAGTAGCATTAAGATTATCATCCTTGCTGTGCATATTCTGAGCTCCCTTTCACTCCCCCCAGCAACATTCTGCTTGCTATTTTCTATAATTTGAATGCATTTTATACATCAAGCATTGCAAGTGTTTATCAAACTACATATAATTTATTCTGCTTCCATAATTATGTATGTTTTCACTTCACATTCCTTAAAGGATTTGCAGAGGGGAAATGAAAAGAAGAAAGGTACAGATTGATTCTGTCCTTTTTTGGCACTTGCTGTTTTGAGGGAGGAAGAGGAAGAGGGAGGAGAGGTGGAAATCTTGAAATAGCAACCACACCATAAGATTCTGCTTTTTTACAATAGCCCTATGGATGATTTACATAACTTTAAAGAGGATGATGAAGACATGGAAACAAAGATTTTCCGTATCTTGGTTTAATCATTAATCAGAACAGAGGCTATAGTTAAGAAATCAGAAGACAACTGAGACTGCATCCGCACTGCAGAAATAATCACGTTTGACATCACTTTAATTGCCATGGCTCAAACCTATGGAATCTTGGGATTTGGAGTTTGTTGTGGCACCAGAGCTTTCTGAAAGAGAAGGCCAGGCATCTCACAAAATTACAATTCCCAGAATTCCATAGCACTGAGACATGGCAGTTAAAGTAGTGTCAAACTGGATTATTTCTGCAGTGCAGATGAAGCCTAAGACTTGGAAAGGCAGCTGTGAAGGAACTAGACACAATCCTGAAGTCTCAAGATGTATCATGGAATACTAAAGTTAGGATTGTCCACATTTTCCCTTTTCTGTACATGGTTGGGAAAGCTGGACAGTGAAGAAAGCTGAAAGAAAATTGACTGATTTGAAGTGTGGTACTGGAGAAGAGTTCTACAGACATCGTGGACTGCTTAAAAGACAAATCTAGAACAAGTCAAGCCTGAACTCTCTCGAGAAGCCAAGATGACTAAGCTTAGACTGTCATACTTTCACCATATCATGATTCACTAGAAAAGACAATAAAGCTTGTAAAGTAGAAAGCAATAGGAAAACAGAAAGACCGCATTCCAGATGGAGCAACTCAATCGAGGAAGTTACAGCCCTGAGTCTGCAAGACCTGAGCAGGGCTGTGCATAATAGAATGAGTTGGAGGTAAGGTTGCCATAAGGTTGCCATAAGTCAAAGTCAACTTTATGCCTGTTAACATCAAATAGAGGTTTAAGGCACACAGTATTAACTGTAAAATGGCACAATATCTAAGTTAAGAAAAAGCATTACTTTGAAAAATGTTAGTGTTATTGTAGATTCACAAAGTATCATTATAGAACATATAATGTTCTATAATGACACTGTCTACCCTTTAGGAAACTATATGTCCTGCTGCCTTGGGCTGCTGCTAGGCACACTTCATCTCCCTTTCCATTGAGGAAATTGTCCCATCTGTGGATGTTCATTAACTGGAAATAGAAGAAAAGTAATCAAGCAGTGAAATATGAGGAGGTAAATGGAGGGAGGGTTCATCTTCTGTTGCATATATTCTTTTGTTAAAAACACTTCCCCTATTCATCCCAGCTCTCTTGAGTCTTTCAAATTGTATTAATAAGCCCTCTTGTGGTGAAAAAATGATCTAGAGGAAAGGGCCAGATACAAATTTATTTTCAAGAATTGAAATTTGGTGTTTTAGCACTGGAGGACACAGTGCATCAGTAGTTTTTTTTAAAAAAATCTTTAAAAGCTGCATAATGTGAAGTTTGTCATGGGATTCCTGAATGCATAGCTCCATTGACAAAGTGAACTTCAAGCCCATCATCAGTATGTTAGTCTTTAAGGAGCCGCAACACTTTTTCTCATATGAGTGTTTCCCAAGCTGCCTGATGCGGAACACGGGCCATGTGCCAGGGAGTAATGCAATAGCTATACCTTTTCAGTGTAATTGTTTCTTTCTTTTCTGGAAATTCACCAGAGATGGTCAGCTAACAGATCAGGGACTGGCCCTGGTCCATGGACCATCACTAATGTAAAGTATACTGTCACTGCAATTGCACACATACACATCCCCAGAAATCCCCAGAATGGAGAGCAGGTTTGTGAAATAAGGAATTTATCATGTGGTTCAGAAACTACCAAGGCATGTGGGGTGAAGTTATTGTGAAACCATTTAGCATATGACCCATGCGTTCAGCTGATGACCTCCAAACAATTTTCACTTACACTGAACAGTCACTAGGATGGTTTTGATAGCTGAACGATGCTGATATTCTGCCTGGCACTGAAACTCCCCAGCATCTTCTGGTTTGATCTGAGAAATCACATGCTCTCTGCCTTGCGTCAGGATGGCATTGTTGTTCTTCCCCTTTGTCCAGGTCACAATGGGGTTTGTGCTGCTCTCAGCCACACAGTACAGTGTGACAGTATCACCTTCTTGGGCCACCACAGGGCCCAAGGCATCTTGTTGGGGGAGCAATCCTGCAAAAGAAATAGTACTAGATTACAACAGACTTGTATTAGTAATCACTGTTAAGGAAGCCCATCTTCATGGTGAGGTGTAAGGTTGCCAGATCTTAGAGTGTGGCTTCTCTTCTCTGGTCCTGGGGTGAAGGAATCTCAGAGTGGGAGCAGTGCCTTGAAAGAGTGGGTATATGTGTGTGTGTGTTCCTCATTGGTTTGGCTTCATGTTCTTGATTTGAACAGTATACTCTGTTGAACTGTGGTTGATCAGTTGTATTCAATGAGATGAACAGGACAACACCCCTTGTAGTACTACTAGAGCCTGCCCCATGTGATATCACAAGGGGTCATCCTTAAGTCTCACATTTTAGGTCTGAATTCTCAGGGCCTGTAATACTTCTGACATAGCAATCCTAGGATGTACTGCACAAGAAATGGCAGTTTACAGTAGGTCTATCAAGGTTGTGGTCCATTGAGGCAAACATAGCCCACCAGAAATGTCTTGTGTTCTGCTAGGTCAGGGGTAGGCAACCTTTCCCCTTTAAGGGCCGAGGGACTTCAGCTCCCAGAATCCCAGGAGCTATTGGCCAACATGGGACTATTGGCCAACATGGCTGAGGCTTCTGGGAGCTGAAGTCCCTCGGCCCTTAAAGGGGAAAGGTTGCCTACCCCTGTGCTAGGTTCATGACCATCTTCTTTGCTTGGAAGGCAGAAAGTGCAAAAAGCAGACCAAACCAGAAAGCATCCAATAAATCCATGTATGAACCTGGAGGTCCCTGCTTTAGAGGACCTAAGCCCTAAGGTTGTAAACTTACAAAATGGGGATCCTTTGTCCAATCTATATGAAACCTAGTGGGTTTGATCCCTCAGAGGAGTTGTATAAGACTGGAAACTGTTCTGCCATTTGGACAGGAAAGTCCAAAGTCATAGGTATCACAAAAGAAGCCTGGTCTCTATCATAACCAGTACAGAAGCAAATCAAGCAAGCAAATAAACACACACCAGAAATGTAAGGAAACATGTCAGAAAACCATATGGGAAACAATGAATGAGATTTCAAAAAGCTAAACAAATTAAATAAATAAAAATAAAACATTCTCAGGTAACATCCCTAATACCATCCTCCTCACACAAATAAGGGCAAAGGCCTACTTGTGGTGGAGGGCCTGCCGAGGTGGTGGTTTTTTAATTTTAAATTCACATTTTGTAGTGGTTTATCACACTTGAGCCTCTCACAGACTCTGTAGAGGCCAGGTCAGGAGGGAGAAAAAATTATCTTCAGAACATAGTATCACCTCAGTAAGTCACTCCATGTTTATTTAAAAAAAAAAATCTTTGGGAGAGCCCTGGTGAAGAACCAAGAAACAAATACATGGAGTCCTCCAAAAAGAATGGAATTAGAGGATGTGGAACTAACAACAACCAGTTAAACCCAACAAAACCCAAGTTACTATATAACAAGAGCTTACACTTCTTTAGACTAAGCTGAGATAGCTCATGGACACATTTTTAGCTGTCAAGCTAAACTTTTAGAACTCTGCAAGTCACCAGAGGTATCCTGAACTGAGCTGGATAATACTAGAGTGGGATAGCAGAGATGGGTAGTGGTAGTGTAGAAACCAAGCAAGGAATTTAAAATCTTACCAGGCCTTTCTATCTTCCATCTGATTTGGACATGCTGATATTGATCTGAAACATGAAGAGGAGAATGGTAATTGTACCAAACAGATTGCTGGAAATCCAAGAATAAAAAAAATTAGGGAAGAGTCTAAAAAGGGAGCCAAAGGTTGTCACAGTTCAAGGGTGACTAAAGGGTCCTATTAAGGAAAGAGAGCTGCTCACATCTCACATGTTCAATTAAAACAGTCATTGTTCAGAATGCTTTCCCAAGCAGCAGTGTCAGAACTGGTAGATTAGGGAAGGGGTTTGTCCTTGCCATGGTTCCATCTTCTGGAATCCTGGCATTTGTAGTTTAGAATTCTCAGCCAGAATGCTATAGTGGCTCAACAGACTTTGTTGTTAACTGCCCTCAAGTTGATCTCGACTCATGGTGACTATGGATGAGACATCTCCAAGACCCTCTATCCTCCACTGCTCTGCTT
>CM034707.1:18918446-18932831 GCA_020142125.1 Phrynosoma platyrhinos
ATAACCAACACTGGCCAGGGCATTCTGGGAGTTGTTCAGTGGGCCCTTGGTATTCGCTGGGGTTTGGTTCCAGCCCCCTGTCCCATGGATATCAAATCAATGTATGCTCAAGTGCCAATAAATACAATGACATACAATGGTGTCCCTTATATAACATGGCAAAATCAAGATTTGCTTTTTAGAATGCATATATTTCTAAAAATATTTTCATGCTGTGGATGGTTGAATGCATGGATAAGGTATCCAGAGGGCTGACTGTAGTCCAAAAAAAGAACTTTTTCAAGCTCTGCCCAATTGTCCTAAGTTTCTGTTGTGCTCCACTTCAAAGGAAGCAGAAACTTGTTAGTGCTTACTTTGGACCAAGTTTCTAGACTACAGCTCCCACTGTTCCTGTGGCTGGGGACCATGGAAGTTGTCATCTAAAACATCAGAGGGAGAATAGCCTGATCTGGAACTTCTGCCCTTTTAAGGATCTGGAGAATTTCATAGTTCCATATTTTTCAGTCGTTTCTGAACATTGTGCCTACCTTTGTAGAAACAAGCAAGGATCAGAATTATCTGAGTCACCACAGAAGAAACCAAATTCATCTTCTTAGAAGACAGAGGTACAGCTTGCCAAGCTTTTCCGTACTCAGGCATCTTGTTGCAAATGGATGTTTTGTTTGGGGACAGGAACTCTGATATGATGAGAAAACAAAGAGACATAAAAACTCAAGCAAATTGCATGAATGATTCCTAAACGTCCCTCTGCCTGTGTAGACACGGATTCTCTTCTTTAGGTTTATAGTTTTTTCTTGCCATTTTCTCATTTTTACAGTGTGTGTTTGAATGGAGCCTGGGATTTCCATTCTTATCTTTATGTGCTTTCAGGCAATATTTTTAGAAAGGGGGAAATTACTGTTTTAAAAGAGCTGGCCTGATACATTTTGGCACTGATGTGGAAAATGTGTGCATCTGTTTGTGTGTATTCAATGAAATCTTATAATATGTTATCTTTTTATATCCAAAATTTCCATCTGAGATGGCTGAGATGGCTCACTTCATGAGCACCTATGTGTCTTAGGTAGAAGTCCTGAGTTTTACTAGGGACTCCTTGAGATGGAACAATTTCTCATGGAGGCTGCAGTATATGTAGTTCTAGGGTATATATTCACAGACCAAAATTACAGTAGTTCAGTACCACTTTAATAGCCATGTCTCTATGCTATACAATCCTGGGATTTGTCGTTTTTCTCCTTGGAGAGCATAATGCTGAAGATCAAAGGAATGGATGAAGGAATTCTTAGTGCCACGTCAACTACAATTCCCAAAACTGCATATGTTTAAGCATGGCTATTAAAGTGATAGCAAACTACTATAATGTGCAATATGGATACAGCCCTAGTTCTTTTTAAGAATCCTGATGATGTTTTTTTATTATTGTTCTGGAATATTTGCAGGCAACTCCTAGAACCAACTATAACTTTTCATTCCCACCCTCCAATGAATTATTTTTTTAAAATATTATGAGCTGTATCATAGCCAAAAACATCCAAGGGACATATGTGTTTTGATAACTGTGTTTCCTACTGAGTTTCCCCCTTATGCTGTGAATGGCGATCTGTACTACTGAAATGACATGTTTTCATTAAAGCACTGCAACACTAACACTCTAAAACTATAAATAAATAGCTAAGTAACAATTTTGCACAGAGAAGCTGCAATGCTATGATGGGAAGAACAAAATACCATGAATAAAAATAGTTTAAACCGGACATATTAAAAATGGAGGACCAGATTACACCCCAGTCTCAACAAACTATGCCTCCAGGTTGTCGTTTTTAAACCTAACAGTGTGGAAGGATCTGAGAAATCACTATGCTCAGCAACAAGCAGCCCCACCCAAAAAAAAAAAACCCTAGAAAAATCTTAAAGGATTGTCATCGGTTCAGTGGTATACACAAAACTGAAGAGACATTTCTGAACTGGGGCAGCCGTCCCACTGTTCTTCTATGGAAACACTGGAAATGTCAAATTAGCCAGAAATATAGTGTTGTTATCTGCATCTTTATTTTTGTCTTAATCTAACAGCCAGATTGCGTACGATGCAGAAACCTTCTGTTTAGAAACCTTCTGTTTTTCTTGCTAAAGTTAATAGGAAATAAAGCCCCCTGACTTAATGTAGACCAGAATTGCACCACTAGCAAGGAAGAGAAGTGTGCTGTTTCCATAGGAAAAACCTCCCACCTGCTATTTGCTCCCTGTACAAAAAACTATGTATTTTTGGTCTCTGCCCCCATTGCAATTCATGTTCTTCACTTTATCTCTTTTTTCACTGCCTGTTTTGGATCATCCTTGTCCTACCAGGACTAAATTTGCTCATTTTGCAACCCATTTACTTACCCAACATCAAGGAAGGACCCTCGGAGGTTTCCTCTGTCTTCTGCCCACAGTCTGAACCTGCGGAAGAGTTCAGCTAAAAGCAAAAGGGGAATTAATAGACAGGAACCAGAAAGAAAGAAGAAGAAGAAGAAGAAGAAAAACAGAACTATCAGCTTGCCCAAGGAGGTGGAGGAGTGGAAGACTTTCTCAGATACTTTCCCTCGTATCACTATAGGAAATCTTAACGTTTACTGCCACAGTTGCTAACATTAGTTATTGGCTTGACTCTCTGTGAGAAAAGAGGTGCAGGGGAAGCAAACTAGGAAAACTAATAACTCAAACACTATTGTTGTGCATCCTCAAGTCTTTTCTGATTTATGGCAACCCCAAGGTGAACCTATCATGAAGCTTTCATGACAAGATTTCTTCGGGGGGGGGGGTTCTCCTTGCCTTCCTGTGAGGCTGAGAGAGTATGACTTGCCCAAAGACATCCACTGGGTCCCCCTGGCTGAGCAGGGATTTGAACCCTGTTCTCCACAGCCATAATCCAACACTCAAACCATTACACCATGCTAGCTCCCTCAAATATTTTAGCCTCCAACATTGCACTGGTGAAAACCGAGACATTTGTGGTCAAACATCAGAGTGAGATTAAGATGGTAAAATGTATTTAATGAGGAAGAATGCACAAGATAGGAGAGGCTGCAGCACTTTGCTTTTGCCTATGCCTCCTGGGAAGGGTGAGAGTCTGCCTCTCCCTTTCCTCTCCCCACTACTGAGTTAACTGAGTGCAAACTACTTTGCACTTTGAACTTAGTTTGCAATGACTGAAATAAGCTGAGGACAAATGGAGGGTTGAAAGGCAGAGAGGAAACTGGGACATTTTACAAGCATCTGAAAAAGTGGAAAGACAAAGGACTAACTGAGATTTTCCCTGACAAATCCTCTTTAGATCATGCTCCATTTTGCATTAGAAAGTCAACTGCTATGGCTCTACTTATCTTATGGATACCTCCTCTTCCTCTTAGGAAGAACTTAAGATTAAGGACTAATGAGACATTGGTCAAGATCCTTCATCAGAAGACATACATGTATTGGACAACTACATCTTCCAATGTTATCCTCCCAAATCTCATCTTGTAAGTAGTGCACACACACACAAACCATGGCCATTTCTGTGGTGTTAAACAGTTGTGGGGATGGGGAAAAACATTTGGACTTGACAGAGAATCATATAATTATTAATTGAGAGTTAGTATGGTGTCCAGATGTTTTGAACTCTCGTAATTCCTTACCACTGATGATACTATTTGAATCTCTTTAAGAACTACAGTTCAAACCATCTTGTGGATCAAATGTTGTCCGCCCTTTTGGTACTGGAAAGGGACTTTGGAGATCAGAATCTAGTCCAGGATCCCATGGACAGCCAAAAGGACAAACAAGTTGGTCCTAGAGCAGATCAAGCTGGAAATCTCCCTGGAAGCCAAGATGACCAAATTGAGACTGTCATATTTCGGACACATCTTGAGAAGAGAGGGCTCTTTGGAAAAGACAATAATGCTAGGGAAGGTGGAGGGAAGTCGGAAGAGAGGAAGACCACATGCTAGATGAATGGACTCTCTTATTAAGGCGGTCTCTATGGGTATTAAGGTGTTGCAGGAATTAAGCAGAGCAGGGGAGGACAGAGGGTCTTCTTGGAGATGGCTCATCCATAGGGTCGCCATGAGTCGAGGTCAACTTGAGGACAGTTAACGACAACAACAACAACAACAAGGTGATCAGTGCCCCTCAACTTCACCTACCTAACTGTCAGTACCTTTATGAGAATGAAGCAGGGAGGAGAAGAGTCTAGAACTTTTCATAGGAAAAGCACAATATAAATATAACTAATAAATGATGGGACAAATTAAACTCTCTATGCACCTATGGCAAACTTTCATATTTAAATTTTGGTGACCCTAAACCATTATGAAGTCTTACACTTTGCTTTTCCCCTAGGCTAAAATTCTGATGCCAAATATAGGAGATGGCCTAGATTTGTTGTGTATGCCTTCATGCCATCTGTTGATGGATGATGACTCCATGAATTTCATAGAATGTTCTTAGGTAAGAAACATTCAGAGGTAGTTTTGCCAGTTCCTTCCTCTGAAATGAAGCCTACAGCACCTGGTATTTGTTGGTAGTCTCCCATTCAAGTACTAAACAGGTCTGACCTTGCTTTGCTTCCAAGATCAGACAGGATCTTTTGCCTTTAGGATATTTAGGCCATTTGATTTGCTGGCTGAGGCAAAAATGCAAACTTCCCAAGACAGCTTTCTTCACCACTGCTGTTCACATCCTTTGTCCAGTCTTCTCGGCACTTCTTTGCTACATGTGGTTGGTGTCAGATGAAGATAGCTTCTTGTTCCTCTGATATCCAACAAAGTTTCCAGAAGAAACTTCACCCCCAAAAGGTTAAAATAATTCTTCTGATATCACCTGAGATTAACTATCTGCAGTAGCATTTGGGCCCCACCTTAGAAGACATTATCCCAATTGCAAGAACACAAAGAGCAGAAAAGGAAGGAGTAGGCTTTCACAGAGAACCCCAGTGGACATAAAATATAGTACTTCCACGTGGGCACCATTTGGGACAAAGAGAACAGCAACAAAAATTTGCACTTATTGGACTCTGCGAATCTTCCAGCCAGAATGGCCACTGAGTGTCTTCTAGCCACTGGCTACTGCCTAGGCCTAGGGAATTCTGGGTTTGGTAGTCCAAAATGCAATTCTTAAAGGCTATAAAGAGAAGGAGTTTGAGAAGTCATTTCAAACTGAAGTAATAGTGTCCAGATGTAGATTTACCACCACAAAGAGATCAAGACCTAGTCTGCAATCCATGTTGAAGTGATGCCATAGCTCTGTGACAGACCACATGGCATATTTGCAAAACATTCCAGGTCTAGTCTTTGGCATCTTCAAGACAAGCTTGGAAGGCCTCCTGCCTGAAGCACTACTATAGTCAGTCAGTGCACATTATTTTAAGCTAAATGGACCAGTGATCTGACCAATGGTGCAAAACAGCTTCCTACACTGTTCCTGTTATAGAACTTCTTCAGTTTTTGTAACTGAAGTGGTGCTTCATCCTACTTCATGGATCACATGGTTCTTCCTAAATAGACATAGGGCCTTTACAGACTGCCAGAAATAGTGCAAATTGAGTCCACTTTAAGGGTTAGGGAATCATGGGAACTGTATTTTATTGTGGCACCAGAGCTCTCTGACAGAGAAGGCTCAATGTCTCAGAAAAAAAATCCCATGACTCCCTAGCACTAACCCTAACCCTTAAAGTGGACTCAATTTGCACTATTTCTGGCAGTCTGCAAAGGCCCACAGTGTTTCTGTGTGCATGAAGGCCAGGCTCACCCAAGATACTTTGCTTTCTGAGCCACAGCAGCAAATGATATCCTTCACTCACCCAATTCAAGGAGCACAGCACCCAAAGCAGGTCAAATTATTTCAGCAAGAGAGACATAAAATCCCTCAAGCATACTTCCTCCTCTTTAGCAGTAGAAACACAAATTATAACAAGCTGAAAAACAGACAATTTACTGTCTTTTCATGATGTAAGATACTACATTTAGGGCAAAAAAAAAATGAAATGTAGAGATATAGGATGGGGGACACCTGACTTGACATGTGAAAGGGATCTTGGAGTCCTAATAGACCACAAGTTGAACATGAGTCAACAGTGTGATGTGGCAACTAAAAAAGCCAATGCAATTCTAGGCTGTATTATTAGAAGTATGATATCTAGATCATGAGAAGTAATAGTACCACACTAGTCCACTTTGGTCAGGCCTCACCTGGAATATTGCATCCAGTTTTGGACACCACAATTCAAAAAGGATGTCGACAAGCTAGAGCATGTCCAGAGGAGGGCAACCAAAATGGTGAAGGGTCTGGAAACCATGCCCTACTAGGAGTGACTGAGGGAGCTGAGTATGTTTCGCCTGGAGAAGAGAAGGCTGAGAGGTGATATGATAGCCCTGTTTAAATATTTGAAGGGATGTCATATTGAGGATGGAGCAAGCTTGTTTTCTGCTGCTGTAGAGACTAGGACATGGAACAATGCATGCAAGCTTCAAGAAAAGAGATTCCAGCTCAACATTAGGAAGAACTTCCTGACAGTAAGAGCTGTTTAACAGTGGAACACACACCCTTGAAGTGAGGTGTAGTCTCCTTCTTTGGAGGTTTATAAACAGAGGCTGGATGGCCATCTGTTGAGGGTGCTTTGATTGTGAGTTCGTGCATGGTAGAGGGGTTGAGCTGGATGCTCCTTGTGATCTTTTCCAGCTCTTTGATTCTGATTCTATCATAACACAAACCTGCTGCCTAAGGGAGCTGTCATACCCATTGGTAGGAATGGCCCTGTATGTGTGTAAGATGTAGCTCTGAGATGTTTACTCCTTTGTGTGTCCTGCAAAATTCACAGTCACATGGAATGCTAATTTGTCCTACCCATACCCTCAGGATCACATTTTCCGCATAGTCCAGTAGATTTCCAGATGTCACTTCATGTAGAGAATTTAAAGTCACGGGACTCTGCCATGTTATGGAGAGAGGTTGGAAGAATTGACTGGCGGTGGAAAGAAGAGATGGCAGGATAATCCCAAAGCAGCTTTCAGAGTTGACAAAAACACCTCCAGATCTACCTGCATCTGTGACGGAAGCAACATCAGAGAAAGATCTAGTTACACTACACAGCTAAACCATGGGAACTGTAGCTTTGTGTGGATGTTCACACAACCATGACACAGATTATTAACACCTTCAGAAACTATAGTCACATGTTTCTCAGGGGAAGTCAGAGTTGTAGTATATAAGCATGCCCTAAATTTTGAATTCAAGGCAGATTAAAAAAAAGTGAGATTCAAAGGCGAGGCACAAAGTTTGCATGGTTGGATGTGGATGTGGGTGTTCTTGGCTGAGATGGCATGTGACTATTGTGGAAAACTTGTGGTTGGATGGGAAAATTATCAGACAGACATGCAAATTTGGTCTGAAATGTTACTCCATGATACAAGAATTTTTGCTTTAAACTAGCTGGGAAGAAAATAATAACACAGATAGAGGCCAGTTTGGGCTCCAAAGTTCTTCCATGCCCATTGGTGGAGTCATACATCTGACCAATAGAGACGCTGCTGTTTTCCATCTCCTGATCCCCTTGTCCTGTTTGAGCCACAAGAGTGAGACTAGGGCAGGGGCTATTTTTGAATTTCTGTCTACACAGTGACATGATGATGGCAGTCCTAATTCAAGGTCCATCAGTGTAGTCAACTGCAGTGTCGGCGATATAATATTCTGGCATGCTTTAAAGTCCACCATCTTGTTCAGTAAATTATGCTGCATCTCTAAAGGTGTCACAGAACTGCAAATGGCAAAGCCATTTTTTAAAAAGTTGCTCTCCATTGAAAGGACAAGTAAAAAATGTTTCCAGAAAAAAAAAGGTTCATTTGGCACCATCCCAGTCTGGAAGGGAAATGTATTTATGGAGAATGAGTCCCATCTAGTTGTCCTTATTGTTACTTGCCTTTAGGGTATTGCATGATCTAATAAATGGTGTCACAAAGTACTCCAGCAAAGATTACACTTACCATGTAGTAGGATTATAATGCAACAGTGAACTTGGGCCCAGACATCTTGTTGTTGTGAACTGTTATCTTTATACTCCAGGATTTTGTCTGGTTCCTTCATAGTTGCCCTTCCAAGTTCTAATCTTCTTCTGATTTCTTGACTGCGGTCCCCATTTTGATGAATGATTGAGCCACCATGTTAATGTTTGGAAGTTGTTCCAAACTTCACTGCTGTTGATGACAGAAGGACTTGGAGATCTCTCATTCATAGGGTCATCATGAGCCAAAGTCAACTTGACAGCAGTCAGCAGCAACAACAACACTCCTATGGTTGACCATTATATTTGCAAACAAATGCAAATGTTTCACAATTTATGTATGCTTCCAGTATTCCATTCATTGTGGGGAAAACTTAAAAGAACTAAAGCAAAAGTACCAATATGATTCCACAGCTCCCCATTTACTAGAATTGTTGGAGGTTTGAAGGCAGGGAGGTGGGAGTGTTATCTAGGTTCGTTGCCCAGTGTGCCTTAGGCCCAATTCAAGAAACACACCAGGATGGAGATCCAACTATTTTATTTTACAGTGCAGAGAAAAGTGCAGGGACAATATTTCCTCAAAGCAAGGACACCAGATGCAGCTGGCATTTTAGCATTTATACCTGTTCTTAGGGAAATTAGCAAAGAAACTCATCCACAAGGAGTGGATCAATCATATAACTTGTACATGCGCACAACATGTATCACTTATTGCCATCCTACAATAAGCTCCATTATCTAAGCTCTCCACCTTTGGGTGTGATTTATTAGTATGCCAATGAGCTACTTTAGTTGACCCTACACATATCATTGTGTTCAGGTCTTATCACTACGGTTTCGAGAACATTTCTATTTCTTGGTGGAAACTACTGACCATTCAAAGATTCTTTGGTATGCAATTCAGCACTTGAAGGTTTTATTGTTGTTGTTATTGTTATTTTGAAATATTCAGTTTCTCATCAGGTGCAGTCTGTCCCAGGTACAGGCAATAAAGAGGTGCATTGTGGCAGGACCTAGAGCAGTCTGTCTGGTGCCAAAGTTTGAAAGCTGGAAAATGGGAGATGTACTCCAGTGTTATTGTGGAACAAAATATGTGTTAAGCCATGTTGCTGTAAAAAAGAATATATATATATATATATATATATATATATATATATATATATTCAGCTGATGTTTGGGGAAAACCCTTCTTCACGATCTAATTCTTCTTTTTCCCTTTTTCGGTTGCTGTAGCCAGAGTTTCTAACATGAGAACCCATGATATGCAATGGATGTGACACTCAAAACTCTGACTACAACAGAAAAAAGAGAAATGGAAGAATTAGCTTGTGAAGAAGGGTTTTCCCAGATGCATCAGCTAAATAAGTAAATAAATAAATAAGCCTTTTTTTACAACAACATGACTTAACACACATTTTATGCTACAAGAACACTGGAGTACATCTCCCATTTTCCAGCATGCCACAGCGTTCTTTTCCTTCAACTCTCCGCCAAAGTTTGAAAGCCACTGAGGCAAGGGTGGCAGTGGTGAGGGGACCAGTCTGAGACTCTGCTAACCAGACCCTTGAGGAGACCCAAGCAGATTTCTCAGCTATGGTCTCATTGTTGCCCTAACAGTGGTGGCTCTAGCTTCCTAGCTGCCACCTCCATCCCTACAGAAAACCATGGTAAGCTGCAACTTGAGCTGTGACAGCAGCAGTATGGTGATGTGGCTCTCAGATCAGCAAGCTCCCTAGCAAGCCTAGTATCTTGTCCAGCAACAGCTTGGGCTATTCAGTGGTGATGCAGGCTTGGGCACGGAGCTCAAAGACTGTTGAAGAAGAAAAGGGGAAGAAGCCACCACAGAGGCAGAAGCAGAAGAAGGAAATTGAGGTGGCAGTGGTGACAGTCTGGGGCTTTGGCTCAGGTCTGGATGCCCAGCAGAGAGTCTTCAAATGGGCCTTGTCGCAGTGGTGGAACCCCAAATTCAGCTTCAGCAACTTTGAGGAGGCCTGCCTGGAGCCCTTCGTCCCCCACCTCTCTCAGAGGTGTTTAAAAAGTGATCCGCTGAGCATCACGTATGCTAGGTAAGCCACCGGGGCAGCCCCTACTAGCTGACTCTGCTTTTGTGGTGAGATTACTGGAAATGTTTTTGTGATATCTGCCCTTTTAGTTCCTCTTTTACATATGTGCAAATATGCACACCGAACATGGGGAAGGAAGCAAGGATCCCAACAGGGTTAGTTCTGAAACCCATATCAGTTCCACTAAAGGCAAACACCATGACTTTCAGATCCACCTGTTGGCCCTACCAAATCTGAGATGAGTTTAACTCAGTTGATACCTGAGGGTGTGCACTGGCGGGGGTGTGTGGGTGTGTGACCCATTGCTAGTAGCCACCAGCCATCACAACAATAAAATAGAGATGAGGAATCTGTAGCCCTCCAGATGCCTACCCTCCAACTGTCTGGATTTGGAAGGGACAGTCCTGATTAAACCTCTGTCGTCCCACTTTTTCAGCCACTTTTTAAATGTCCCGTATCATTCTCCTCCTCCCACTTTCCATCTTTGTTCTTGGCTTACTGCAATTGCTGCAAAGTGAGTTCAAAGTACAGTACAAAAGTAGTTTGCACTCAGTTAACCCAATAGTGGGAAAAGAAGAAGAGGCAGCAAAATCTTGCCTTTCCCACTAGGCTCAGGCAAAAGCAATTTTCTGCAGTTTCTCCAAGCTGGCGTGCTCTTTGTCTCCAATAACTTCCACCATCTTGACTACTCTTGACCACAATTATCCTGGTTTTTATCTATGGAATATTGGAGGTTATTTCTGACTTATGGCGACCCTAAGGTGAACCTTGACAAGATTTGTTCAAAGGGCTTTGCCTTTGATTTCTTCTGTGGCTGAGAAAATATTACTTGTCCAAGATCACCCAGTGGGTTTCCATTGCTGAGCAGGGATTTGAACCCTGGTCTCCAGAGTCATAGTCCAACAAGCAAACCACTACACCATGCTGGTTATCACTTCAGGGCCTCCATACTTTGAATCAATACTGGTAACAGTATGTTACATAGGAAAATATAAAATAGTAGCTGGGTTAAGGACTCATTCACTGCATGATGTATCCTAAAAAAAATTAAAATTATTCTGCTTCTGTTTAAAAAAGGTACTAGTAAAAACAGAAGAGCATAAGTGATACAGGAAAGCATAAAGTTTTCAGTTCCTCAAATGTTTCAAGGCATAGATGTTCCCCAGGGAAGGAACCTGCTTGTGACATGAAAAACTAAAATCATCAGTATGGGTGGCTTTTGGACATGCTGTGGGTTATTCAAATGAGACGTTCTGTTTCCACCTTTCAAAGGGTGATAGCATTTCTATGAAGGGTGCAAGAAAGAGCTAATCTAAGAGGAGGCTCATCTGGTTGGTAAAATGCACCAATTGGTTGGCATCCTAAATGTAACTCGGAGACTCAACTGGGCAGTTGCCTTGAGATTAGAGAGCAAAAGGAAGACACATTCTGACCTCTGCCACTGGGGCACTTTCACACTACACAATGTATAGTGCTATCCTTCCATTCTAACTGCCATAACAACATACTATGGAATCCTGGGGTTTGTAGTTTTGCTCTCTGGCTGGAAATTCTAAATACAAATTCCTAAGCTGCAAATCCCAGGATTCCACAGGATGTTGCCATGGCAGTTAAAATGGAATTATAGTGATGAAACTGTGTCGACCAAGGGAGGTTGCACCCTTTGCCCTCCCAGGCAAGATATGACAAAATGGAAACCAATAGGGCTGCTAGGTTAGTGCCATTCCAAGTCCTGAGATTTTTAGGGCCAAAATCTGAACCAAGAGGCTACCCTTGATGATTATCCATAGCGATGTCAAAGGAGGAAGAGCCTGGCTATGTCATTAAGCATGGCATATTAAGCATCAACCACAGTTGCTCTTTTAAAAACGAAACCCTAAGGTAGGAGAACACACACACACACACTTTTCAAGGCAGTACTCTCATCCTAAGATTCCTTCCCCATGCCCTGAGGATTGGAGAAGAAAGCTAGGCACCTGAGATCTGGGAATCCTTGAGACCAAGTAGCTCCATCCATCTGAGAGGAGAGCTTGCTTTTCCTTCCTGCCTGCCAGTACTCAAACTCCACTCCAAATGACGCTTCTTTCCAAAAAGCGCTGTGATTAGAAGCCAAACTGGGCAACTCAGTAAAATCCATCTATAGTATTTTTCATGATGCAGAGAAATGGGCGGGTGGTGTTGTCCTTTCATGGACATTTTACTTATGGGATGTTGAAAATGAGTGTTGGGCTTGCAAATCACCCAAGCTAGCCACATGATGTGGCAGATCAAAAAGCTTCATAAACTGCGCACTTCACTTTGAACAGGAATCACTTTGCTTTGGAAGTGGTTCAAACTCTTCCAGACTGGACTGGACTGGTTTTGATTTGGTAGCTGGACTTTGTTTGAAGCAGACAGACACCTTTAAATAGCAATCTGAAGGTCATCCAATCCAGAATTTAATCATACACTAAATTTGCTAAAATGGCTGGTGCTATTCCATTAACTGATCATCCTTGACTACATATGTGTGCGTAAAATAGAGACAGAGCATGAAAGTTATTCTTAACTTGTTACTAGTTCCTTTCCCCAATAATGAGTGTGAAGTAAGTCACAAGGGATAACATCATGATAATAATTAATGTTAATTGTGGCTTCTTAATAAATTTTATAGGTATAGAGGTTCAGCCACACTAAATGGTGAAGGAGGAATATCATACAATTCAATTACCAGATTTACCATTGCTTGCTGCTGTGCTGTGTTTTTTGAGACAACAATGAGATGGGCAGAGAAGAGCATGCTTTGTACCTCATCCCAGTAGATGATGTTTTCTTAAGCATCAAATGTAACTACTTCAGTTATTTTTGAGGAAAGGGAAAACAAAGAGTTTCTTTCAAAAACATGTACCTCAATAGGAACAAACTGCTTTGGGAACCTTTGGACTACAATGGTAATCAATTATTAGAGTGAGTATAATGCAGTGGTTTGAGTGTTGGACTAAGATGCTGGAGATCAAGGTTCAAATCCTCACTCAGCCATGGAAACCCACTGTATGACCTTGGGCAAGTCACATTCTTTCAGCCTTAGGTGGAAGGCAAAAGCAAACATCCTTTGGACAAATCTTGCCAAGAAAACCCCATGGTAGGGTTGCCTTTGGGTTGCCCTAAGTAAGAAAAAAACTTGAAGGCATGCAAAAACAACTTTCCAAAGTAACTTTCCCAAATACTTATGTGTGTCTAAAACAATGACAAATCAGCATGTCTAGAAAGAACTGGTCGAAGACATTTCACTGCATGAGGTGAAGAACTACTTCAGATACGAAAGTCAACTGGATTGACAGCTGAATCTTTCTTCAACACAGATGACCTCCAACTATATCTGACAGCAATGGTTTGGCTCACAGCAAAAGTTGTTTGGCACATAAAAGATACCTTTTCTAACAACTTGCTGTTCCCTCCCAGCATCTATTGCCTGAAGCACCAATTTCACTACCCGCTGGCAGGGCCAGATCTGTCTAGATTATCAGCATGGCCATATGAACAGACGAAACAGGATGGAGGGAAGACAAGCATCATAATATTAAAAGATAGCCAGCAAGTGGAGCTTCACTGGAATTCAGATTCTGTTGTATTAAGAGGTCCACAGGGATTACAAGACAGAAAGCAAGAGGATAAAAAGCCTGGTTTATTAGTATGGAAATGTACGCTGCAGGGAAAGTGTCTTCTGATGTGTCGCTTCTTGTGGAGAAGCTGGAAAATAGGGATGGAGAAGTAAGCTGTAGCTGAAAAAGTCTCAGTTTTGCTGGCATGAAAGGGAAAGAGGGGATCCATCTGTGAATGAGAAGAACAAAAAAGAGATATCACTGCATGGCATCTTTCCTATATGTAATACAAAAAGCTATTCTAAACATCCTTGTAGACATGAGATTCTACCCACTGTTCATACCAAATAGCAACCAGTTGTTTATTGGGTTGATTTGTCTGTGTGTATTTGCATAAGAGATACTAAAAAGTACATTGTGATCCCAGATTATTATTGTTACTACAACCTTTATTTATACCCACCCTTTCCCCCAAATCTGAGACTCAAGGTGAAAGAAGATGTTCCATTTCAAAAGTATTATAGTAAATAATAAGATCTGATAAGTGCAGGGCCTATGCTCAGATGTGGCAAGATAATCATTCATATATATTACATGCTGTAATTATTATAAATACTGGGGCTGAGCAGACGGGCCAGGATAGCACAGGCCAAGCCTGTATTATCTTAACCCAGTCCTAACCATTGTAAGCCTGAGTACAAGGAACTTTGTTGTTGTTGTTAACTGC
>CM034707.1:18933639-18945989 GCA_020142125.1 Phrynosoma platyrhinos
GCTATAGTCTATAAAACACATGCTGATTTTCTTTTGGAACTCCCTGCTTTGCTCCATTAGGCATCGTATATTTGCGATGTAATCTGTAGTGCCTCTTCCTTTCCTGAACCCTGCTTGGACCTCTGGGATTTCTCTCTCCAAGTGCGGTTGGAGTCTGTGTTGCAGAATTTTGAGGATGATTTTGCTTGTGTGGGAGATTAGTACTATAGTTCTATAATTGCTACAGTCTCTTGTGAGCCTTTGTGGCTAAAGAGTGGGGTATAAATACAATAAAATAAAATAATCTTTGTGGGTCCCCAGGCTGGTGCGGGGCTGAGTGGGAGATTACATGCCCACCCATCCCTATGCCATGAACCTACTAGCACCACATGTCCTTTATCTTCCTCTGCCATTGGTGCTACTGAGGAGACCTCTGTCGCTGCATCTAACATGAAAGCAGGACACCTGGCGGCACCCATATGACCAGGCATCTCGTTTCCATGGCAAATGCACTTTGTGGCAAATGGTATGTCATTTTGACCCATGCTGTGGACAGCTCCATTGTCTCAGCTAACAGGGTTTTATTTCTTTACGTCTCACCCTCCAATTGACTTGATTTGGCAGTGACCATATCTGATTGAGCCTCTGCTGGTATCAGTAAAGGAAGAAGCACCTAGGGGTCATATTGCAAATATACATTGCATGATGGAGTGCACCAAAGAATTTCAGAAGAAAATCAGTTTGTGCTTTATAGACTATAGCAAAGCCTTTGTGTAGATCATGAAAAACTTTGGATTGCTCTTAAAGAAATAGGTGTGACACAACATTTGACTGTCCTGATGGATAACCTGTTTTCAGGACAAGAGGCTACAGTCAGGACTGACTAGAGAAAGTGAATGGTTTCCAATTGGCAAGTGGGGTCAGGCAAGGCTTGCATTTTAACACCATGTTTAACTTGTAACTTCTGAGTTCTGATGATACCACGGATATCTGAAAAGACAAATGAATGGGTCCTAGAACAAATCAAGCTTGAACTTTCCCTAGAAGCTAAGATGACTAAACTGAGGGTGTTGCACTTTGGCCATATCATAAGAAGGCATGACTCACTAGAAAAGACAATAATGCTTGGTAGGTAGAGGGCATCAGGGAAAGAGGAAGACCACATCACAGATGGATATTGAGTGCCAGCGTAGCATAGTGGTTGAAGTGCTGGACTATGACTCTGGAGACCAGGGTTGGATTCCCAGCTCAGCCATGAAACCCACTGGGTTGACTTTAGGCAAATCACAGCGTCTCAGCATCAGGGGAAAAATCTCTGCTGAACAAATCTTGCAAATAAATAAATAAATAAATAAAATCCATGACTCTGCTTTGGTCAGGCCTCACCTGGAATACTGTGTCCAGTTCTGGGCACCACAATTCAAAAAGGATGTTGACAAGCTGGAGCATGTCCAGAGGAGGGCCACCAAAATGGTGAAGGGTCTGGAAACCAAGCCCTATGAGGAACAACTTAGGGAACTGGGTATGTTTAGCCTGGAGAAGAGATGGTTAAGAGGGGATGTGATAGCCCTGTTTAAATATTTGAAGGAGTGTCATGTTGAGGAAGGAGCCAGCTTTTTTTTCTGCTACTCCAAAGAACAGGATCCGGAACAAAAGATGCAAGCTACAGGAAAAGAGATTCCACTTCAACATTAGGAAGAATGTCCTGACAGTGAGAGCTGTTTGACAGTGGAACACATTCCCTTGGAGTGTGGTGGAGTCTCTTTTTTTGGAGGTCTTTAAACAGAGGCCAGGTGGCTATCTGTCAGGGGTGCTTTGATTGGGAGTTCCTGCATGGCAAGGGGTTGGACTGGTTGGCCCTTGTGGTCTCTTCCAACTCTATAATTCTATGATAGATTTGCTTTAGGGTTGTCATAAGTCAGAAATGACGTGAAGCCACACAACAACCAAGACCTGATTAAGTAAGTCTAGTAAGACATGGCCTTGAGTTTGCAAGACCTGAGCAGGGCAGTTGATGACAGGGTGACTTGGAGGTTTCTTGTTCATGGGGGACCCCCCCCCCTTTTTTTTTTAAAAAAAATATATATATTTTTTATTCTTTTATCTTGAGTGTGGATGGTTTTAAATTCTGTACACAGTTTAATTGTATTATAATGTTCATGGTTTGTGTTTTTAGTTGCTTTTAATTTATTAACATTGTTCTTTTAAATTGTGAGCCGCTTTCAATCCCAACTTTGAGGAAAACGCAAATAATTATATGTAGTAGTAGTAATAGTAGTAGTGGAAATTCTATTTAACCTAATTAATTTTGTTTAAGGTAACACTTTTTAAAATAAATTAGTACTGTTCTTAATCTCATAAGCTGCTCTCAGTTCCAGTTTTGGGAAAAGGGTGAGAAATTAATAATAATAATAATAATGGAAATCAACTTGGTGACAGTTAACAGTAAACTGACTATTGGGAACCTTTGACTCGAAAACAGTTTTATTTTAATTATTTATTGAATTATTTTAAGTAGTAGATAGTACATAAATGCAATTTGTTAAAAATAATAATAGAAATAATTAAAAAAAAGCTTTACTGTTAGCGCACCGTGATGACATCACTAGTGACGTCATATAGTGGCGTCGAACGGCCTCTGGCTACTGACTAGCAGTTGCTTCAGCGACCGCTAATATTCCCAGCCCAGCCCCTCCTCTCTACTGCTTCAAGGGGAACAAAAGCTGGTTGCCAGCCGGGGATTGGATACCCTGAATTGCCTCTCAAAACCAATAGCCAATCGTCTTTTCAAACTTGGAGGGCGGGACTAAGCAATCTCTAATAGCCTGTGAGCGTACCCCAGAATATTTAGATAGACTTTTGAGACTCGTGGGGCTGAGGGATAAGCAGTATCTACTGTACACCCAATTGTGTTTCGAAGAAGGCGGCCCTCGAATCCATTTAGCCAATAGACGTTTGTAAGAGGCGGGCATTAATAACTCTAGCTCCCAATGGTTTCTGTGAATGGTCGGAATTCTGAAATTATTGTCCAATGAGTGGCAAAGAGAGACTTGACTGATTTCTAGTCGGGAGAGAAGAAAAGGCGGGGTTTATACAAAAGGAACCAATAGGCATTAGGAACAGTCAAGAGTGACATCCTAATCAACCAATACAGTCTGACCCGCCCCTGCAAGGCGTCCCTGTGAACCCCGCGTCCCCTTCCGAGGAGAAGCCGGGAGCAAAGATGGCGGCCGCCGACGGAGATGACTCGCTTTACCCTATTGCGGTGTTGATCGATGAGCTGCGGAACGAGGACGTTCAGGTAGGGCCCGCTTTTGCGAGAGCGCGGCGGCGACGGAGGGGAAGCGGTCGGAGGTTCTCGAGGCCTTGGAGGCTACGGAGCAAGGGCCCCCGGCACAGTGACCAATCAGGGGCTCCGTTTCATTTGAGAAACCCGGATGAGAGGAATCAGAAGCGGAGCCAGATTGGCTGTAAGGATCCTCATTAAAAAAAAAAAGAGGAGGAGGATGTTGGCGAATGAAAGAGTCTGTATTATCCACGACCTTCCCTCACGGATGCAAGCGGCCACGTGATTGGCTGAGCGCCCTAATTTTTCATCCCTATGCTTTGGAGGGCCTTTTTTTAAGTGTATACTATATGTATATATAGGCTTAGTTCTGGAATGGTGGATGGAGGCTTATGGTTGGGCCAGGCCTAGCCTTTTATTCCAAGGAGGCTTCCTGCCCAATCAGGGGAAGGAGTTGGGGCGGTTCCCTCTCTTTCTCCTGGCTGCATCCGCACTACAGGAATAATCCAGTTTGACGCCGCTTTAACTGCCATGGCTCCATGCAGTGGGATTCTGGGATTTGTAGTTTTGGGAGACATTTAGCCGCCTCTGTTAGAGAGTTCTAGTGCCACAACAGAGTACAATTCCCAGGATTCCTGAACCATTTTCAGTACTCTAGTCATTTGAGACCCAAACATTGATTATTCCAGTGATTCCCAAAGTCTGAGGTCCTCCAGGTGTTTTGGATTTCAGGTCCCAGAAACCACAGCTATTTTGGCCCTAATGGTCTGGAATTCTGGGAGCTGAAATCCAAAACACCTGGAGGACTAGAGTTTGGAAGTCACTATCAACATACGTGTGAACGTGCCTTCAAGTCACTTTTAGACTTGTGGTTAACCCCCCCCCCCCCCCCCCCCCCCCCCCCGAATTTCACAGGGCTTTCTTGGGCAACTCTGGGAATTGCAGTTCTGTGAGATGTTTAGCCACAACAAAATACAGCTCCCAGAATTCCATAGTAGAGCCATGGCAGTTAAAACGGTGTCAAACTGGATTATTGCTGCAGTATGGATGAAGCCTGATGCCAGGCCTCAGTTCCTTGGGATCTAGACATCAGGAAAGACTTGGGTGCTCCATTTCTAATGGAGTTAGGAGATCTGCTTGGAAAGGGGAGAATAGGGAAGCCATGTTGGATATAGTCTTGTGATTTCTGGGGTGGGGATCTATAGAATTTCTTGCCTTCTTTTTTAAAAACCCTCTCTCTCTTTGACTTCTCTGCCTCTAAATGCATTTGAGGAAGTTGACTTTAGGACCTAAGCAGACTGCCAGAAATAGTGCACATTAAATTGAGGCACTGCCCTGGCTCAGTGCTAGGGAATCATGGGAATTGCATTTTTTTCTGAGACATTGAGCCTTCTCTGTCAGAGAGCTCTGGTGCCACAATAAATTACAGTTCCCATGATTCCCTAGCACTGAGCCAGGGCAGTGCCTCAATTTAATGTGCACTATTTCTGGCAGTCTGCTTAGGCCCTTTAGTCTACTTATCGTTTTCATTGAGTCTCAAAGATGCTGCAAGAGCTCTCTTCTCTGCCTCTTTTGAGTATAGGGCTTTTCAGTTGTGGGAGAATGCTTTCATGTATCCACTGAGGATGTGTGTGTGTTGTGTTTCTTTAAGTCATTTCCAATTTATGGCGACCCTAAGGCAAACTTAGGGGTTTTCTTGGCAAGATTTGTCCAGAAGCGCTTTGCATCTTTGCATCTTTGGCAGAGAAGATGAAAGACTTTGTAAAACCACAAATCCCAGGATTCCATAGGCTGGCGCTACAGCACTTAAAGTGGTGTCAAACTGCATTATTTCTACAGTGTAGATGCACCCCAGGGTCAGAACAAATTAGTGCTTGGACAAAGAATGTAAGGTGCTCTAGGTTATATTTCAGATGATGGCAGTGGCAAAAGTTCTCTTGAGTATTCCTTGCCTAATAAAACCCTATGAAATTATTGGGTCACCAAAGTCAGTGGGCAACTTGAAGGTACGTATATATACAAATGGCAATGTGGGTTGTAATCTTATTGGTTACCCCAGCTAGAGGAAACTCGCCAAATGAATTGTTGAATGGTGAGTCAATCCATAGGTAAATCCAATTGATTCAGTGGGTCTGTTCTATTAAGTACTAACAAAAGTTTCAGGTCGTGGTTAGTATTTGGAAGGGAGACTACCAAGGCATCCCAGATGCTGTAGGCTATATTTCACAGCAAGGGGCTGGCAAGGGCACCTCTGAGTATTCTTTTGCTAAGAAAACCCTATTAAATCAATGACAAGTGACTTGAAGGCACATTCATATATACACTAATAGTATAGGAGTATGGGTTTCGAATTATTAGAGCACTGGAATTCTTTAAGTAAGTCTGCATCTGCACTGCAGCAATAATTCAGTTTAGCACCACTTTAACTGCCATGGCTCTATGCTATGGAATCCTGGGAATTGATGTTTGTGGTGGCATCTGAGCTCTCTGACAAAGAAGGCTAAAATGTCCCAAAACTACAAATACCAGAATTCCATAGCGTTGAACCATGGCAGTTAGAGTAGTGTCAAATTGGATTATATCTGCAGTGTGGATGCAGCCTGTGATATGGTGAGAGTTTGCAGAGTGTCTGCTGAGATGCTTTCTGAAAGTTAATTGGCCATTCATATATTATTTTCTTTTTTTAAATGATTATACTTGGAAATATAAAACCATTGGAAATGTATGATCCAATTTCTAGAATCTCACAAACATGGTCTTGTGGTAAGAAGACAACAAAATTCCTTGCTACTTCACAGGTGGCAGCTGTTATTACCAGATAGCCTATGGAACCTTTTCCTGACAAAACTTGAAGGTGTCATGGGACATTTTTTTGTTTTTAATGCAATGTGCTATCATGGTTGCATGTCTGGAAATAGAATAGAGGTCACTTCCCAGGGTGGCTTAGGAGTCCACATTTTATCACCGGCAGGTGGAGGTAGGTTAGCAAAGGAGGTAGGTTAGCAAAGGATAACTGGAATGAAAATGCACATAGATTCTGTGGTGTATTTTGGGCTATTGATGAGGTGATTCTTGAGGTGTCAGCTCAGAATTTATTCTTGGATTTAAAATGCACTGAACTACAGAGTTTATAACATTGTAACAAAGCTTGTTACCCTTTCTCATCCTTTGTTCTTTATTATCTTTATTGCTCTCCTCACTCTTGTCAACTTCACTGTGGAAATTAGATTGCACAGTCCTTGGAGCAGAACATTTATGTATATTGGGAGACAGTTCAGTCAAAGTGGTGTATGTGCTATATAGGTTGAAACAGGCTGCGACCACACTGCAGAAGTAATGCAGTTTTGACACCACTTTAACTGTCATGACTCCATTCTCTGGAATCCAGGAATATATAGTTTGTTGTGACACTAAAACTCTCTGACAGAAGGCTAAACATCTCTCAAAACTACAAATCCCAAAATTTCATAGCATTGAGCCATGGTGGTTAAAGCAGTGTCAAAATGCATTAATTCCTCAGTGTAGATGCAGCCTAAAACCTAAATGGGGAGGTTGCTTCTTACAGGGAAAGAGAAGAAACTATTTATTGCTAAACATAGCAGGCCACTACAGAGCCATCATTGTGCTGTGGTTGGAGCATTGGGCTATGACTGGAGACTAGGGTTCAAACCTCTGACCTACCATGGAAACCCACTGTGTGATCTTGGGCAAGTAACACTCTCTCAGCCTTAGAGAAAGGCAAGGACAACCCCCCTCTGAACACATCTTGCCAGGAAAACCCCATGATAGGGTTGCCATAAGTCTGAAGGGACTTGAAGTGGGCAGTTAACAAGTTCCCAGTATTGTTGCAGTAAAACTCCCATCATTCCTCGCTGCTTGGACTTGTAGTCAGACAACATGGGGGTGTATGTGCTGCTGCATGATTCCCACCCTTGGTTAACACAAATGTTTGCATGAGAAATGGAAGCCATTAAGATTCCCTAGTCTTAGCTATGAAAAGGTTTACATTTGAATTATGCATCAAGACACAGGGGGGTTGCAGACTGCCAGAAATAGTGCAAATTGAGTCCACTTTGAGGATTACGGTTAGTGCTAGGGAATCATGGGAATTGGTTTTTTTCCTGAGACATTGAGCCTTCTCTGTCGGAGAGCTCTGGTGCCACAATAAAATACAGTTCCCATGATTCCCTAACCCTTAAAGTGGACTCAATTTACACTATTTCTGGCAGTCTGCAATCCTCCACACTCATGGCCTGTGCTGTTACATGAAATTGTTAGAGATGTTTTAATGTTTTAGTCACCTCTGATCCTATTTGGTCTCTAGTCAGATGTATTTTCTGAAACTGTAGTCAAAGGCACCAATTTGATCTTGGAAGCCAAGCAGCGCCAATCCTAGTTAGTACTTGGATGGGAGAATATCAGGTGCTGTAAGCTACATTTCATAGAAAGGAACTGCCAGAACCATTTCTGAGGATTCCTTGATCAAGAAAATCCTATGAAATTCACGCAGTCACCATAAGTTAACAGACAACCTGAAGGCGCTTATGCAGGCACAGTCAATCAAACAATTTTTAAGAGCAGCCCTATATAAACTGCATTGTTGTAGTCCAGAGCTGGGCAAATGTGGCATGGGCTGGGTCCATTCTTTTACAACTTCCCCCCACAGCCTGCATCACACCACCATTCCAAAACTGGAAGTCGAGATAGAATCTTACAGAGTTGGAAGGGAATATCAAGGGTAATATAGTCCAGCCCCATTCTGTTGTGCAGGAATTCACATCTAAAGCACTTCCGAAAGATGGCCATCCACTCCTCTGTTCAAAGACCTCCAAAGAAGGAGAACGACCCACTCACTCACTCTCCAAGGCAGTTTGCTCTACTATAAACAAATAGAATCATAGAAATATACAATGTTAGAGTTGGCCATCTAATCCAACCCCACAGTGCTATTCAGGAATCCACATTTTCACCCATTCTGGGGAGGTTGCAAAGTGGGAGTGATTGGCTTCTTTGGGGTGACTTTTGGCCCAGGAGAAAAGTAGGCTGTAGGGTATCTGGAAAGTACCAAGGGCTGCAAAAAGGGCTTTGAGGGCACATGCACCCAATGGGCTGCACTTCCGTCAGCCCTGATATAGTCAAGCCTGGAAATTCATGGCTAACAGCGCAGGTTTTCTTTCTGGTTGTACTTGGTGTTGCAGTCCCATCTACTAGAAAGTGCTGTACACCATGGATGCCATTTGGGCCTTCAGTTATTTTTTTTTTCTTTATTTTTATACACAAATAACAATAAAACAAAAATGTATATTATAAAATTGCCTTTTAACTCAGTGCCCAGTCATCTTCTGTCTTCCTTATCAGTCATCTATTTAGCCAGCTAGTTAGTATGTCTAGTGTTTGCATATCCACTAGTTTCATCATTCACTCATCTATGGCTGGTGTTTCTTTCATTTTCCAATTTTCGCTAATAGTATTCTCGCTACTAAGACCATGTATGACAGATAGGAAAGATAACTCCTTAAGCATGAGATGTAGATTTTTCCATCTTTATAACTGAAGGCTGTTATACTTGGGCCTTCAGTTACAAAGATGGAAAAATGACATATGTTTAAGGAGGTATTGTCTTTCATATCTGACATGAAGAACATAACCATTAGCTTGGGCAAACAAACATCCACCAGATTCCCTTTATCTTGTAAGGGCTAAACCTCAGTTTACTATTGCTTTCTCATTGGCCAAAATATCTCTTTCTGCTATAAGGAACGTTATATACCAGTCTTGGATATCTGTGTTACTAACTGTAGTTATTTGCCTACCTGAACTGCAGTCCAGAGCTGTGTGTCACTTGTTTTCCCCATTCAAAACCTGTCAAATTGAAGATATACTGGGGAATGGAAAGGGGAGGGGACTAAGACTAGTTTAGCAGGTCAGCCCAGTATCACAGCATGGCGATTTTATGTGCCTGATTTGGGTTGGGACCCAGTTATTTAGTGGTTACACAGACAGAGCAGGGATCTGTTCCTGCCAGCCAAGAAAGATAGATAGCTTGAGTGGCTTATAACTGGTCATTTGCTCCCATTTGGCAACTAAAAACTCAATCTAGGCAGGAAGGTTTGATCAATTGGTAACAATTCCTTTTTTGATTTCTCAGTTTGTAACAGATGAATCAGTGCACAAATAGAAGAGCACTTTTTAAAACTGTAGGTTACTTCCTTTGGAAAGGTTCACTTATAACCTTGATGTATTTCAATTTTCTGTTCCCTTTCTAATGAAGATAATAGGGTTCTATTTTTGGGGTCTAGCCTTGCCATCATTCCCATGTAAGGTAGAATGGCAAACGACTGGGAAATATGAGAATTGTAGTCAAAAAAGTAATTTATCTAAACTCTGATCTTGTTTGATCTTGCAACATTTATGTGAAAAGGGGAGAGGGTGGGCACTTCTGCATTTAGCCTAAGGCTTAGGAGAATATATTTTGTGTTTTCAACTTGCATTTACTCCCAGAAAGTTAGTTCATGCTATTTGAAGTCGTGTACATTACTATGTGCGACCAAACTGATGTAAATTGGGCAGAAGTTGGCAATGATTCCTAAGTGCAGAACTGCTCCTTTTTTGTACAGTGAGATGGTTACCTGCTCTGACTCAACAGTCTGGCTTGTACTGGCTTTTTTTTCACATGATGTTTGCTTGATCAATTCAGCTGTATGGTGAGTGTCCTGTGTGCAGTTTTTCTCTATGTATAAAGAGGAATGTACTGTTACTTTCTCTGGACTGTGAGGATGAGTGGGAAAATGGAAGAGGCCAGCCTCTCACAACATGGTACCACCTCCCAGTGTTTGAAGTGCAGCCCCCTGAGCTACTGACAACATAAGTGATGGTAAGAGTTATAGTCCAAAACATCTGTAAGGGGCCCAAGTTACAGAAGGGTGGGTTGCAAGATGTTAATCTGGAGAGGCAATCGTAAACCATTGGTCTTGTGCAGTATGAGGGTTAAGTCCATTTTCTCTAGCAGTTCATTTTTTTGAACCTGTTTCCTGGATTTCTCTCTCCTGTCTGCAGCTTCGTCTGAACAGTATCAAGAAACTCTCCACCATTGCATTGGCCTTGGGTGTTGAGCGGACCCGCAGTGAGCTCTTGCCTTTTCTCACAGGTAATGAAAAGTCCAGGCTCTCTTTAGTGTTCACTTAAGCAATGGGAGCAGAGTCTAAAAACAAACTTTTGTGCTTCAGTTACACTTTGGACAATACCTCAGTTTCTATGCCAAGGCTGCCTTAGAAGGTTCCTTTTGTAAGTTGCAATATACATGCTGTGTAGCACTTCACAATCCTGCAAACAGAGTATCACTTCATTCTTTCTGTTGTGCTCATTGGTAGGGCCCTGACTAAAGAAAAAGTTTAAGACTTTCATTTGTGCTTTCAGCTTGTGTTTCAAGGTTGTTTTGAGTGTTTGATGAAATAAATAATAACACCCTCTACTCCTTCCGACATGTTTTCTAAATACCCTTAGCTACTTTGTAAAAACAAATAATGGCTGTTTGAATTCTGCAAGAAACTGTGGTGCTTTAAATATTAAAAAAATATTATGGCATAAACTATGTCTAGTCCCAGGCCATGTAGACCTCATGTGGGTAAGTATTCCTGAGCACTAGGGATGCTGTAGAAAAATCTTTACGCTATGTTTCAGACAAGTCTGGTCTCTAAGCAATATGGAAATCTAAGTTTGATCTCACTGGGGGGGGGGGGGGGGGGGGGGGGGGGGAGAGAATGAAGCACTTAGGGAGATAATCAGAACCCAAGCATGCACTGACCTGGTGTATAATTCCTGTACTCCTGGGCATTTCATACATGCTTTTTTATGCTAAGCATGTTTCATACTGGAAACTTGTCCTTTAAACTTAAATAAAATAAACTTAGAATAAAAATAAATGAATGTTGTAGATCAGTAGTACTCAAAATTGTGGTCTCTGGACCAATACTGAGTCCATCTGATGCTGGACCATAGCATTAGATGCTGGTCCCTGGCAAGTTTTCATGAAGAAAATGGGCACAAATATGATGTTGCTCACTAGGGAAAAATAATTGCTGGTCTTCCTCATCGGATAGCCTGAGAAGCACTGCTGTAGAATGATGTTTTTCTCCAGTGTAGGGAATTCTGTGTAAGTTCGTGAAATGAAAACACTTGTTTGATTGGGCACTCTGCAATAGTTTACTCCTACCAGTGCTTAATACTCAACAACAAAAGCATATTTATGCTTGCTTCTGCCCTGAAGTGATAGCAGAGTAGTTCATTTGATGAATCAGCCCTCTGATTCCAACCCCATGACTTTCTGAGTCTGTCTTCTCTTGTCATACAGGTTTTAGTCATTGCAATTTGTCTTTGCTCTTTCAACTGATTTTTTTCTCCTGCAGATACTATTTACGATGAAGATGAGGTGCTACTCGCCCTTGCGGAGCAGCTGGGAACTTTCACAGCTCTGGTTGGGGGCCCTGAATATGTCCACTGTTTATTGGTAAGATGGGGGCTATTTTCAGCAAAGGACAGAAAAAAGGTGTGATCTAAAAAGTGAGAGTGCTTCTGTTCTTTCCAAACACTGATACAGGGAAAAGACCTTGTTGAGCCCTCACAGATGATGAAACTTTTCTTGGGTAAATCATTTGTCTTGGGTTGGCTTGGTTTTATAAACCAGACTGCCAAATAAAAAGTTTGTCACATAGCCTGGAAACATTCCTTTTTTGGATTGCTGTCCTAGAATCCCATAGATCAGTGGTTCTCAAACTTTTTAACCTTGGGACCCCCCTCCCTCTTACATCTATATGCAGATGTTGTTCCTCTCCACTCGCTGTAGTATGTGAATAAATATATATTGTTTGTTTGGTCTGTGTATTTTTGTTTGCGCATTCATGTATATTCATATTTTAACATTTTATAAGGAAATAACATTGTCCAAATTAGAGGAATTTTATTGAAGTAAATTCAACATTTAGTTCAATGTATTTGTTAATTGTACTCATAAAAAAGTTTGGGGAAATAAAGGAGCAGGGTCTCAAAGTCTCGTGGCTCCCTTGAACAACTCCCCCCCCCCCCCCCC
>CM034707.1:18946094-18960779 GCA_020142125.1 Phrynosoma platyrhinos
CCCCCCCCCCCCCCCGGTGATCCCGCCCCACCATTTTAGAATCACTGCACTAGACAGCATGACCATTAGTTTCAGGAATTGCAGTTTTAAAAAATCATCCAAGCTATATTGCATATCATATGAGAATATATGCTAAAATGATCATTTGTGTGAAGGAATACAGTATATATTTTTAGAATGATCACCTACAAACTACACTTTTCTGGCTAGGTACTTGGAATTCTTGCTCAGGTGATGCAAATTCATTCTCCTGTATATTGTCGCTTCCTCTTACCTTAGTGAAAATGAAGGGTTTCAGCAATAGAGATCAAAAACTGTAACAACCACATAATAAAGTTGCTAAACATCTCTTTTTCTTCCTATTTCTTTGTTACTACTTGAAGGGTTCTTTCAGATTGCCAAGTTCTTTTCCTTATTTCTTTTCCTTTAAAAAACCCAACAGAATCTGTTATTTCTATTATTATTTCTTATGGATAGTGATAAATGATATACAGACTCATTCAGTCTGTAATGTGCCCTCTAATCTTGTTGCAGCCCCCACTTGAGAGCCTTGCTACAGTTGAGGAGACAGTGGTGCGGGACAAGGCAGTGGAATCCCTGCGAGCAATCTCCCACGAGCACTCTCCATCTGACCTTGAGGCCCATTTTGTGCCCTTAGTGAAGCGCTTGGCAGGAGGTGACTGGTTCACCTCTCGCACCTCTGCTTGTGGCCTCTTCAGTGTCTGTTACCCCCGAGTCTCCAGTTCAGTGAAAGCTGAACTCCGGCAGTAAGTGAGATGCTATGTAAAAAAAATGACTGGGGCTTCTTTGTTAAGTTGTGGGTGACAAAGAGTAAGAGAGTGTTTGGATGGTCCCATATGCCCTAAATGTCAAATGTTGCTGCTTCTCCCTCATTTGCAGATATTTCCGGAACCTGTGCTCAGATGATACCCCAATGGTGAGGCGAGCAGCAGCCTCCAAGCTAGGTGAATTTGCCAAAGTCTTGGAGTTGGAACATGTCAAGAGTGAGATCATCCCCATGTTCTCTAACCTGGCATCTGATGAGCAGGTTAGTATGATGATACGTTCAGTTCTGGGAGGCAATGGGAGCTAGTTGGAGCAGGGAGTTAGGACTGAGAGCTCTATAAATACTATGAGAACAAGATTTACTTTAACCCATTTAACTTCACTCATACAGGACTCGGTGCGTTTATTGGCTGTGGAAGCATGTGTTAATATTGCTCAGCTCCTGCCCCAGGAGGACCTGGAATCTTTGGTCATGCCAACGCTACGGCAAGCAGCAGAAGACAAATCTTGGCGAGTCCGTTACATGGTGGCTGATAAGTTCACAGAGGTTAGTATGAACCCTTGGGTATATCAGCAGTACATGGTGGATGAGAGATTTGGGTGGCACAAATTTTAGTTATTTTAAAGATTACATGCTCTTCTGTTGGATTTGATCCACATACTGTATGTAATCATGTATAAGTCTAGAAATTTTAGTCAAACATTGACCCACAAAACCTGAGTGGACTTATCCATGGGTCAATGTAAGTAAGTACTATACTTTAACTCTTGTAAAAAGAAAAGAAAGGAAAGAAAACTATCCCCTGGTGAAAGGCAAGTATGTAATCTGCCCTGGAAGTGCTCATCGATCCAGCCTTTAGGGTCAGCACAAATAGTTATGCCTGCTGGAATTTTGTAAGTTTTTTGGCATTGCTTTCCTTTGTATCATCCTCTACATCCTTTGTTACATGTCCCTAAGATTTACTCTCAACTTATCCATGAGTCATATTAAAACCCATAATTTTGGTCTCAAAATCTTCCCTCAGCTTATATACAAGGTTGTTATATATGGTAACACTTTGAAAGTGTGTAAAAACATACCCAGCACCCTTTTTCCTCTGGCCAGTGGCAGTGTTGTTTCCTTACACTTTCATAGGCTCAGGTAGTTATTGTTGCTCTTCTGACTTTTTCCCAGTTTGTGACTCAAGGCAGCTTACAACAGTTAAAGCTAACGTTATTAAAAATTCATAACATACAAAAGTTAAAATGTGATTAAACCATCATAAAATTAAAACCAGTTAAAAACATATACCATAAAAATATACAAGTTCAGGACATTATACAATGCCTGTTTATCCTAACAAATCAATTATCTGGAATATAATTGGTAGAATATAATTCTTTCTGTCAGGAAATGGGGTAGAACCTCTGTGTGATCCAGTCTGGTATTGTTTCTTCCTTATAGCTCCAGAAAGCTGTTGGACCAGAAATCACTAAGACTGACTTGGTGCCAGCATTCCAGAACCTCATGAAAGACTGTGAAGCTGAAGTGCGGGCTGCTGCCTCCCACAAAGTCAAAGGTCAGTTGCAGTCACTTGACTCCAAGTCTTGCCCTATTTGGCCACAGAGGATCTCTTGTCTTTTTAAGTATAAAGAATCTTGAACAAGGAAGGAATCTGGAGAGAGGGGAAAGAAGCAAGTAGATATAGTAATAGGGATGCAGTGGGTTAGTGGGTATGACTCCAGTTCTGATGATTTCATGGCCCAAGTGCTCCCATTATTAATCCCAGCATCTGCCAACCTAGCAGTTTGAAAGCATGTAGAATCAAGTAGATAAATAGGAACCACTTCGGTAGGAAGGTAAACAGTGTTCAGTGCAGTCATGCTGGCCATATGATCACCGGAGTTATCTTCAGACAACACTAACTCTTTGGCTTAGTAACAGAGATGAGCACCACCCACTACAGTCAGTTAAAATTAGACATTCATGTCAAGAAAACCCTTTACCTTTATAGTGATGGCCTTTGAAAGTGATTGGAATCAGAGGGACCTCAGCTGCTGTGTTGATCCTATCTTTATTATCACTGATCTGAAATCTATTGTGTTCCAAAACAGAGGAGGGGAGGCAGGGTTAATCCTGCATTCAATACAAATAATATTTTTCTTCTTTTATTTTGGGAAAGAGAGTGCATTATGTAGCTCTGTCATTTATGGATCATGCTATCCATTGAAGATCCATGTATTTAGTTAGGAAATGCCTGCTTGTTTTCAAGCTTATTTCCTTAGCATTGAGATCTAGAAATGTCACCTAAACACATCTGAAATTCAATAGAAGAAGAACCTTTCCTCTTGCGAAGTGTTTTGGGATGGGGAACTTGTGAACTTCCAGAGGTTATTGGCTTGGCTTCCTATCATCTCTGACCATCAGCCATATTTTGAGGACTGATGATGCATTGTTGTGGCTGCAGTATAGGCATCAAACTCGCCTCTTGGGTGTGGAAAGAACGTTTAACATTAAATCTATTGAATAGTGCAGCTGCTAAGCTTTTAAGGAGACTTTACTTAAAAACAACTGAAATTTGTCCATTGTCAGCCTATGAGGATGGGCTTCTAGAAAGGAAGTTAGAAATAGAACTTTCTGTTGCACTGAGTTAGCATAGAAAGACTTGGTGACAGGGTAGAAGTGTGTAAGCAGCTTTCTCTGATGGACCCTTGCTTGCCAGATTAACAGCAGTTTCGCTATTGTACCTCATCACTGTGGTAACCATTTCTCCTTTTAGAGTTCTGTGAAAACCTCTCTGCTGATTGTCGTGAAAATGTCATCATGACACAAATCTTGCCCTGCATCAAGGTACGTGTCAGGATTTCACATTTTCTGCTGAGCTTTGAGACTTTTTTTTTGGGGGGGGGGTTTACTCATCGGCTTGGTCTAGTTGGTCCAGTCAGAAGTAAGCTTTCAATAAGTGTTACAGGCTGAAGAAATAATGGAGGCAGAACTCTTTAAATAAGGATAAAAGGGTTTGTACATTGTGTGTGTTGTGGGGGTGAGATGATTTCTTACTTCTGCTTCTGAATATGGCCTTGGTAGTTCCCAGTAGTGCAACAATTTGTATGCAACTCGCAGACTCCTTTGTTGTATGTGTCTGAAAAGGAGTTCTTGGAAAAGGGGTGTGTGTGACTGTAGCTATTTGTGGCTTGGCACAGGTACATTGACACAATGTACATTGTGTTAACATAATGTATCTTCTTTAGCTGTTAACATAATGTATCTTCTTTAGTTGCTTATTACACAAGAAGCAGGAAGAAGGATGGTTTCCTCAGTACATAGTGGGGATGGGAGACAAGAAGTGCTGGCTAAATATTTAAGTCCAGCAAATGTTATTTAAATCACTCCTTTTTTTGCCCTCCAGGAACTTGTGTCAGATGCTAATCAGCATGTCAAATCAGCTTTGGCCTCCGTGATCATGGGTCTCTCTCCCATTTTGGGCAAGGACAATACCATTGAACACCTCCTGCCTCTCTTCCTGGCTCAGCTTAAAGATGAGGTGAGTGTCTTTCCCCCCCCCCCCCCAACCTTCTTGTCCTTGTACTCAGGGGTCTTCTCTCTACTATCTAGGGCAGATACCAGAGGTAGCATTTGCCTGCTCTCATTTCTTAAGAGGCATTATTACATGTTTGGTTAGCTTCCTTACCATGAAGTGCTTCATGTGATGCTGAGGAAGAAGTTTCATAGCATTAGCTGAGCTACAGAAGTGGCTATGGATAGATTTAGAAAAATGTAAACTAAATTTGAAGTACACAGCTTCCTTCAGGAGAATGGATCTATAGTTTTCCTAGGGTGATTTCTCTAGAAAGGACTCACAGGTGAGTGAAGAGCACATGATTTGTTTGTATAAGGTCCCAAGTTCAATCCTAGCACCTGGATTTAAGTGTTCTTGGGAGCAGGGTGGGAAAAGTCGTTATGAAAGTTCACAGTACTGAATTAAATGAACCAACAGTATCTTATATGGTAGCATGTATATTCCCTATCCTTGTTTTTCAGGAGTTTATGGGGTTGGAATTACCATTTTCTAACCTCTGAAATGGGAGCCTTGTATTGTTCTGAAAGGAATCTCACCACATTAACAGGTTGCTAGTCATCAGCAAGCTTACAAAAAGCGTGGGATAAGTTCTTCCTGAATCTTCGTTTGCGAAGAAAAGCCAGAGAGAGAGAGTCACATAATTCAATAAATTTACATAATTCAGATAAATGTTAGTCGGTTCACATACAATGAAAGAAATTGCAGTGGTCTCTTAATAACCTTCCACCTAGGAAGCTCAAGAAGAGGGAGTAAGTGTTAGGAACTGCATCTGGGGGTGAGGTGTCTCCTGTGATGTCAGCTGTTTCTCTTTCTGCAGTGTCCCGAAGTCCGACTCAACATTATCTCCAATCTGGACTGTGTAAATGAGGTGATTGGTATCCGGCAATTGTCTCAGTCCCTGCTCCCGGCCATTGTGGAATTGGCGGAGGATGCTAAATGGCGTGTGCGTTTGGCCATCATTGAGTACATGCCCCTGTTGGCTGGGCAACTGGTAAGTGCTGCATGGGCCCTTCAGAAATGAGTGAAGTGCACTTGTGTGCTAGGAGAACATAGTGACCTGAAAGCCCTTGAATCAGCTGGGCCTGTTTGTTCAAACTGATGTGATCTGAGGGTTGTTGCCAATGAATTTGGGAGCATAGGCTATTTACCCAGCATCTCTGCCTTATCAGCATCCTTTGTGTTGGTTTGGCCTACCTATTGTTTTAACAATGTCACATCTCCTAAAGTTATGTGTTTGGTTCTAAAAATCCTGTAATTTGGCAAATGTGCAAGTTAATTTGGACTCACCACAGTTTCCCCATTTTCAGGGTGTGGAATTCTTTGATGAGAAGCTGAACTCCCTTTGCATGGCATGGCTTGTGGATCATGGTAAGGCTTGTATCTGAAACCAGTAGACTCCCACATTCGCCCTGGTTTTTGTTTTGCTTTTTTCCTTTAGCAATGTTGTCATACACTGTAGACTGTTGAAATGCGGAAAATACCTTTCTCAGCAGGAAGGGAGTAGCAGGCCTGGTAAATGAGCAGGTCCTCAGTTTACAAGATTACCTAGTGACCCAAGTCTATCATTAAAGTTATCTGCAGATATAGGATATGGAATGTAGAATGCCTTGAACCAGATTCAGTTGATATACTGATTGCTAGTCAATCTGTACAAATAGGGTCTTGCTTCAGTTATCTAAGGTCTGATAATTTCTTATGTGGATTGCTGGGATTACTGTAGTGTGTTGTGTTTGAGGCTGCCTGTGAAAACAGTTTGGAGACGTCAGTTCAGAATAGGACTACAAGGTTATTTATTAGCACTGAAACTGAATCATGAAACTGAGTTGTTATCAGTGCTGGCTTGCAGTCCATTTCCAGCCCATAAGGGCAGGTTTACCTATTCTTAAACAAAATTCAAAGATATAGCCGTGTAAATCTGTAGAATAAGAATATAGAGAAATCTTGTAGCACCTTTGAGACTAACAGAAAGAAAGAAGTTAGCAGCATGAGCTTTCATAGACTTCTTTCTTTCAGTTTGTCTCAAAGATGTTACAAGATCTCTCTACATACTATTCCTAAAAAACAGTTTGTGTACTAGTTGCTTGAATGGTTGCCACCTTCCACATATACATATTTGGTGGGTTTTTCTCTGGGTTGCCTCCAAATGGGCATTTCAGAAGTGGGACCATTTTTGTGACATGTTCTTCTTAGAGAAATTTGTCTGCCTCTTGTTTTCTGGTCCTTAATTTATAAATCTGAAATCTGTTTGTTAATTTTTATGTTTATACTTACGTTGCTGTGAGTAAGGGGCTTTAGCTCAGTTGGAGAGCATATGCTGAAGTAGTTCTTTGGATTTTAGCCCAAATCTCTAAAATAGCAAGTGCTTTTGCACTGAACTAGTAATCTATAGCATTGAAAATGTACTTTGAAACTAATGGTATCCCATTGTATAAGCTTTTTTCTACTTCCAGCAGAGTAGTGACTAATTGAGGCTTTTAGTGCAAGAATAAAGATGTTGGTTTCCATTTTTCCATTCAATGGGGGGAAAATCTTTTCCAGCCACAGAATCAATTAAATTCAGGTTTATAATAACATAAAAGTACTATAGTTTGTTTCCATGGCTTTTTCTGCATTGACTCAATCTGTATTCAAGGAACAGTCACAATTTATTTAGTACTTTTGCATAATTTTTAGGATTTTTAAAAATAACACCAAAGCTTAAGTATTTGGTGCCTGTTTTTTGAGCAGTATGAGACTTAATCTTATCGCTTATTTTAAGCCTTTTCTTTTTTTCTTTTTAAATCTTCTCCTATAGTCAGTCACCACAACAAGATTTGGTTTAAAAATGGAAGTATGCTATTCTTGTCCTTGCCTAATGAAATTTGCCACTGTTGACCAGTTTAAGTTTTTCATGAATTCATGAATCTGTTAATTTATAAAATTTAGGAAAGCTTCTTTCTAGCACTCCTACACCAGATGTTCCCTGTCACCTACAGTGTTGAGAGTATTTTCCATTTCCATCTTAGAGTTGCTTAACAGTGATAAGTGCTGTGTTAAATTATTTGTAAATTGCCTGACATAGAGTTCTCAAAAAAAAAATCTTACAACACTGCCATCTCCTGCTTTAAATTATTGCTGGGAAGGGACATAGGTAACCTATATAAAGCAGAAGGATAAACCCCCATGTCAATTCAGACATCAGTTGTGGTCTTGAATTGGTTTTCCACACGGTTTCTCAATGCAAAGCATGTAGAACTTATACCACTGAAAAGAGAAAGCATACAGTGATAACTGTGCTAAATGGTGATATAGTTGATAGTGGAAGTTCAGGCTGTGTGTGAAACTTGTGTGACTCACATGTTCATTCTTTCTGATATAAAAGGTTCCCTCACCCATGTAGATATTACATAAAATAGGGAGTGCTTCATGCGTATGAAATACAGAGTAAAGCTAAGTAAGGGGCTAAGTTTCCTGCTACATTTCAGAGACATCATATAGACTCCTCATGCCACACATAGCAAGATTGTGCATCCTTCTCTTTGACAGTGTCAGAATCCATCTGCTAAATAGTTTTACTTTGAATATCATGTTGACTTTGAATATTATGTCAAGAGTTTTTTCTATGTGCTGGCAAAAATTCTGGGACTTGTGGAGCAATTAATGATCTCAGCTACTGTCAGCTTTAATTTACATCATTGGCTCATGCTGCTCTTTTCCTGCTCTCTAGTCTATGCCATCCGAGAAGCGGCTACCAGCAACCTCAAGAAGCTTGTGGAGAAGTTTGGCAAGGACTGGGCCCATGCCACTATCATCCCAAAGGTGCTGGCTATGTCTAATGACCCTAACTACTTACACCGCATGACCACGCTCTTCTGTATCAACGTAAGTTGGGTCAAGGATGGAGTGGAGGAACAAGCTGGAATCAATTTGGGGAATTTAGAGCATGGGGAGTAGGAGGTGTTCTTGACTAAACAATAATTTCCAGGTTTGCATTTAGAAAATGAATCTGAAGGAAATTTACCCCAGGGATTAATTTAGGACAAGAAGGAAGTGATGAAGGAGAGGAATTGGGGGAATAGAGAAAATGCCTCCTCTGATAATTCTCTACATTCCTCATCTGACAGTAAGGAATCTTGTTCAGGATGCAAAATTGATCCTTTCTTGACACATACTCTGAATTTCTTGGATAGGATCGTGTTAGGGTACTATACTGGTGTATACACAGTGGCAGATGTGTTTCTATTAGGTTGCATTAAATAGTATCCCATATCCCATTACGAAAGCAGAACCATGTTCACCTGTACCAGGCCAGCACACAGGACAGTTGATATGTGGGCAAAGCTCCACCTTCCCCCCTCTCCCAATAAGAAGATGAATATTGCTGGCCACAGAGTAGCCAGCTGCCAGCCAGATTTCCCATACACAAATGCGGGGCTGGCTGCTTCTGTCATATGAAATAGAAGAAGACTGCATTATGAAGTGATAAATACAGATGAGTGCCCAAAACCTCCCTGCAAAAATGGCGGCTAGCAAATATTCGAGCCTCATTGAAAATAATGGTGTGTATGACCATGGTGCACATGCAGGACCACACGCAGGTGCACCACCATTTTATCCCTGCCTGGTTGTCCCTCCCACAAAGAGTGAGATTGCGGACCTGAAGTCCGCTAATGGGGAGGGACAACTGTACATGTCAGTAACATGTGACAAGTGGCCAGTCCAAATCCCCTGTTTCAAAATATAATCTTCAGAATATTAATTAGTGGTGGTCTTTAGAATGTAGGGTTCACTCCTGCAGCTTAGTGCTTTTGGGACTCTTGTTTATTTGCCTCCTTCATATACCCATAAGTATGTTGGTGGAAGTTTACACTCGGCCACCATTAAGCAGGATCAAGGCTTTAAACTTACTTTTTAACACTTGAGTGTGTACAGTCCTCTATATACAGGTTGTTCTACAGTGGAATAAGCTGCTCAGTAGACATTAGTTTGTCCATCCTTGGAGTTGTTCCCGTTGAAGTTGAATTGCTTGGTGGTTTTTGGTGGTAAATATCCTGTTCTGAAAGAAGGCAAATCTGTAATCTGGCTCACTAGTTCCCTTTCTAAATGGTTGTTCCAAGATTGGCCTTGGGAAGATTAATGTTGCTCTTTATGTTAACCTGTTAAGAAACTTTTGCAGCACAAACCAGCAAGAGAGCCAGAAGCTAGCCTAAGGATCAAAGTATCACTTGGATCTAGATCTGCACAGAGCCCCTGATCCATCTCCTTGATTTCTTCTTTTAGGTGCTGTCAGAAGTGTGTGGGCAGGAGATCACCACAAAGCACATGCTCCCCACCGTTTTGCGAATGGCAGGTGATGCAGTAGCCAATGTCCGCTTCAATGTGGCCAAGTCCCTTCAGAAAATTGGACCAATCTTGGACAACAGGTACTGGGAGTTACTGAGCACCAAGAACTCCTTTGTGGTGACTCCTGAATTCCTCTTGGTTTAGAAGTTGGGTTGGGAGGTGGAGAGTGAGGACAAACAAGCAAAAGTACTGAGGCTGTCAAGAGACCTTGGGTTCTTTCCTCCCCTGACTACCCCCTTGATCATTTTATACTATTCTAAAATCCACAGCACCCTTCAGAATGAAGTGAAGCCAGTTCTGGAAAAACTAACACAGGATGCTGATGTGGATGTCAAATACTTTGCCCAGGAAGCACTGACTGGTGAGTGGAGAGCAATTTTTTCTTTCTTTGGTTTGGGTAACCTAGCCCAAATGACAGTTATGACAAATATGTGCCAGCTCCCTACCCTGCTTCTAACCAGGAAAGCAGCTGCAGATGATGGGAGGGAATTCTTCTAACTCCAGGCTTTCTTGCCTTTTAATAGCTGTTTCTGAAATGCATGTATGATTATTCTTTCTCTCATTTTGGGGTGCAGATTGGTGTGTTTCCTGTTACTAGAATACTTTCAAGTTGTGCTTGTAGATTTACTATCACGGGGGATGCTTGTTTCATTAATGGTACTAGAAGTAAGGGGGAGTTAATGAAGAGAGACCCTGGACAGGAAAGCTTAGAAAATAACTGAATTCTGTCTCAGATCAAATGGGTATTTGGGGAAAGGGGGTTTGTCCCATTGGATCAGACCACAAGGCACTCTGGTCCAGTGTTCTGTTCCAGTGATAGTTGGATCTAGTCAGATAACTAAGGAGAAAGCCCACTAATAGGACACATCTGTAATCCTCCTATTGCTACCCAACAGTTGCTATTCATAGGCATACTATTCTGATCAGCACTAGATGTGATAGACTGCAGTCATGACTAGTAACCGTTGACAGCCTTATCCTCCATGAATTTGTCTAATCCTCTTTTAAAGCTTCTGGATTAATGGCTGTCAACATACTCCCTGGTAGAAAATTCTATACTTTTTACTCTGCATTGTATGACAAAGTGGATCCATTTATTTGTCCTGAGTCTCATTAGATGATGCTGGCACTTAATATTATGTAAAAGGAAGAGAAACCATTTTTCTCACCACTTTCTCAATACAATTTGTTACTGTAGTCAATTTCCCTTCTATTTACTTTAAAAAGGCCTCAGTGTTATTAAGCTTTCTCCATAGAACTTATATGGCACAGTACATGTAAATCACTCATTTACTCAGGACTCAGTGACTGTTGCCTGTTTCTGTGAACCATTGAAGAGGGGTGTGGTTGAGATGACATGAATGTTCTGGCTGAGTGACCTCTTCTGGATCATTCCCATTTGCAAGCCATCAATACATACTGAAGTCATCAACAACCCAGTAACAAAGTGTGAGCCCATCTCCTTTTGGCTATACAATTGCTTGCATTTGTGCTCAGAGCTTCCTTGTTCTCTGTTTAGCCAGAACAGTGGATACTCATAATGTATGAGACTCTGTACCAGGTTCATTGTTGTAGAGGTGAAGCCACTTAATCTCTGACAAAAGCTGATGATACAAAGGATAGTAGATTACTTTTTACAAGCAGTTCTCAGGTTTTTAACTCATTCTCTTTTTGTATTTCTCTTTTATTAATGCAGTGCTGGCATTGGCTTGAGCCTTAGGACCTGGCTCTGTTGTCTCTTCAGCTTGGACGCCATTGGACCGATCCTTTCTCCCCTTTCCTTGCATGTTTATGGACACCACTCCCAATCCATGTGGTGGTAGTGGTATCAGTCAGAAGCTGATTCTTGCCCCCACTGGAGTCTATCTTCCTCCCCTACTCTTAGCTCTGTGTTTTCAGACCTTATTGGGCAGCTGTGATATTCTCTCCCTTTCCCATCATAGACAGGTTTAATTTTTGTTTGTTTCTTCCATAACCCGGAGGCAGCAAACAGTCCCCAGTTCTGAGTCCTGGTGCAAGCTTGCAAGAGAGGCAGAACAGGCCATTAGAACTGCACTAGGCCTGATGAATCTGAGCTTAGCAAGAGGCAAAACTTGCTGCATGGGCCAAGGTTTGCATGAGAATGTCTCGACAGTGCTGTATGTAACTATGCATGCAGTATCAATTTGGCCTTTTTCTTGCTGGTATTTACTCATTAGCAGCCTGGTGGGTCCTGCAATTCCCCCATGTCATTTAGTCAGAAGTCCCTAATTTTTCCATTCAGTGTTCAACACCAGTCTAATCAAATTGAACATTAGAAATGAGCTGAAAGCCAGAGAGGTTGCCTTGGTATGCAAAAGTTCTCCTTTGATGACAGTGAGATGCCTTGGAGCTCTCCCACTTACAGTCCCAGAAAAGGTAGAGAGGGCCGGACAGACTTCCTTTTAAAATCTACCTATTCAAATTGAGTAACATTATCCCTTGCATATCTAATTGTATGAGCTTCTCTCTGCTGGAAAGAGGTAGGCATTAGAAATGGCACCTGTAGTTAAAGGAGTACAGCTGATGTGATTTGTGGGTGGAGGTTTTAAAATAGGCAAATATTGTGTTGTCTCATTTCTTTGCATTGGGCTACTACCTGGTCTAAAATGAGTAGGAACTTACATTATTAAGCAAACTTCCAGGCTAGGCCTTTCCTAAATATGTAGCCATGGGGGATGCTTTATGAAAGGGTGTGCTCTCACATATGAGAGAAAATCAGATGGCTTTCTCTGGTGATATTCGGATGATCCTATGGTGTGTTCGCCAATTGAAATGCTCAGTTTTTATGTGACACTGAAAAAAGACGTCATCTCCCAAACATTACCCAAAAATCTTGACCCTTTCCATTTTCCGGATTCTGCTGCCGCCTCTGCAGTTCTTGCACTGGACAAGTGAAGCAAGTGTGTGTGTTCTAACCACACCCCCCCTAATACAAACACACACACACACACCCTCTGTTAGTGGCATGTCATTTTAAAATTGTTGGAATTATTATTATTATTATTATTTGGTGTACACTTGTTTTATTTTTCCCCTCTCTCTTACAGTTAATAAAATGTTCGAATGTTAATCTGGCATCCTGTTTACCTTGGGGTGGGGGGCTATGAAATGGATCTGAGTCAGGGATCCTTTCAAGTAAAATTTCTTGGTGCCTTTAAGGCAGGATTCTCTAGGGTTGTTGATCTCAAGACTCCCTTCAGCTTCAAACAGCATATCTTGGGAGGGTGAAAATTGTAGTCCAGTTGTATCTAAAAGGCTACCTGCCGATTTCCCAGTCCTGATAAGGAAAATTGGTTGCTGTTAACTAGGCAGGAGGTCTAATACCTACGGGCAATAGTGCATTTCTGCAGTCCCTGTTCATTTGTGGAGGGCTTGGCCAGGAGATCTGCCCTGTGAATTATCATCTTGGACTGAACCTCTTCTTTTTTGTTTGCAAGTAAACAATAGGACCATTTTATTTTCCTTATCAACCATTTGTATATGTGAAGAGCACAAAGTTCTCTCTTAGGTTTGGGCAGGCTATACAAATTCAGACACTATCTCCTTCAGTGTCATGTCCTCCAGACAACTTAAATCATTTTAAATGTTCATTCTGTTGCTGAGCTTCTTGAAACAGACACTTGCAAAGGATTTCAACAGTGAAATGTAATGAATAGCCTCAACTTGTAGCCTTTTAAAGGATTTAATTTCCAAGAACTGTACCTCTTGGACTAGAATGATGGCTGTGGGTAGAGAAGGAAGAGTGTGTGTATGTAAGATATCCTTCATATTTGTTTATGAAGTACTCCTCCAGTACTTCAATCAATCTAGCTGTGTGCTTCTTGGCAAATATTATTGGCATCACCCAGGAGAGAAGATGACTGTTCTGGATACAGACCAGCTCTTTCAACAGGCAGAGATGCTTTGATAGCAGCTAGCATTCCCTGGCCTCATGGCATTAAAACTTAATTTATTCAACCTTGCTTTTTGTATTCTTGTCATGCTTTTGGCAGGATACTTGGAAAATTAAACCCAAAAACGTACACGTTTTGCTAATGGCATTGTTAGTGATAATCAAAGAACCCAGTGATTGTGCAATTCAGCTTAATTTACCTGCAGCTGGTGGCAAAAATTAACATTATCATAATTGAGGACCTGAGGAAACTAGACCAGTTCAAGGAATTGTGGGTACAGAATTGATGACTTGGCTCAAGAAAGGGAAGTGTGATGGCACTGAGAGATGACACAAGGACATTATATTGTCCTCAGCTGGGTTCCAAGTTCACTATTTTCTGCTTGTAGTCTCTTGAGATGTATATCTGAGACTTTTATGCTGAAAGCTGATTTGTGTTCCGGGCATATGTAGAGTGCCTTTTCTCATCACAGCAGAGGGTAGGGCTTCCACCATAATAAACAAGTTAGAGGAGAAATGGAAATTTTCTTCCAGATGATAATAGACTGCAGGTCCCATCAGCACTAGCCAACATATTCAGCATTGGTAGTTGCAATTCCACATCTGGATGGTGGCATGATTCTTACTCTTCACTTGGAGGGGCTTGTAGTTCATTGTTATTGGTGAAATCTCAACTAGATACCCCATCCCCAAAATAGACCTCATTTCTTGGAAGGATCACACTGGAGATCTGTGATGTCTGCAACATATGCTTTATTTACAAATATACAAGAAGAACATGAATGGAGGCAAACAGGTATTTCTACAAAGCAGATTTCCCACCCTGAGAGGTACCCTTGCACATTACTTTCACTGAACTCTTACACATTCTCAGTTTTTCTACCTGTTCCAATTGCACAAGTGTTCTCACATGCATCCCCCTTCTTGGACCATAGTTGCCCACCCTGGACCATCTACAGTGGGGGTGGGCAAAATGTCCCCAGGGATGTTTTGAGACCCACCAGAGATCAAAAGGGATTTTTGCAAAAAAAGTGTGTATGCTACAGAATGCCCCCAAATCACTAGGATGTGGAAGGTAATTCCAAGACGTTGGGAGCTGTCGCC
>CM034707.1:18960879-18971005 GCA_020142125.1 Phrynosoma platyrhinos
TTGTTATATTTATTTATTTACATAACGGGGAGGTTTAAAATAATGGGGAGCAGAGCTCTGGGGCCACAACAAACTACAGTTCCCAAAATTCCATAGCACTGAGCCATGGGAGTAAAAGTGGTGTGAAGCCGGATTATTTCTGCAGTGCAGATACAGCCCATAAGGCTGATGCCCTTCACCTGAGACTGCAAAGTGCCACAAGCCAGCCCCCATGGCAGTAAAGAGAATGAGCAGATAAACCAGAAAGATTTTAGGGATGGTCTGTAGGGCCCTTGCTGAAGCATAAATCATAGTGGGTGCCTGAAGAAATTATCTCTGAGGCTACTTCTGCTAGGATTGTACAGAAAGCAATAGCTACAATGGTCCAGTCCCTTAAATTTCTTAAATGCATCTCTTAAATTTCAGATCTTCAGCATCTTCTTTGATGCTGCAACTGAAACGACAAGGCTGAGCTCTGGATTTCAAGTGCTGTATTATACCACAATTCAGTATTGATTAAAATCCACATGGGGACAAAGAAAGTGAACTCTACCCCAGCACCTGGCAATCTTATCACTTTCCAGGGTAGCTCTTTAGAAGGAGATGGTTCTGTTTGAAGCTGTACTATATGCCTCTGAGATGTGGTGACCAAGTTGCAATGCTCAAAGCCAAAGAGTGAGTCCTTGCCAACAGTCTTCTTCTGCTCATCTCTGGACATTATTTTTGAAGCAAGTGAAAAACTCAGGGATGCAGTTAAGGACTGCTGCATGAACAGCAGTGATGTGAACAGCATTTACTCTTTCTCCTCTGGTGGAAAAGCGGGTTCTGGGACTGCATCACTTGCTTCACAGTGAACCACTTTAGTGTTTCTCCAATCAGCCATTTAACATTTTTCTTCTTCTTGCAATCAGTTGTTTGATTGATTGGTTTTCCATCCCAGATCCACACTGGACTCTTAGATTTGATGATGGTTTTCCTAAAGGCAGACTGAAAGAAACCTACAAAATTCCCGATACACACATGCAAACACAAACTGAAGGAAGCAGGTTAGAGATGGAGCATTTCCACGTTCCTAAAAACAGCAGGAGCCAACATAGGAGACAATGATCAAAGAGCATTTTGTGCGTTCTCGTTGCAGGTTACTTTTAGGGCATTTGACCAATTCTGAGTGGCCTTTTTCATAAAGATCAAGTTCCTAGCCCTCATATAGTCGGAAAAGACCCCAAGGGCCATCCAGTTGAACCCCATTTGACAATGTAGGAATACACAATCAAAGCACTCCCATCCAGATGGCCATCCAGCCTCTGTTTAAAATCCTCCAAAGATGGAGAGTCCACTACTCTCCAAGGCAGCAAATTCCACTGTTGGACAGCTCTTAGTGTCAGGAAACTGATGGAAATGAAAGCCAAACCAAAACAGGAATGCACCTGAGAGGTTTCGAAGTCGAGAAATCGGTGCAAGTGATGTCTCAGACAGTTCAAATATCTTCATTCGGCTTTCAAATAGCGTAACACCACCTCTAGGTAAAAACTCCCATATGTTTGGTTGCACACCTCAATTCAGCCAATGTACCCTTTGCACCTGCCCTGCCTATTTTTCATTTTGAGGCACAAGTATTTATAGCATTTATGGAACAGATATAGGCCACACAGAGAGAAACTGCTACCGCTGTGGTTAATAATGACACCAAATCCTGAGAAATGGACAATGTGGATAGACTTTAGCACAAGGGTAGGCAAAATAAAGCCTTAGGGCCCTATATAGCCTTCCAAGTCTATTCTTTTGGCTCTTGGCCCTTCTGTACTTTCTGGAGAAATCCTTATGAACTGTAAATTGACTCATTTTGAAGCTTCCAAGAGTGGGAATGCACCTTTTGAATAGGTGGGGGGGGGGGCTTTACTATTTAAGATTAAAACAGCAGCTTTTCAAAACCTGGACTTTGGTCCACTTTTTGGGGACATTTCATATGGCTCTCAAAGGGCTCAGGACCCACACATACACTTTAGGGTTAAGATCATTGTGGTAAACTGGTTCACTCCTCTTGCTCTGCCATTTTTTGGACTAGAAATAGAGGAGAGACTTTTCAGAAACTCTAGCTTTTTGTACATGCGAGCAACATTTTCTAAGAAATGTTTAACCTTGACACAGGTTTTTTTTAACTGATTCAAATACATGTTTCAACTTTTTGTGGGATTTTTGGGCTGTGTGGTCATGTTCTAGAAGAGTTTCTCTCTGACGTTTTGCCAACATTTGTGGCTGGCATTTCTCTGAAGATGCCAGCCACAGATGCTGGTGAAACATCAGAAAGAAACTCTTCTAGAACATGGCCACACAGCCCGAAAAACCCACAAAAAATTATGGATGCCAGCCATGAAAGCCTACAACTTCACATGTCTCAACTGTGAGGACACATATTTTTGTACTTTTTGACAAAAGTTGAAATAATGGGAACTTGCAACTGGATTTCATCCTAAACAATCTGGAGGATCAAAGATCGAGTCAGGGCAGATTTAGAAAAAATAATATATCAGTCTGATGCATTCTACTAATTCAGTTTTCTTAAATGTTATTCCTTATCTAAATGAAATGGGACCATCTGTACAATGGCCAGCGGATCAAGGGGTTGGATTTTCAGAAATATCTTCAAGAAGGGATAAATGCCCTTCCATGCAAGTTATTTTTAAAGTCATCGTTGTGTGTCCTGGCCTTTGGACATCCACTAGAGAGAAATAGGCACATATAATTAAATCAAGGAACTATATGATTCCGCCAACTGTTTCAATGCCTTCTGCAAGTTAGTACAAGCCAAAAATAACAATCCCCCAATATATATCTTTTGCAGTCCCAGGTCAGTTGTGGGTTTTTTAAACTGATGTTTACTAACAGGAGTTCTACAGATTTTTCTTTTTAATTCCAGCGTTTTGTGATGACAAGCAGGATAATAAAAACTGCCAGGATATTGTGTTTAACTGTATTTGGGACTCTGTATTGATTTCTTACTTTTTTGGGGGGAAATCATTTTCTACACAGTATGCATGTCAGGGTTGTGTGTAGTGGAGAATCTTGTAGACCTGTTGGATGGGGGGGGGGGGAAATGACACATCCAGTAACCATTTCTTTAAAAGTGTCCTGCCCAAATGAGGTCTGAGCATGGCTGAGTAAGTATAAACAAGTGCAAGAGGAGATAGGAGAAGGAATGAGATTGCATAACTTGGAAAAGTTGCATCTGGACTCATAGAATCATAGAGTTGGAAGAGACCACAAGGGCCATCCAGTCCAACCCCCCTGCCATGCAGGAATTCACAATCAAAGCATCCCCAACAAGAATGCTCCATACTACAATGTTTTGTTTCAGATCCCACTTATTATTTTATTTATTTCTTTATATTTGTTTTGAGACAAGGGGTAGCCACTGCTTAGATTTTTTGCTGCATGCAGTGAAATGCATTGGTCCTGCCCTGACTACTGTTTTCAAGGTAGGAGAGACACTGAGGAGGCATGACGGTGTCTCTCATTTAGTAACTCCACACATTGAAACAGGGTGGCCATGCTGTCAGACTTTGATAAGGCAGAGCGAAAAAGGATAAAAGCTTAAGACTTCAATTTCACACACTTGCCAGGGGTGATTCCCACTGAACCCAATGGGATTTACTGCAGAGTAGGCAAGCTAGGATTGCATTGCACATTAGAACCAAGAAGCTGGCATCAGTGAAGGCTCAGATGTCCCTATTCAGCAGGTCTGCCTGTTTTTAGGAATTCTCTGCTTGAATAGTATAACGGTGGTCACTGGGAATAGCATGCAGCATCCCATGACACTACGAAAGTCCTATGACTTTCCTATCAGGACGCTAGCCCTTATATTTGTAAACAGCCATTTGAAGAGGGATGGGTGATCGCAGAAGAAATTTCTGGACTGCAGTGAAGAGCCTGAGTATGACTTCATTTGTTGGAAATGAACTTCCAAAGCACACTGATTTGTGTCCCTTCCTATCACAAGCAGAAGCAGAGTAATGCTAATGCTGTTCCAACTTTTTTTTTTAAAATAATAACAGATATGTGTTCATTTTGTAGATTTTGGCTTCACAGGACCTTGCTCCAGAATTTTTTATTTTAAATGATGCACAGCATAGATGGGTTTCCTTAATGTAGGGCTAGGACAACCTATGAACCTTCAGATATTGGTGCAGTCCACTGGTCATCAGCCCCAGAGGTATGACCAATAGCCAGGGATGATGGGTGCTGTAGTCCAGTAATTGTAGGGCTTCAGGTTCCCCATCTCCTCCCCAGCAGGATGGCACTGGCTAGTAGCACAATGTTACACAACAGTCAGTTGTGACTCAGTCAGAGGGGTGGATTTTCTTTCACTGATGAGATCCCAAGGAAGGAGAACTTCCATTTGGTTTCACGGTACCTTGCTTCCATCTCAGACATTGGCTGCCATCGGCGCTTCCTCAAAAGCTGTCCTGAAGACCTGCAGCAAGGACCTCCTTACTGCATCCTGGAACTCCTGCCCCACAAAAACGTAAAGCAAAGGATTGATGCAGCTGTTGAACATTGCAAGGCACTTGGAGAGGGGGATGGCTACCAGGCGCATGGCATCTGGCACAATGTCCATGGAGATTCTTGCCAAAGCCAAGGCATGATAGGGCAGCCAACACAAGAAGAAGCAGAAGACCACCCTGGTGACCACCAAGAAGGGCTTGCTGGACTTGTTGAGCTTCTTCTTGTGCATGGTCACTACCAGGATTGTGTAGGAGATGGAGATGACCAGTAGGGGAAGGAGAAATTGGTAGAGAAAGATACAAATGGTGAGGACCTCAGCTTCCTGCCAGTCCTGGAAGACATCCAGGTTATTGCAGGAGCTCCGGTTGTTCTTTTCCACTGAGACCTCTGTGAAGAAGTAGGAGCTGGGGACAAAGAAAGCTAAGGAAAGCAGCCAGAGAAACCCACAGGCCCCCCAGGTGAGACGGGGAGTACGATAATTTTGGCACCAGACTGGGGCCACCACAAGAACACAGCGGTCCACACTAATGGAGCTGAGCAGGAGCACACCACTGCACACACTCAGCCCAAAAAGGCAGTTGGCCACCTTGCAGGCCACAGAGCCAAAGGGCCAATGCAGATCCAAGGCCAAATTCAGGACTGTGACAAAGATCAGGGAGGTGGAAGCCAAGTCAGCGAAGGCAAGGTTGAAGAACCAGACTGTGTTGGATGTCCAGCGGAGCTTCAGTCCAGTGACCCACAAAACTATCCCATTCCCAGTCACCCCAGCCAGGAATATAAAGCTGAAGATCACACCAGTGATGATCTTGACAGTGTTACGCACTGTGCTTTCCCCCAAGACCAGTGAGGAAGATGAAGTATTGGCTGCTGGGCTTGTGGACATCTCCCTGCCAGAGAGAGAAAAGAGGGGGATATATTAATCGTGTATATAGCATTATCTATGCTGTCAAATTGACTTATGGAGACCTTATAATGTGAGACCTCCAATTAACCCTGTTATCAACAGCCCTTCTCAGGTCTTGCAAACTCAGAGCCATGGCTTCCTTTATTGAGTCTATCCACCTGTAATGTGCTCTTCCTATTTTCCTACTACCTTCTATTTTCCCAAACATTTTCTAGTGAGTCATTTCTTCTCATGATATATCCAAAATACAAGTCTCAGCTTTAGCCATCTTGGCTTCTAGAGACAGTTCAGGCTTGATTTGCGTAGGACTCATATATTTGGTGACACTATCATGGAACATCCTAATGCCTTCTTCCACTCAAGTCTCAACTCCTAAATGTCACATTTCAGATTATTTTGTTCTTAGCTTTGGGAAGGAAATCGACATAGCACTTCATGCAGGAGAGAGCACATCTTCGCACTCTAGACTTCCTAGGTGGTGCACCACAAAACAATTGATCCTTATTGCACTATATAAACCATGCCCCTTTTGGGAACCTTAAAGCCATTTTGCACCATCAGGGTAGCTTTTCAAGCTCCCCTTTCATTTGCAGCCACTCGGTTTAATGGGCTGTCAGACTTTACAGCTGGAAGTGAAAACTATGCTGCAAGTGCCCAGCCAACAAATTGGGGAAATTGGATCTATTAGTAAAGAAGGCAAAGGTGGTTCCCACGCCACTTGTATGGTGAGTCTGTATTGGGTTTAAATCTGAAGTTTAAAGAAGCTATATAAGATGGTGAAGCTCTTTTGGGATATAGTTCAGCATCTCAGGTAAAACATTAAAAGTTTGGACTAAAATCCAGGGCAGACTACTGATATGTGAGCAACCAGAGGCCATGGGAAGAGAGGGTGATTGTGCACCCACCACCCTACACAACCTGATTCCTCCCCTCGACTCTGTAACTGAAATTCTCAAGAGCAATCTCAGTTGCTCTGGTTACGGCATAACTTCTACATAGCCAGGACTATTGCACAGAATGGAAGGGAACGTCAATGAATACGCCTCGGTTCAAAGCGAGAAAGTTGCCATGGGATTAGAGAGCGCTTCCGTTGCCAAGAGATGAGAAGAGAGAGGAGAGGGTGCAAGAGGACTTGGTGGTCCTACCATAAGGCAGGCTCAAGTGGCCAGTTTAGGCAGGAGTATGAATGCCACTAAAGGGGTCAGAGTGGGAAATGGAGAGGTTTGATCCATAGAGTACTTAATCCTCCCACAGAGGATTGCACAGCTCTCATTCATTCTGGCAAAGCCGGGAGAACTTTTCTACTCTCTGCTAAGTAGCACTGAAACCAAACATGTAGGAGCTTGTTAATGAATGAGACCTGCATAACCCCAGAAAAGAAATGAAGAACAGGAAGAATAATAGAAAAAAAGTATTCCAAAAAAAGTATTTGTAGACAGAAGCAGATAGGCAAATTGTAGTGTTTGAAATTGTAGTTTTGGAATGAAAGAGAATTTTCCACTTTGGAGGTTGGTTGGTTTCCTTCTTTCCTAAACTCAGTCACATACCATACTGCAGCATACGAGATTACAAAACACATGGAAATACAATTAGAAAGGTTTTCTTCCTTAAAAAGAAGTCTGTAAGAGGTACCGTAAATATGTTTTAAAATTCAAAAGCAGACTGTTTGCTCCAGTAAGCACCAGACTTAACACCACACTTAAAATTTCATATGACTTTAAAGTGATGGTGAATGTGATCTACTGCCTACCCCAATCACTTGCTGGGGAGGAGCAAGAATAGAAGGAATTAAGGACTGGCCAAAAGAAAAGATATGGCCCTGTCACTTTTGAAGGCTTCAACCCTGTACACCTTTGGCTGCAGTCCCAACAGTCTTCAGAAAAACCAATTTCACTACCTCTGCTTTAGCTTTGGGTACAGGTAACAGCATTCTTGTTGTTGTGTGCCTTGGAGTTGCTTCCAACTTACAGCGGCCCTAAGGCAAAGCTATCATGGGGTTTTCTGGGGCTGAGAGTGTGTGATTCACCCAAGGTCACCCAGTGGTTTCCCACGGCCAGCATGGTGTAGTGGTTTGAGTGGTGGACTGTGTCTCTGGAGACAACGTTCTAGATAGATCTTAGTGGTGAAGTTGCAGTTTTGAAAAGGATGGGGAGATAAAGAGATAAGGGGCTTGATGGATTTCTAATGTAATACTGAGTCTGGATTCTAGCATTTAAGACTGAGAAAATCTGCTGGAGTTCAGCTAGAGGAGACCATCAGTTTTAGCTTTCCTCCTTGCATCCCCACTGCTGGAGATTATCATAACGCTGTGATCTTGTTATGCAACGGTGGCTGCAGTTGTATTATTTACGTAGCTATTGTTGCATCTGGCCTCCTGGGTCTGGCTGAGACCTAGAAGTTCTCTATGTGGGTGGTGTTGTGTAACTTCTCTTCCATCTGATTCCAAGTGCTGCTTAACACTCAGAGGTCCATTACCTAGAAGCAAACAAAGGAGGGGGGAAAGCAACCTAGAGACAGAGAGACTATGATTCCCACAATAAAACAACAACAACAACAAACAGCAATCTAACACAGAACTTGGAATGAAAGCTGCATCACTCTTTCTCTCTGTATCACAAAACAATATTTGCTTTTTTCCTGTCTATCATGGTGCTGTTAAAGGCACAGGAGTTAGGCCAATGAAATAAAATAAAATAAAATTGGCAGCTCTAAAGGTAAGCGGTTGGGTTTTTTTAAAAAAAAAGTTTTCATTTTCCTAGTGCCTTTACTTCTCCCCTGCTTCAAGGATGAGTGGGAGACCTGAGGATCTACTGACCGAACTCTGGAGAGATTTAATTTTGGTTCTAATACAGCAACTGAATCTCTGAATTCAATTGTTAGAGTGTATGTGCCTTCAAGTTGCCTGTTGAGTTATGGTGACCCTATGGATTTCTTAGGGTTTTGGTGGTTTTGCCAATTCCTTCCTCTAAAATATAACCTACAGTACCTGGCATTCATTGGCAGTTTCTCATCCAAGCTAACCATGACCTAAACCTTATTGTTAGTACTTAATAGAGCAAACCCACTGAATCGAGCACTAACCCTGACCCTATTTAGCTTCCAAGATCAGGTGGAATCTGGTGTCTTTAGGGTTTTACTATTGTTAGCATACCTTTCAGCATTTCGCAGATAGAAACTGAGACACATGTGGTCAAGCAACACCAAAGTGTACTGGAGGTGGCAAAAATTGTTGAAGAACACACTGGCAAGGAGAAGATGCAGCAGTTTGCTTTAGCCAGAGCCTCCTGGGAAGGGCAAGACTCCACCCTTCCTCTCATCTCTCCCCTTCCTCATTGAGTTAACTGAGCACAAACTGCTTTTGCAGGAACTGAAGTATGCTGGGGACAAAGGGGAACAGTGGGAGGAAGAGAAAGAAACTGGGACATTTTAAAAGCAACTGAAAAAGTGGGAAGACAGAAGATTAACTGGATTATCCCTGCCAAATCAGGAGTACTGGAGGCTACATGTCAAGTCCCAAGCAGAGCAGAACCATTCAAAAGCTGGAATTGACATAAGTCTCACCAAGTAGCTATTGATCCAGTAGGTCTACTCTAGTTACAGTTTAAACCAGAGTGGGATGGAATTATGTGGCCTTTTAGAGGTTGTTTGACTACAATTCCCAGCAGATAGCCAATGGTGAGCAATGTTGGGTGTTGCAGTCCAACAACTTCTGGAAGGCTGCATGAACCCACCAGTGCTTATAGCCATTGACTCCACTTTCTTCCAGGTTATACTGCTGAAATGGAGAAATGATGAAGTGGGTAACCACAAATAGGCTTTTGTGTGTGCACAAGGACAGAGAGGCTTGGTTTGGTTCCAAAACTCAGAGTCCAGAATGTTTATGGTGCTCTTTTGCATAAGACTATGGTGGTCTTCTTGGGTTTCTAGTCAACCACAAATGAAAACACATTCAAAATTGCACACTTCTGAAGTCTGCCTGCCTCTCCTTTGCTTGTATATTTGCAAATAAACAAAATATTACAACGTTGCTGTCAGACGCTAGTGCCAAATGCAGGTTGCACTGTTCCTGGGGCTTCTTGCTCGCGTGAAAATAATGGAACATGTCATAACAATATCACCGTAGTCCCACTATTGAAAAGAACATGGCCTTTCAAAACTGAACATCAACACATTTCTTCTCTCCCACCCCATTTATCTTACACCTCCAATGAGAGTGAGAGATAAGGGACATGAGTAACTGGAGACACAAACTCTTAAAGGCCAGGTCAGTGCCACTGTCTTTTATCTTCCTAATTTTTATTTTAGAAATGAGAAAGCAGTCATACTGAGTGAGACTCTTGTCCCCCCCCTTTTTTTTAATTTCATTTCATTTCATTTAATTTTATTTATTTATTGCTTTCCCTCCATTTTGAGATGAGTCCAAAAACATAATTTTTGTGCTTCCCAAAGCATTGGTACATTTTTTTTCATTTTTTCCCCAAGGCAGGGCTCCCAGAACTGTGACTTTTTGGGGGATCAGCATTGGTGAGAGCCAGCATCGAGGAGTGGTTTGAGCATTGGACTATGACTCTGGAGACCAGGATTGGGCAGGTCACATTCTCTCAGCCTCAGAGGAAGGCAATGGCAAACCCCCTCTGAACAAATCTTGAAGGCACACAACAACAGTCTATACTACTGTAGAGCAGTCTATGCATATAATAGTTTTTTGTGGGTTTTTCGGGCTGTGTGGCCATGTTCTAG
>CM034707.1:18971105-18981903 GCA_020142125.1 Phrynosoma platyrhinos
TCTGAAGCTGAGAGAGTGTGACTTGCCCAAGATCACCCAGTGGGTTTTACGACTGAGCCGAGAATTGAACCCTGGACTCCAGAGTCACAGTCCCACACTCAAACCATTGTGCCATACTGGCTCTAATAATTACTTTGGTAAAGTATATGAATATAATTAGGCAATGCTTATTAATATAATGGGTTTCCTCTATTTAGGATTAGTCTTTGAATATAGCCAGGGTTGACCAAAATTCCTTCTGGAGGACATGTCCTGGAAATGGAGGATGTGTTCTGAAATGGAGGACATGTCTAGGAAAAGGAGGATATTGGCTCACCCTGAGCTGTTGGGGCTTTCTTCTTCCCTCTGAGAGGGCAGTGCTCCCTAGTGGTGGGAGCCCTGAGCTTGGTGGCACTGGGTTCTCAAGCCCACCCTCTCCTCCTGCCTTGGGATCCTGAAACAGCTGGGCACCCCTGGATTAGTGGTCCTTAATGGGCTTGGACAGCTGGTGAGCACAGACAAGGGAAGGATGCAAGGATGAGGGGCTAGGGTGACCAGGTGTCCTCCTTTTCCAGGACATGTCCTACTATTGTATCCGACTTATCGCAACCCCAAGGTGGCCTGATCCTGGGGTTTTCCTGGCAAGTTTCTTCCGAAAGGGTTTGTCATTGCTATCCCTTGAGGCTGAGAGAGTGTGACTCACCCAATGTCACTCAGTGGGTTTATATGGCCGAGCTGGTAACTATGACTTCTTCTTCTATTGTACAATTCCAACAGGGAGAGCAAGTCCCTGCAAGAGGCTGCCTGCCTCCCATCCCACCTGTTGCACCCTTGATTTTCTACAGAGATGCTGGTGGCTTTCAGGCATGTATTTTCTACAGATCTCTGGCGCACACGTGGATATGCTTTTCTGCGATGAAAGACATATCTGATCTGAGCAACCAAAGGTTTACCAGATAAAGAAAAGGAAACCTGTGCCCTACATTTATCAACTGTAAAAAGAATCAAAGGGGAAAGGTGGAGCATCTATATTCAGAGGCAGTATACCTTGTCTAGCGATCTAGCATAGCATAGTAGCTTGAACTATAGACTATGACTAGTAGCTGGACTATGACTTTGTAAACCAGAATTCATTCCCAGCTTGACCATGAAAAGCCACTGGGTGACCTTGGCCAAGTCACAGACTCTTAGCCAAAGAGGATGGCAATGGAAAACCCGCTCTGAACAAATCTTGCCAAAAAAACTAAAAACAAAGCCCAGGATAGGTTCACCTTAGGGTCCCGATGTTGTGAAAGCTCAACAATAAGCAATACTTTGTATTGCAAGACTAGATGAAGAACTGAAGTCTGGCCATCCTTTATGTGCCTTGTTTGTGAGCTTCTCACAGACTCTTGGTGCTTTTGTCAGACACTTCCCCAGCTACTTTTCTAGAATTTTAATTGGGGGTGGGTGGGTGCAGATTGTGTTATCTTCCATTTGTAACCCTCCTGTGTTTTCCTATTGCAACTCCCTCCCCCTTACTTTTTCTACAAGAAATCTATTAAGGAAAGAAAGATGTGGAACGGCTGCACAATGAAGTGCTGTTAGTGTTTTTCTCAAGCATTCACTATAGAAACATCCCAAGTGTTTTTCTCAGGCACTCACTATAGAAACATCCAAGTGCTGGAGAAAATGGATTTGAGGTCACATTTAGTAAAATAAATCCTATTGAGTTGTTTTTATTCCCCTGAACCAGTTAAATCCTTTTGCCTCCACAGCTCTGCCTCAGTCACCCCATCTGCGTAATGGCACTATGATTTATCTGTTCTGCATAAATATGTGAAAAGTGGTGAGCCAGCGTGGCTACAGTAGTTTAAATGCTGGACTACAACTCTGGAGATCAAGGTTCGATTCCCTGATCAACCATGAAAACCATTGGGTGATCTTGGGCAAGCCACACTCTCTCAGCCTCAGGGGAAGGCAATGGCAAACCTCATCTGAATAAATCTGGCCAAGAAAACCCCATGATAGTTTCACTTTAGGGATGCCATAAGTCAGAAACGACATGAAGGCACACAACAGCAAACTGATATAGTGGAGAATAGAAAAAGGGTCACACTGTCTCAGCCTCAGAGGATGGCCATGTCAAATCTCCTCTGACCAAATCTAACCAAGAAAGCCCCATGATCATTTCCCCTTAGGGTCACCATGATTCAGAAACTATTCAAAGGCACACAACAACAAGGTAGAATTACACTTCTTATGATAAATGTTCCATTTTATATGTACCTGGACTTTTTTTTTAATATCTTTAAATAAAATCTTATTTATTTTAAAATAAAAGCCCAGGTTAGTGTATTTGTGACCCTGTTTGCTAGTGTGTGGAGTCTTGTACATTTCAAGTATGCTTTTCTATGCTGTTGTTTTATTTGTGTGCGGAGATAGTTTTAGAAAAGCTGTTATTGTTACAGCATTTACTTTATTCCACCTCTATTTTGATGAACTTAGAAAAGCCATTATTATGGGTCTGGGGCTCAATCTCATGCTAGTTTTGACTCAAGCAGACCCACTGAAAGGATGCTTGTGACTTGTGAATCATCATCACCTACGTCAATTCTGTTCCTTGGGTCTACTCTAGTTGGGACTAAACATAGATTTAACCCCAGGAATGAGAAGTATGATCTTCTCTGAAGCCATTTCGAATCATAGTTCTAATACAGGATGCAAAGTTGGTTTCGGAAAGGCAGGTATCCAAATTTGATGGAGATGATCCCCAAGAGGAAGCAAGCGAGGAGAGAGCGCTTTAGAGTATCTTACCTTATTGCTGATGCTACCTGTTCCTTTCAACAGGTTAAAGAGGCAGTGTTTTCTGGCTCCTGGCCCCTCTGTCCATCCGTCCAAAGATCCAGGTGATTGTTCTCCCCTAAGAAAGGAAGATGAGGTGTGATCCAGATGTGGTGGGACTATCTGAGCCCCAGTGATGTGGGCAAGGCTGATGCTGATCCTCCATCCATTCAAGAAAAGCCCCGGCACTGAGTGTGAGAGAGCTGGATTAGCTGTTCCCTGTGAGATGTATGTGTGTATGTGAGATGAAGAAAGAGAAAGGGAAGGAGAGGAAAAGAGAAAGCTAGTGCTGATGTTGGAGGAGGCAAGCTATTCTATATGCAGAGGAAATTCAGCTGCCCAATGGAATCAATGCAGTCAGAAGGAGTGTCTCCTTTGGCACTTCCCTCTGTGGATGTATTAGCCCAATCTATCCTTCTTTGGTTATAGATTCTCACACACACACACACACACACACACACACACACACACACACAGCCTTCCTCTTTCTCTCTTCCAGCTTGACAGCTAGCCTTGTGATTGAGTCCTACAAGACTTTTAAGGGTGACCTTGGATGAGTCACACTCTCTCAGCCTCAGAGGATGGCAATGACAAACCCGCTCTGAAGAAACCTGCTAAGAAAACCCCATGATAGATTCGCCTTGTGTGTGTGTGTTGTGTGCCCTCAAGTCGTTTCGACTTTTGGCGACGGACTTTGGACACATTGTGGGAAGGCATGAATCGTTGGAAAAGATGATCATGTTAGGAAAGGCAGAGGGAAGTAGATAGAGAGGAAGGCCACATGCTAGATGGAGGGACTTTATTAAAGAGACCACGAATATGAGTTTGCAAGAGCTGGGCAGAGCAGGAGAGGACAAGGGGGCCTGGAGATGTCTCATTCATAGAGTTGAGATTCATGTGAAGGCAGTGAACAACAACAAAAGGCAAACCTATCATGGGGTTTTCTTGGCAAGATTTGTTCAAAGGAGGTCTGCCATTGCCTTCCCCCGAGAGAGTGTGACTTGCCCAAGGTCACCCAGTGGGTTTCATGGCCAAGCTGGGAATCTAACTCTGGTCTCCGGAGTCATAATCCAAAACTCAAACCACTACACCTTGCTGGCTCCCCAGGTTTGCCTTAGGGTCACCATAAATTGGAAATGACATGAAGGCACACAAAAATAGAGAAAGACTTCTATGGGCATAATATTTGGATTCGAGGGGCAGCATGGCAATGAGCTTAACTTGGTTAACAATTGCTGAGTTAGCCTTCTTGGCCTGGGTGGGTTTCTGATGGACTACAGTCTCCAGAATCCCCCCCCCCCCAACTAGGAAACTTGGCACCAGGTGGAGGAAGCTAGTCTGAGCAATAGTCATTTTGGGGATATGAAGGTAATAGAAGTTTTCACTGTTAAAATACAGGAAGGGATAAAATCTTATTTATTTACTTAATTTATATCCCATTTATCTTCTGATATGGGACTCATGGCTGCAATAAAAAGATAATTAAGCAAGTGGCAGTTATCTCTCAGCCTCAAGCCCTCACCCTGTTGCTTTACAAAGTAGTTATATATTTTATTGTTGTTGCTGTTGTGTGTGCATTTCTGACTTACAGTGATCCTAAGGTGATCTTATCATGGGGCATTCCTGGCACGTTTCTTCATTGCCATCCTCTGAGGCTGAGAGAGTGTCATTTGTCCAAGATCACCCAGAGCTGGGATTGGTCTCCAGAGTCATAGTCCAACACACAAACCACTACAGCATGCTGGTTCATACTATATTTTATAGGGTTTTTTTAAAAATTGGCCTCAACGTGGTTTATGCTAAGAACCCCCCTTTAAAAAAAACAAATAAATACAAATAAAATTTAATCCACAAAATGAAGCATAAATTACAGCAACCTCCTTTACAGCACTGTTGTAAAAGCCATTTGGTTTATGTATGTGAAGCAGTTTAAGCACTTGGATGGTGGCAGAGAGATTACTACAGTATATAAATATTAATGACTTCTAATAATCTCTTTTCTAATGCCCTGCATTGGCCTCAGATGAGAAATTAAAGTGATCTTTTTTCATCAATGGCCATTAATTGGTGCATGCGAGCTTCGGAACTGTACTGGATTCTTCATAGGAAATTGCCTTCGGGTTCTATATACAACTTATCCTGATTTTTTTTTCCTTTTTCTAGAAGGGTTCCTTCTGGCTCTTTGGCAAGAGCTTGGCAGACGGAGGTCTAACAGGTGCTGTCTTTGCTGCCATAGTGCTGTGATGGAATTTTAGTGCTGGAGAAAGCATCCCTAGTTCAATTTCCACCCAGTTTACAGTAGTTAAAGACTCCAGCACCAATACAGCGGGTGAGGAAGTGGTAACACTCCTTTCCCACAAACTGTTGCTCAGCATTTCTGCTTATCTTCCTTGTTCCTACATTTAATATCCTTGTGGCATTGGCAGCAACTTAAGGGGCTACATCCCAGCATGCTGGCAGTAGCACAAACCTATTCATCATTTTTGCAATAAAGTAACTAAACATCAGAAAGAAACTCTTCTAGAACATGGCTACACAGCCCGAAAAACCCACAAAAACTAACTATACTTATCTTGTCTGGCTTGACTGTCTTTCTCTTGAACAAAAAGATTTGACTCTTTTGAAAGATGTGTGTCGGAAATCAACTTATGAGTTGACGCTTTCCTTGTCGTTGCATCTGTCAAGGAAAAAGCTGCACTTGTTAAATTTTTACCAACTTGGGGTGGGAAAAATACAGTTTGTCAGACCTCTCAGAAGCCCTAACCAGCCAAGCCAATTGTGAGGAATGCTGGAAGTTGTGCTTCAGCAACATCTAGAGAGCCCCAATTCCCACCCTTAAGTTGAGCAATTTTTAAAAAAATCAGTGGGAAACATTCCCATATGTTAATTTAAAACTGCACAAGTTTTTTTATGCTCATGAAAACTTCAGCCAGCAAGCATCATCTGAGGAAGAGGCATTCCCTTCTTATTAACAGGTGCAATGCCTCTTCCAATTACAAAGAGCTTGGCAACACTTTAAAAATGACTACATCTTAATGTAGCCTGGGTCCTTGTGGACCGTAGCCCAATCCACACCATCTCATGCCATCATCAATGTGTCATGTTTTGTGATGCTGTAAATAACCCAAAGGTGCCAGATTTCTAAGCTTATCACACTGTGTTCTCGGAACGTAATAAGTATGTGATGAGAATGGAATGGAACGTATTTTATTGCACGGTATGATCCTCATCGAGTTCCCATTCTGTGCTCTGACAGTCCCTAGTCCGTTCCAGCTGGAGAACTGTAAAGATGTATCCTCAGCCAGCAAGAACACTTACAGACCGTTCCAGATGATGTGAGTGCAATAATTCAACCCAGTCTCAATCTGTCCTCATGTTCTATTTGGCTAAGACAATCTCCTTCCCTCTTGTCCTAGAAAATCCACAAACTCAACTCAACTCTTCCAGTGTTGATGCAAGGAAGGTCACAGGCAATTTTATTTATTTATTTATTTATTTATTTATTTTTGTAGATTGAATTGCATCGTGTTTACAAGAAAAAAAAACCATGAATGCTCACTACCTAAATCTCTCGGTAGCATTCTTTCCAATGCAGACATAGGGGTTTTCAGAACAGTGAGCATGCACCAATGAGGGACGGCTGAGGAACTACTTTACCGTTGGTACCGGTACAACAGTAAATGCAGTGCGATAGCATGTGTTCTCATAACGTTACTATCCCGTTATCAATAGTCTAATGCAGTAACACTCTTTCCCATATTGTTACATTCCAGGGACTCAATGGGAACATTACAGGTACTAGTGCGATAAGCGTACTCATCTGATCTTGGAAGCTAAGTGGTGTTAGCCTTGGGTAGTACTTGGCTTGCCATCTGTAGTTCTTATAGTAAGTTCATTTTTTTAAAAAAAAAAATACAGTTTCAATAACTGCCCAAGAGTAAAAACACTGGGTTAATTCCAGATATTTTAGAGTACAGCCATAGAAATCACTTGAAATTATTCTCATTGATTTCAGTGTCTGCTCTAAGCCTGGCTAAATCTAGAACCAACTCAATATTTCTAATAGCAAGGTCAATATTTCCTTTGCATTCACATGTTGTGGTAAACATCATCTTAGGAGAAGTGCTCTGTCTCCTCCTGCAGAAATGTGGAATGCTTCTTGTAAGATGATTTCACGCTTTAGAAAAACTAGTTTTGCCAAAATGTATATTTCATGCAAGTTTGATCAATCAGATTTCTTTGGTGATTTTTCAGACCTACTTACCCTGATGCTTCGTGGTCTGGGCAAGCTTCATCCCTGTGCCATGTCAGCTCAAACTTTGAGCCACTCCTGCTGCTTATAATAGTGAAATAATGAAACACAGATGCATCGAATGCTTGCAAGCCAGTATCACATTAGCTCTTCACTGATAAATAGGCTGACTAGATTGCATGTTGGACAATAAATAAATAAATAAATAAAAAAAATGGGTATGCTAGATGTAATAAAGAGAGCCAACATAGTGTAGCAGTTTGAGCATTGGACTATGGCTCTGTAAACCAGGTTTTGAATGCCATCTCAGCCATATAGACTGACTGGGGGACCCTGTGCAAGTCACATTTTCTCAGCCTCAGAGGGTAGCAATGGGAAACCCAGTCTGAAGAAACTTGCCAAGAAAACCCCATGAAGTCAATTTACACTTCTGTGTTGCTTTCAGACACCAATCCTGATATAACATATAATGTTGCCAGATTCTGTGCAGCTGCGGTTAAAATCCATCAGGTAATGATCTCCTCAGTAGACTAGTACCAATCTTGCCCTGCCACACGGGATTTTAAAAGGACATTTTAAATATTGTTTTTAACCTGTGTTTTTAACTTGCTTTTACCTCTTTTATTCTGCATTTCCTTTTTACCTTATATGTAAAGGCAAAATCACGGTTTGCTGTTTGGATTTTTAAAAAGATTTTCAAACCATATAGATGGTTGAATCCTTAGATGCAGAATCCATAGATACAGAGGGCTCACTGTAGCAGAAATTGGTGGGTTTGAGATGGCTTAAGGGTGGATGGATGGAGAGCTTAATCCTTCCCTTGCTATAGTTGCAATGTATAACTCCCCCTCCAAAGCTGCTATTAGTATTTGGAAAGAATGCTCCATAAGAATTTTTTGGTGCAAATAGCAGATTGGGTGAGCACGGGAAAAAGGATAAAACTACCCCTTCCCATAGTCCTGATCACTCTTGGTCTCTCACCTCTGTTTCTATTTACATATCTAAAATGCCAAAAAATACAGTCAAGCAACTAACATGTCTAATTTGACACTATTGTCTTATTGATAAGATGAACATTAGAGTAGAGGGATTTTTAAGAGTAAGTGTAGGGCCTATATATATATATATATATATATATATATATATATATATATATAGCCTTGAGCTCATTGGAAGAAAAGTAGGAAATGAATGTAAACAGCAACAACAAAAAGTATTCTTTCAAATTATTTCATTTTTCATTGTTTTCCAAACCTCCCAGTAGTTTTCCAAAGATTAAACATATCCATCCTCATGAAAAAACCTCTGTAAGATTTTACTTTTCAGAAAGCCAATATATATATATATTGTCTGTGTACAGTTGCCCCTTTGTTTTTGTGGACTTTGAGTCCACGGTCTCGGTCCTTCATGGACCAGTAAGCCTCATTGGTCAAAATCATGTGCACGCAGGAGCGTGCAGCCATTCAAGCCAATGGGGCTTGAATATCTGCGATTTTCCATTTTTGTGGGTGGTGGTGGTCCAGAACGGATCCCCTACAAAAACAGAGGAGTTGCTGTATATAGATATTTTGAGGCACAACTGCTATGCTGGGGTTCACTCAGTTTTCACATTTTCAGGGGTGATTGTGTAAGAATTTTGATGGCAGAGTACAGGATCTAAGGCAAAACAGCTACCTATTTCTAAATTGCCCAGCTGTGCCAATTTATTTCAGCTCCATCTGAACCAGTTTCCTGAGCTTGTAAATAATGATACTTATTATCCTTATTAGGCTTTATATTTACTGAGTGCTGAAGGACCTTTCCATACTTGTATCTCAGCAAAGTGTATTATTTCTCCCTATAATGGTTAAACCTGTTTCATGAAATTAAATAATGCAGCTGCCTCACATTGCAGTCTTGGACCGTTTATGGGAGGGCTTTTTTTGATTTCCCCCCAATTTATTCCTATGAATTTTAGAGGGAGTGGGGAAGGGGGTTATATTTTCCTTAAGAACAGAAGTAGAATCTGCTAGCTCAGCCCAAAGTCTAATGGATCTTGACCTTTGAATCACCATATGTTTTGGACTTCAGTTCTTAGAATCCATGACCACTGGTCTATGCTGACTAAGGTCTTTGGGAGTTGCAGTCTAAAATGTCTAGTGGAACAAAGGTTTTCAAGTCATGCTCCTTATTCCCAGAATGGCCAACCAAATGCTTCTGGGAAGCCCGAAGCAAAACATAGTGGTAATAAGCTCTCCTTCTAAACTACACAGTTTTAGCACAGGGTTGTTGTTAACTGTCCTTGAATCATTCTCGACCCATGGTGACCCTATGGATGAGACATCTCCAAGAAGACCCTCTGTCCTCCACTGCTCTGCTTATTTCCTACAAATCCCTTAATACCTGTGGCCTCCTTAATAGAGCCAATCCACCTGGCATGTGGCCTTCCTCTCTCCCTACTTCCCTCCACCTTTCTTAGCATTATTGTCTTTTCTAATGAGTCTTCTCTTCTCATGATATATCCGAAGTACGATAGCCTCACTTCGGTCATCTTGGCTTCCAGGGAGGTTTGCCATGGTTCCTTCTTATGCAATCCTCTGGGCTGTAGTTTAGTGTGCAGCATTTGGAATTCTGAGCCAGAGAGGTCTAGTGCCTCACCAAATTACAGACCCCAAAATTCCATAAGATGCAACCAATGGCATTTAAAGTGAAATCATAGTGCTATAACTGTGTAGGGTGAAAGGGCCTCTGATCCTGTTTTCCCAGCTGGTGGCATTCAGAGGCATGCTGCTTATGGTATGGAAGGTAGCGTATACTCTACATACCTTTTAAAAGTAGTTAGTTACAGATACAGTTCCAAGGCTAAGCAGATGTGGTTAACTACTTGAGAGTTTCAATTTTTAAAAAGTAAGTTTTTTCCATTCCCCAAAAGTAACTAACATTATTACTTTTTAGTATATTAGAAACATCTGGATGGAGCAGCATAAGGTACAGCACAAGCCAGAACTTGTGTCATGTGATATTCCTGCTCCATCATTTAGTAAATGGATGGGAATCATCTGGTCTCCCAGATGTTGCTTGTATGGCAGCTTCTGACATTCCTGTCCATTGGCTCTGCAGGCTAGGACTGATGCAACTTGTCATTCAACAATATTTGGAAGGCTGGTTGATTTCAACCCTTCATTTAGTGAGATTTTATTCTCATAAACACCCTAAAGGCACCAGGTTCCATATGATAATCTTGGAAGCTATGTAGGATCAGCTCTAGTATCTGGATGGGAGATTGCCAATGAATACCAGGTACTGTAGACTATACGTTATCACACGTGGGCCAGTTTCGTTGTTAAAGAGATAATAAAGTGGAAATGAAGTATCCCGAAAAGAAAGCAAAAATAGAGCTTAATTACACAAAAGCTTTTCACACGTAATTACAGTAATAATGGAATTAAGTTAAAAGCAAAAAAAAAGACGTTTTTAACTTTCATACACAAGTGAAAAGAACCCGTACATGTACTGGAAATGGGTGTGCTTCCTGACCAGACTCCTCCTTTTCCAGGGTGGGTCCTGCATTTCCCAGGAGGAAATGTCAGACTGTCCTCCATTTGGGGTCATGTCCTCCTGAACAGTCCTAACCCCCTTCCATTGGTGTTAGGACCTCTCAAGAGAGCAGAGGAGGAGGAGGAAGCTGGCAAGGCAAGGCAAGGCAAGCCAAAGCAAGGGAGGGATTGGGATGGCTCACTCTCCCTTTTCTCTCTCTCCTTTCCT
>CM034707.1:18995790-19005800 GCA_020142125.1 Phrynosoma platyrhinos
AAAGAACCATCTGCAAAGGGGGAAAGTGAGTTCAAAGTACAAAAATTGTTTGCATTCAATGAACTCAGTAGGAGGGAGAGGATATGCAGGGGCAGAATCCTTCCCTTTTTAGTAGGCTCAGGCAAAGCAAACTGTTGCAACCTCTCCTAGCTTGTGTGTTCTTTCTCCTGAACAACGTTTTACATCTTAACCATGCTCTAATGTTGCTTGGACACACATGTGTTGGTTTTCATCTGTGTAATGTTGGAAGGTACGGTGGCAGACCAGGCAGTTTCTGTACATGACATCATGTTTGGTTAGAAAGATGTCGTGTCCAGGTTTATGAGAAGACAAGGACATTATCACTTCCTTTCCAACTCCATTTCTGCCTTCATGTTTCCAAGGTTCACAGCTGTTAAGCAGCCTATTTGTGAACCTCCCTTTGGAAAGCAAGAAGAGGAACTGAGTTATCATGACAACTCAGCTGAGGTGTTCTTACTTCCTCTGTTTAAAGATGCTTGACTAAAGGTTTGGGCAGAGAGTGATCCCAACAAAGGTGTTCTTATGAGATTGCTATAAGCATCTTTGACTATATTTTTAAGGCACAATGCTGGGAACAGGGCACAATGCTGAGTTCCATTCAAAAAAATTTTTTTTTAGTGTACGTACCAAAAACACATGTGACACACAGACCTGTCTCCCAATATAGAAAAGGGGCATCTCAAGGAACATCCAGGCAATTATGTTACTTCCCCCGAACATTTACTTTCCGAGGTGGTTGCTTCATTCTGCTTAGTGGTAGTACCCTGTCTGTAAGTACTCAAGATGAGTTTATATGTGAGGTGTGATTTGAACTTCAGCCTTTTGTGTGTGATTATTTTGCAAGGATTTATAACACAACAAATATCAGCATTTATACCTCACTCTATGACTTCTCATTGCCACACTGCTTTCTGTTTCTTCCAGTGTGAGAAATAAACTCCCATTCATAAAAGATGCCATGGGGTTGGAGATCTGAACAGCTCCCAGATCCTCCCTGGAAGATGAAGAATCTCACAACATTGGCTATACCAATCCTTCTATTTTTATGTAAAGGTAAGATTGGGGAATGAAAGGGAGAACATCATGGCAACAGAGTTCCTAGGTTGCCTGATGCTGTTCAGTGATATCAGTTTCATTTTACAATTCAAAGCAACCAATAATTCCTTGATTTGCTTATCCCTATGATCATCTAATAAAATAAATGTTTACTCTCAAACCATAATATGAAACTGGGCCAGAATCTTTTTGGTGACATCGACTGGTTTAACTGAGGTTATGAGAGGCAGCATGCTGTAGTGGCTTGAGCATTGGACTATGACTCTGGAGACCAGGGCTCAATTCCCTGCTCAACCATGGAATCCCACTGAGTGACCTTGGGCATGTCCCATACTCTCAGGTTCAGAAAACCCTGTGATCGCTTGGCCTTAAGGTTGTCATAACTTGAAGGCACACAACAACAAATGCCAGCATAAGCAAATTTGTGTGTGTGGCTGCAACAGGGATTTATTCAACAAAAGAAAGTCCTTCCCTCCACATCTACTACCCAACAATGGCTGGATGGAGTTAAGTTCAGTTCTACTTACTGGCTCAAAGAGCTTCTTATTGTCTTTCTGGGACAGGCCCATTATGCTCATTGCCCTTCCTCCTAAACCTCCTGCATACCTATGCTGTTGAAGCTTTGTATTCCACTAGCCTTAAATAGGATCTTGGTCAGTGATTACAATACAATATATTGCAATTCTGGGAAGGCTAGTTTAACACTGAAATTATAAAGTCATCTGTCTATGAGGGATAGAAAACACATTTGTTACTATTCATTTTCCTGTTGGAGAAAGGGTTTCCCAGTGCTCAAGAAACCCCTGTGAGAACCCCTGTGAGAAGATTTTGCATTTTGCAAAATCTTTCAAGAATTATTCTGCACAAGAAGGCATTTTTTAAATGTCTGCTCATAAATACTAGGGGTTTGGGGGGGTTGGACAGAAAATGAATTTTCTATACAAGAGGCTGTTTTGTGCAGAATAGTGATAGAGAAACAATTTTAAGTGCACAAAACAGCACTTTCTGCACAATACTGTTTCCTGCAGAAGACAGAAGATTTACATCCCTACTTTCTACCCCAAATCAACAACATGTGCATTTTGTGCAGAAAAGGTTCCCCAATTACAGTATTTTCTGCACAGGAAGTAGATCTTTATGTGCAGAAAATAGTATTTCTATACAGAAATATTTTTGTGCAGAAACTGCTAATTCCTGTGTAGAAACTGCTGGGTGGTGGTGGTGGTGGTGGAAAAAAAACCATGTAAAAATTTTGCAAAGAAAAAGTCTGAAGTACAAATTTTCTCATCAGTCCTTTTTCTCCTCTACACCTGAATAACATGTTTTTCAGGCATTTTTTTAATTTTTAAAAAAATATTGCTTCCATTCCTAGTGTAGGATTACATAAGAAATCTTTTTTCTCCCACACTGGAAAAAATATTCTGTAGAATATTTATTCTTGCATTGAGGGGTGAAAACAGAAGATTTACCTCCCTATTTTCTACCCCATACCCACCTTTCTTATTTCTTCTGACAGGTATATGGTGCAAAGGAATACAAGGTTTCACACTGACAGCACCTGCCTCTGTTACAGTACAACAAGGTCTTTACGTACATATTCCCTGCCAATTCACTTATAGACATTCCTATTTAAATGAGAAATTATCTGCCTACTGGTTTAAGAACAAGGAAAGAAGTGTATTTTGTTTTGACGGAGTTCTCCATAGACATTGTGTTCCAGGCCTTCTCGTAGCCACCAATGATGACAGGCAGACCATTGAAAGATCAGCTGAGAACCGTTTCCACCTAACAGGAGATTCTAACCGTGGTGACTGCTCCTTCAGCATCATTCATGCCCAAGCAGAAGATGAGGGAAATTATTACTTCAGAATTATTGGAAACAGAGAATTAAGGTTCAGTTATTCTACTGAGTTTCATTATACTTCGCCTCATGTTTCTGTGGCAGGCAAGTGCTTTGCAACCCATGTATTAACAAAGATACTCACTTATTATTGTCACCTCTACTTCTAGTGTTCTAAAATGTCTTTCATGCTAGGGGCAAGGGTGTGTGTGGATTAGACCTAAAAATGCAGAGAGGACCAGAGTCTGGAGTAAACCTATAATGGATCCACCACTCCACTGACTTGGAAACCACCAGCTGCCACTGAAAAGTGTTGGCCCTCATCATACTGATCTTGTTGAGGGATGCACAGAGAATACCCACCAATTTGCCTTATTCTGTGTGCAACTTGCTTAGCAGTATCACCTCTTTTTAGGAAGAGTAATCAATTTTGCTCCCTGTTTGACTCTTGTCTTTGCCATCCATTCATTTAGTATCCTCAGTGTCTGCCCTTTTATATTTCAGATCAAAATCAAGACATAGAAATCACAATGAACCTAACAAGCCTGAGACCTGCTGGTAAGACTGAACTTGAGATGAACTTGCATATCCCTACACCCCGCTGCTGTACTACTTCATTCAGCTTAACTCTGGTTATCTCTAGAAATATGGAGATGTTTTAAAGAGTTCAGTCAAACAAGCTGTCAAACAGTCAAAGTGTGGAGCTGGCAGTGCAAAGTCTGGTCAGAGTAGAAAGATACCTGGGGTGGGCTGCATCTCAGAATACCCAAAAAGCTCAGTGTTCCTAAAGCTCAATGCTGGACTTTAACATAACCCAGACCTGTACTATCCTGTTAAATGTCCTGTTCCTGTTGTATATTGGAGAGAAGCGATTGTCAAGAATCGGGCAGGCCACAATACTCAGCTGGTAGGTTGTGTTTCCCTTAGTGCAGAGTGGAGAATGTAGGGGTCCATGGCTACTTTTGTAGCCTCAGTGTTTCCCAAATCTAGCTCTTCTCTTGCTTGGATTGCATACTCTCCAATATTTCATGAGTGAAAACTAGAGCATACGTTGCCAAGCAATATCAGTGCATGCTCAAGATGGGGAAAGGTATTAATAAGGAAGAACAGACAAACTAGGAAAGACAGCAATAATTTGCTTTTGCCTGAGCCTACTGGAAGATCAAGATTCTAGTCCCTCCTCTCCTACCACTGGGTTAATTGAGTGTAAACTGCTTCTCTCCTTTGAACCCATGTAGAACAAAGTGAGAGGAGGAGAGAGAAACTGGGACATTTTAAAAGCAGCTGAAAAAAGTGGAATGAAAGAGTATCAAACAAGACTGTCCTTGCCAAACTAGAACAACACTAAATGAGTATGGAACTACATCTCTTGGAAATCTCCAGGAGCAGTTATACATCTTTTAGGAAGGGTGCACTCCCCACCCAAACCCACTTTGTGCATAACATTTTTAAAATGCAATTTTTTCAAAACAAGAAGTGGACTTCTAGTCATTTCCTTTTGAAGTTTTTAGCATTATTGGCAGTCCATGTAGCCCCTGAAGGTTCCCGAGGGAGACCAAAATGTGGCCTCTAGACCCATTTAATTGCCCACTCCTGTATCAACTGGTTATAATGTGTGCAGCTTTGAGGAAAATTATTGTACCAGAATATCCACAAGCACATTGTGGTATGACGAGAGGATTCTTGACCTGCAGACATTATTCAACAGCTTTGGCACCCAGTTCTTTTTCTTTTTGCAGATTCATTACCAGGCAAAGGAGAAGGGATTTCAGGTATTGTGGTGGCGCGAGCAGGTGTTTCAATCAACTTACTCTGTCACATGGATGGAAGCCCGGATCCCTTCCTGATCTGGATGAAGGGGGACAATATATGGGCAGTGGACAATGTGCTCCAATTGACCAAGATCACAAAAGAGGATGCTGGGGAATATCAGTGCCAGGCAGAAAATCAACACGGCTCAGCCAAGCAAGCTGTCTGGGTGATTGTGCAATGTTAGTCCATTTCAGTTCCTTCAGTTAAGTGCTTAACAATTTCCTGTAACACCAGCAAGCAATATTGCTTAATATTTACAGCGCTTCACAAACATGTACTCAAACAATAGGATTTGAAGGCATGTCCATGGTTCCAACAAAATTGCTAAGTATTTCTTATACTATCATCTAGGCTGCATCTGCACTGCAGAACTAATGCACTTTGATACTTAGACTGTCATGACTCCATCCTATGGAATCCAGGGATTTGTAGTTTGTTGTGACTTCAGAACTCCCTGACAAACAATAAGATTTTAAGGCATGTACACATGCCTGAAAGTTACAACTCCCAGAATTCCAAACATTGAGTTAAAGTGGTGTCAAAGCCCCATTTTACTTCATCTAATTCAAAAATACCCTCAGATGTTCCAAACTATCACCAAAATGTCTCATGATGGAATTATACCTCTCACTTGGCTGCATGATAAGAAGAACATACAAAGATTGAGTTTCTCAGTGCAGCTCTGCCCTGGCTAGGAAAGCCACATCAATTGAATTTTCAAATGGAGGGGTAAACAGGGTGACAGGATTGAATACAAGGCAGGGTCCCTGTACATTTAATAGTTTAAAAAATCCAGTTAGGCATAGCTTAAAGTTCTGCCAGTGGAACTATGCAAAATCTCCTCCCTCATGGCCTCTATTCCTGCCTTCAACTTCCAGCATATCCAGCTATCAGGAAAACTGGGAGTTATAATCCAAAAGAGTAACTTTTTCAAGTTCTGCCTTGTACAATGCAGGAAGCTATTCTAGGAAACCAGGGTCCAGCCCATGTCTGATACCCAGTGAACCAACTGCATCCGTAGATGTACTGCAGTATTTCAACCAGCACTGTCATTCCTGGATCTCAATAAAATCATCTAGACATTTTCACCTCCTTTCCAGATGCTCCAGAGCTCAGCAGAAACCCTCAGAGAAATACTACCTGTTGGCACCAAGAAAATAGCTTTCTCTGCAATTGCTCCTTAAAGGCCCAGCCTCCAGCACAGATCCAATGGCAAGTGGATGGGGAAATTATAACTGAGGACAACAGAGAGAACCTGAAGGTCACTTCCTTCATCCAGGGGAATGAGGTCACTAGTAGCTTCAACTGGACAGTCAGCATGGAGGTGGACCACACGATCCTATGCATTGGAAGCAATTTTCATGGAGTCTACACAGTTCAGTTCCTCCTCAGTGCCCTGAGAGACTCCAGCACCACTGATTCTTCCCCAGGTAAGAGACTCTACCAGGTTCTGGATGTCTGTGCATACCATCAAAATGGGAAAATTCCAAAAAGGCATATATATCCAAAAAGTGATATATACCCTCTTGCTCTGATGGGAGGATTTCAATAGTGTCTAGTGGCTCCCATGTCAGTAAAGGAGTGAATCCATTCCAGACTTTAAAGGAATTCTTCAACATGCTATACCCAGTTGCAAAACAGATCTAATACCTTGGATACTTCCTTTAAAGCTGGTCTAAACCTGGGATGGATGCAAAGCCCCACTGACAAAACCATCAACCACTAATAGCTCCATAGCAGTACTATGACTGTGGGTACCCTAGTACCCAAGGGAGGTCAGGATGGCTCCTTTTCTTTTAAGCTTCTTGTAGACAGCTTGTTGCTGTTCTTGTGTGCCTCCAAGGTATTTTTTTTACCTTCCTTCCTTCCACAAAGAGATCAATTTATTCTTTGTCAAGAGCATGAAGTGCTACAGCTTACTGGCTTGTCTTTCTTCCCCTGATATAACTGCAGGAATCCCTAATGAAATCCCTAATGCAAACCCTGGACATTTCAGCACAGCTATTTTCTTCCTGCTAGGGCTCATCAAGTAAGTGATCCTCCTTTTGATTCTGGTGTTTGTTCTATGAGCCAATTTATTTGGAAAACAGGGGAGGAATGGGGGAAATTATTACAGTAACCATAGCATAGACCCAGGGCAAGCCCCAGACATGTTGGACTTTACCGCATGCAAAAAGAAAGGCAAAACAGTTTAGGAGCGTAGCAGCTTCCTCTGTGCTACTCTCTGTGCTAGTTCTCTTCCCAGCGAGAGATGGTCATCAAAGAGTGCCTTTTGCTGACCTGATTTTTCCTGTTCAGCAAAAGACACACTTTGATGATGGTGTCTCCTTGAGAAGAGAGTGGAAGTCCTAAAATTTCATGCAGATGGGCACGGAGGAGGCCACTACATTCCCGATCCATTTAGCCTTTATTTTTGTGCATGGTGAACTCCCTTGATTCTTGAGGGGAAGAACAAGATGGCGCTCCCTCCTGTACTATGTACAAAAGCCAAAAGCAGTTGAATCTTTCTTCCACACTGCTGATGGGACTGTATCCTTCAAGACACTTGAGGGCAGACCAGGAGAGATCACATAGTACACATATCTCTGTCCTGTCCTAAAATAGCCCAAATATGGTAAGATTGCCCTTCACACTTTCTAGAGGACATTGGAAACATTTGGGCAGTTTTTTGACCCCTTGAGGGCTTTGGGGGTTGCATGCAGCCCACAGTCTTCACTTTGACTACCCCTGTAGTAAATCAACCAGGTCTTGTTTAAGTGGTTCATTAACTCTACTGCTGGACTAATGACTTTGTTCTCTCAAAATTCTTTTTTTTAGGATTTTGTTTTGTTTCTCCTTCTTCTTCTGCACTTTTTTGGAAGGAGGAATTGTCTCAAGAGGGTAATGGATGACATTGCCTCAGATAAGTTCCAGTTCTTCAGCACAAGGAAGAAATGAGTTTCAAACCAATCTGAGGATTTCTGGATCAAACCCAGACATACAACTCCATGCCTTGTGCTTCTAGATTAGGGATGTGTGTCTTTGCTACATTTCTTCTTCAAGAAAACAATGAGTAATTTTAGCAATTTTCTTCCCAGTGTGGGAAAGCCTTTGAAAACCATGCCTTTTGCAAAGCCTATTCACCATTCAGGACTTACTCCACACAAAATTTCCACCTGGTTGTTTTGTGCAGGAAATAGTGTGTTTTGTTCATTGATATCATCAATACTTTTAACTGAATGTTAACAGTTCATTGTTGAAAAATTCAAGAGCACACATAGACAAATCCACAATACAGCATTCTGGCCAATCAGAACAAACTGTTCCAAAAATTTTATCTGTTCTCTTTTGGAGCCTATGAAACTAACTCATCACAGGTATACATAATAAAAGGATCCCAGACATCCTTTGTGATTGTGTGTGTGTGTGTGAGAGAGAGAGAGAGAGAGAGAGACTCCCATAGTGCATCTACACTGCAGCATAAATACAATTTGACACTGCTTGAACTGCCATGGCTCAATGCTATGGAATCCTGGGGTTTGTGGTTTGTTCTGACACCAGAGCTCTCTGTCAGAGAAGGCTAAATATCTCACAAAACTACAAATCCCAGAATTCTATAGCACTGAGTCATTGCAGTTAAAGTACCATCAAACTGGATTATTTTTGCAATGTGGATTCAGTCTCAGAAGTTGTTCCTTGAAATCCACTTGACTAAAAAAACCCACTCCTGTTGGGTTGTTATAATGCAGAGGTAGGCACTCCAACATCTTTCAGTTGTGTTGGACTACAAATCTCCTCAGACCCAGTCATCATAGCCAATGATTGTCAGCTATGGGAGGTGTAGTTCAAAATATCTATAGGGTACCCAATTGTCTATAATTATTTCCCCCCCCCCCGCCCTTCTCAACAGGACAGCACTTCTCTTCTCCCACAGCTCCTTCTTTAAATAGCTGAATTGTGGGAGTGGAAGACAAAGAACTGTTCATAAAAACATGTCTGCTGCTTTGGAAAATGGGACTGCTTTCTGTTAGAGAAATAGTTCTGTGATTATCTAGATCATTTAATCTGCCAAATTACCCAAGGGTTGGTATGATTAGATAGTTAATTTTCTTTTCTTTTGCACAATGCATCTCAAGACATTTTTTTTTCTTTTTCTACTGCACGATATTCAATAAACTATTGCTTAATGTGTATGTCTTGTCTGACTGGTGAATTTGCTGCCTGGAAATTTTCCTTATATGTCTGGACATCTTGCTGTGCTTTTCAAGGGTTGGTGTGAAGAAGGAAAATGGCTGAACCAAATCCTTTATTTTTTTTAAAAAAATCCTTTTTATTGTAACAAAAGCTTCTTCATCATCATAATCCATGATCCATACTTTCATAAAATATATAAAAATAGTTTCACATTTTCAAACAAACCCAATCCCCTCTTCCTCCATATTTCAGTCATACCTAGATTTACTCTTCTGATTTGAGCTAACATGTCATCTATTTCTTCTACAGAAGGCCCTCCACATTTACATCTTTGACTTTTGTGGATTTGATTATTCACAGATTTGATTAATCTGTTCTCTCCAGGTCCCCCCAGTGTGACTCTATGGTCAATATCCACCAGACGTTGTGCTAGAGGACCTGGGGCTTTCTAGAGAAAACACTTCTCTAAGCATTTGTATGTCCTCTAGAGCAATTCTATGGTCACCTTCTGGCAGATGTTGACCATAAGGTTGCACTGGAAGACCTAGGAATTCCTGGACAGATTTCCCAAACTCACCTCATTGTCTATGGCAATCATGTAGACACTGTGGACTGGGGTAACTTAAAAGTAAACTGGATTTTCCTGTCAGTGTAGATATGCTCTAAATATGTACAGAAGAAGGCAATAGTTAATTACTCCTAGAACCTTTTAACTTGAAAACCCTTTGATGAGACAATCCAAAATGAAACAAGATATGCCAGAAGATTAGACTCCCTGTTCAGAAAGTGGCAGGGGGACCCCCATGTTATATCACCACTGAGGATAGTGTTCACTGAGTTGTCACTTTAGATCCTTGGATAGATAAGAGCTAAAAGCAAATTATACACCCACACCCACCAGTATCCAAAATCGCCATCATCCACCCAAAATACCTGGAGGGCAGTAAGCTGAGAGAGATCATTGCTAACTAAATTTTATGATAGGGAACCTGCTTGTAAATGCATTCTGCCTTTTGAGCTGTATTGTAAAACAGAACATTTTGTTGCATTAACAGTTAACCCTATCTTTCTTTCTTTCTTTCTTTCTTTCTTTCTTTCTTTCTTTCTT
>CM034707.1:19038199-19052834 GCA_020142125.1 Phrynosoma platyrhinos
CAAGGTCAACTAGAAACAAGTATACATATTTAAAAGATCACAGACTTATCCAAAAGTTATTGTTGATAACCTTCTAACAGAAGATCACACATTGGATAAACTCATTAAAATTACAATTCATGTGAATTGCCTTTCAATTTCTGTCAAATGGTAATTCTCCCTGAGCAACACATTCAGTTTTTGTGCTGTAAACAAACTAGTAGAAAAATAGGCTTGGGAAATAAAAAGGATGTTCTAGGACATCCTGTACCCTCCCTTAAGCTGGAGTTGGCCAGTAAAGACTGATGGGTCTGAAGTCAGTGAAGTAGCAGGTCTGCTCTGGATTTTAGCCTGAACATTGAAGGTGCCCAGTTGAATCTTCAAAATAAAGTTCAAACTAAAGCCCAAAGTGGAGTCACCACTCCACTAATAATGAATCCACTACTACCACTATTGTTAGGAAGAACATTGCAGGTGTTGGAAGGTGGCGAAGCAAGGACTGGGACATCTTTTCTTTTAATGCAAATTCATCTACATGATCTTCTATCACCACTTGCAGGAGAAGCCCTCCCAGAGACTCTCCCAGTACCATCTCTGTGTTTGAGCACAGCTATTCCCTTTCTTCTAGGCCTCTTTCTGATCAAGTAAGTGGGTCTTTTTCTGGCTTTGAAGGGCTGCTCTATGTACCAGTTTGGCTAAAAAGCCAAGTGGGTCTTGCTGTAAAATGTTGCAGAGTACAGTGACCTTTTTCATTCCCCATTTGTACTCCATTCATTAACTTCTCACTTTCTTTCCAAGCCAACATTCCTGCTTCCAGTGGCCAAACTAGATGGGGTGTGTGGGGTGGGGGTTATGGGACTTGAAGTCCAAAAAACAATTCCTAGTTCTGTTTTCCTTCAAGAGACAGTCAGCATTGAGTTCTTGAGGATGCTCAATACCAATTGGGATGTTTTAGATTGGCTTTCTTAGGGTTTCCTTCCCCTGAAGATTGCCTCTACCTTTGCAAATCTTGGGATTCAGAGCACTTGTCTCTGAAGCTTAGAGACAGGAATAATTCTTATGTTCAGACTGCTTTTAGTTTCCCTTGGGTCTATGTTCAAACAAGCCCTCCTCCTGCCCACTTGTTGACTTTTCTTTACTGTTACACAAGCTAACAGCTCTGTTCCTCTTGAAATTTGTTTTTAGGGTCTTGTTTTGTTTCCTTTTTTTCTTTCTCACCTTTTGGTACTTGAACTGGAAGAAGAGGCCACTACATGGGAAGGCAGAGACAAGATGGCAACAGGATCTCTTGCAGGTCTTTTGTCCAGGAAAGAGAATGGTCTCCAAATCAGATGCACACTCCAGGATCCCTTGGATTAAGGATATCAAAGCACATCAAGCCACATAAGAATATTAGAGGATTGTGGGATCAACTTTTCTCATCACAGACACAGTGGCTGAGCTTCTGCATTGCAGTTGCATGGTGAAAATTGACACTCACATACATGGTGGTGAAGTCGCCATACTTTTTGACTCCGATTCAAACTCTTTCATACATGGCAAATGTATATTGATTGGTAATTTACTCTAGCAAAATGGCAGCACAAATGATCAAACATAAAATATATTTACTTGATTAAAATGTCTGAACAAGAAAAAAAAATCCTAATTCTGTGAAAATAAATATGCAACAAATTAGGCATGTAACATGATCAGGTTTTTTTTATTATTATTTTGAAGCCAGAGCTGTAGTCAGTATGGTTTCACATGCTTCCCAACTCCAGCCATGACTCCACAGCCCTGCTCATGTAGTTATGCAATGGTTGCATTACACCACTCTTCTGTTGAATACTGACATTGTGCAGACAGCTGTGTATCTGCAAGTGTGCAAGATTATTGTCCCATTGTGCAATGGAGAATGCGCTGTGATTCAATCCATACAAGGTACTGAGAAACAGTGATACAGCATGGAAGAAGGTGCAGCTGCATGGCTGGAACTGGTCAGTCCCAGCTACAACAGACCCATTGAATCAACTGTTAAATGGTGACTCAATCCATAGATAAATCCAATTGTTTCAATAGCTCTACTCTAGATGGAACTAACAAAAGGATTTAGGTCCATGTGAAATGGTTACACCTGTGTCACTCAGTTTACATTACCATAAAATGAGTAGGGCTTTTCATCAAGAGCCAAGAAAGTACAAGTGTATGTGTAAAGGAACTTAGACAAATGTGTGTGGTTTAGTGGTTTGCTTGTTGAACTATGACTCTGGAGAACAGGGTTCAAATTCCCACTTGGCCATAAAATCCACTGGGTGACCCTGGGCAAGTCACATGTTCTCAGCCTCAGTGAAGGGCAATGGCAAATCCCATGAAGAAACTTGACAAGAAATCTCCATGATAGGTTTATCTTCGGGCCACCATAAGTTGGAAACAACATGAAGGCACACAAAAACAACCATAACGTTAAAAAGGTTCTGGCCTATATCTATTTCACAGTAGCAGCCAGTGGCTTGCATTGTCAGGATGTAGTGAATTCACTCTCTGCTTTATTCTGAATTTCAAAGTAACTATCCAAGGTGCTGAATTTGTTGGTTGAGTAATGCAACCTCTTGGAAAGCTTCTTTAACATCTGGGCTATCTCCATCTCACTGACATTGAAGCCGCTACTGTTTTATGAAAGAAACTGGCCATTTCAGCTAAGCACTGGAATATAATGCCGATCACAGTTTCTTCAGCGGAGATTCCTTTATGACTGAATGTATTTGCAATGTATTAACTTTGTATCAAAAAACCCAAATAAAACACCGTCATCACCTGTAGCCATTTATCTGCTTCTATGATTTGGAGTCCAACTGACTATATAGTCTGATCTTGTGCACACTCCTTGTAGTAAAAAAAAATTATACAGTAAGATTGAAAATGTCATATGTCCAATAATCCATGGGGATCTGTCTGCTCTACTAACTATGCAAAGTGGAAAAGAAAATTAATGAAAAATGCATTAATGCAAAATTAATGCAAAATTATTGATACAGAGTTAATGCAGTTTAACACTACTTTAACTGTCATGGTTCCATCCTATGGAATCTTGGGATTTGTAGTTTGTTGTGGCACCAGAGGTCTCTGACAGAGCAGACTAAATATCTTTCACAACTACAAATCCCAGAATTCCATAACATTGAGCTGTGGCAATTAAAGCAGTGTCAGACTCCATTCATTCTGCAGTGTAGATGCAGCCAAAGTCTCAGGATTGTTTTCAAGAATAAAATCATCTCTTTTCCCAACACCCTAAGACTTTGTCTGTTTTTCACATCACATCTATTGTGTGTTACCAATCCCCTGGTCTGCTATCTATACATGAACACTTCTTACCAAGGTCAGCTTGAAGGATTTTTTTTCTTTTCTTTCTCACATATGAAGGAAACAAAACTGGGCAGTGCTCAAAAAAATTTGCAAAAGAAACTGAAGACATTATTCAATGTGCTCAACAGATAACTGATTTATTGATTAAAAAAGCCAAATACATTTCAGTCTATATACAGTTTCAAAGAGGCAGCACATAAATACATCATAAAACAATGCATCATTTTGCAATGTGTAAAATCATGATTACATCAGCACACAGACTATGGTCCCTATGTATCTATTCAAGATTTAACATCAGAAATTTCTAGAGCGGAAACTCTAAAACCATGTAGTGTAACAATAAAACAGAAACATATGAACTAAGCAAAAGGGTTTTGTTTTTTTGGATCATCAAGAACTTTATATAGCCCCTGAAAAAGGCCTTTGAGATACAGGCTAAAAAGCATTGTCCTTTTAATCAATAAACCTTTGTGATAGATAGCTAACTTATCTTAATATATGTCTAGTTTATGAATGTACTCTCCATATGACCCTCTCCTTCTTTCTCTTTTCTGCCTCCTTTTTCTTTTTCTTTTTTTTCTTGTTTGTTAAAAAAAACCTGATTTGAACAAATTAAATTTTAAAAAAAATTAAAATCTTATGTCTGCCTGAGAACTGAGATCTACTAACTCTACAAAGTGGAAAAGAAAATTAATGAAGAATGCATTAATGCAAAATTAATACAGAATAATATGCCTTTCTTTGCGTCCCACTAGTAGGGGGCAAAATGAAGTGGGAAGACATTTGTTTAAATTATTTCTTTGCTTTTAGAAGTCTAAAAGACTGTTTAGATGGGAGAGGGCCTTCTTGGCTGTGACACCCCAATTGTGGAATGGTCTCCCCTTGGAATTCAGACTGGTGGCAATGCTGTTTTCTTCTTTTCAGGTGGCTTTTCATTACGGCCTTCAGGAACTAAATTATTTCAAGGTGTGCATGTAGTTGGTTTTCAATTGCTGTAGCTTTTAAAGTGGCTTTAACTGTTGCTTTGTTCAATATGGTTTTATTTTGTTTAAATTATTTATTTTTTTCAATCTGGAAGTCTTTTAGATTGTTTAGAGAGTATTGGGCCCTGATGTACCATGATAAAGGGTAGGACAGAAGGAAGACAAGGGCAACTCTCCTCTAAACAAATCTTTGCCCCAAACACCCTGTGATAGGGTCACCTTAGGGGTTTCCATAAATCGAAAATGACTTGAAGGCACACAACTACATCTCACCTTGTTATGCTGTTGCTGGGCTTCCTATAAAATATAAATGCACAGAAACACAGAAACATTTTAACAGAGAGAGAGAGAAAGAAAGAAAGAATATACAGACACATGGGCACAAACACACACACACAGATACTGTTTTATGGTAAAGAATTTTTAATTCTAACAAGCTTTTAAGAATTTATAGTTTTGAACAAGGAGCTTCTAAAGAGGATGCTCTGTTGCTTTAATTTTAATTGTATTGTTTTTTTAAATTTTGCTTTTAAAATCTTTTTTTTAATTGAATGTTTTAAATTCTTTTTAATGTCATGAATAGTTTAATTCAGTGATAATCATTTGTAAGTTGTGATAGTACACTTTTAACAGGATCCCAGCCCAGGCCTTTATTGAGAACATGAAAAGCTAGAGTTCCAAACAGCATTATCCAATCCATTTCCCTTCTTTACAAAGTCCTGCCATTCTTGGAGTGGGGGCATTATCTAGTATTGGAAAACATAGTTCCTTAAAGGAATGATGGTGCTCTAAAGTGTGAGCAACTAAAGGAGCATCTGATTTCTTGTTCCTAACATTACTGATATCTTCTCCAACATGCACCTTTAGTCTTCTATATGTTTTTTCCTTTATATTATTCATTTTATAAGCAATTCCCCAACTTTGGTGCTCCAGGTATTTTGAACTTCAGCTCCCAGAAACCCCAGCCAACCTGGGCAATAGTCAGTAATTCTGGGAGCTGAAATTTAAAATATTTATAGGACCAAAGTTTGTGAACCACTGTATTGCAGGGATGCCTAAGACCACAAAACAAGTGTTGTTGTGGTTGTTATTTGCCATTAATCCACCTTCAGTTTATAGTAACCATATGCATGAGAGATCTCCCTGTCATCAACAGCTTTGCTCAGATTTTGCAAATTTAGGACTGTGTCCTAGTTGATTGACTCAATTCATCTGTAAGGTGGTGTTACATGGTGGAACATGTTTTAAAGCATATACATTATTCTGAGTATTGCTTCCCTTTTGCAACCTGAAAGAAACATGGCTAGCTTGTGCAGTGAAAATCTCACCTTATCACATGTTCAGTGATGCTACAATGAAGCTTATTCTCAGTGTGGTTTCAGTTGTTTCAGAATAGCAGACCACATCCTCCAAACGTTGCAAGATGAAAACTGGATCTTTCTAGGTGATTGTTTTGCTTTTGAGTACGGTAGATCCCAAGATGAATTTGAAGTGGTAACTTTTAATAACTGGACATGCCTGATGCAAGCTTTTTGGCCTGCTCAAAACTCAATATCATTACAGAGGTGCACATACTTTCCAGAAGTTGCTTTCTGCCACTCTTGCTTTGTTTTTTCAATATATTTATGTATCTCTATTTGTTGTTCGATCAGAGTCATAACAGATGCAAAAGCTGCCATTTGCCAGCAGGAGCCAGAAACACTGAGTGCCTCTATTTTCTAACAGGTAAGAATACCTAGGATAGAAGTAACAGAATAGTAGAGGATAGTAGCAGGGAAGCACAGCTCCAATGCTAATTCTCAGATTGCCAGGGTCATTCTTCAACTTGTCATGCTGTGTGTCTTCAATATGTGACCCTTTCTGTGTATAAATCCTTTTAATCCTTGATGTTTTGAACTATACAATGGCTGGCACCATATTAGTGAATGAGAATAGTGTTTATCCAATTTAAGCTGTCATAAACCACTTTTGAGATTCCTTGCAGAGATCAGAATTTTCTACCAACTGCCCAAGAACCAAAGTATCCCCAATCCCACTGAAAAGGGATGCAGCCCCTCAACACAGCCATTTCTATGTCATTGGAGAGTGGGGTGATCAGGAAGAAGGCGGTCTGTGTGGATCCTGGTTGCAGCATGTTCAGCTACAGGAAAATAGCTGGACAAATCATCCTTGATCTCCATACTTTCCAAAGATATGGAAATGGCCATGTGGAGAGGTCTGCATTGCTCAAAAGTATGGTTGACAAGTTTTAACCAGGGGATCTAGCTACAGAGACATAGCTAGATGGCAGACATTTTTCTCCCGATGCCAGATTTCAGCCAATGTTTTCCTAAATAAGTAACAGAATAGTGGAGGATGATAGCAGGGAAGCACAGCTCCAATGCTAATTCTCAGATTGCCCAGGGTCATTCTTCAACTTGCCATGCTGGGTGTCTTCAATATGTGTCTCTCTGTGTGTATAAATCCTATTAACCCTTGATGTTTTGAACTATACAATGGCTGGCACCATATTAGTGAATGAGAACAGTGTTTATCCAATTTGATTACATGGTTGTCCCTGACCAGATAAATTGAAAAATAATTTTGGAGGGCCATCAATGCCATACATTAATCATGTTTCAGAGGTAAATTTCAAAGAAAAAGGAAATAATACGGCCAATAAATTAATCTTGTCTAGATGGAGTGTGCCTGACTTTACTGTAATGAACAACTTCCCATATGAAGTTAAAGCATAGAAAAAACACTCCAGGTCTGTGTTTTTGATACTTAACACCATCATGCAGTTTTGCTGTGTAGATAAAGTACTGAAAATTTAATTTTATGTGGAATAGAAGAGCTTTGAGTTGTTTCACCTACCTCTGATTAACTCATTGAAATGCATTTTTATTTATTTATTTATAGCCTGAAATTTGACTCCACTGTAATAGTAACTGAAACTCAAAAAGAAACTGCTGGACATGCACAAGTTTCTAGAAATTGTCGGTATAAAGAAACATTTTCATCCTCTGTTTACCCAATTTTACACCCAATATTTCTTTCAACAATCTTTCCAATAATCACCAAATATTTGTGTATATTTTAAATAGACTTGGTGATTGCATGCAAACACTGACTATTACAATGACAAGAAGACATTATGGCATTTTTTTATTTTTTTATTTTTTTATTTTTTTATTTTTTATTTTTTTGTTCAGTAACTGTGTGAAATCTCAGTCCATTTCATGAAAAAGAGACTGGACTTCTTCATTTCGTGAAACTCCTACCAATAGCAATAAGTGGTTGTCTCTTTTTCAGAAAATGGTTAGGAACATCTGTCATCTAATGAAGCAGCAGCAATAAAAACCCTTGGCGACTTTGCTTTTAACATTATGTTTGCAAGCAGACTCACACTCCAGGAGTCAGTTAAATCATTTTGTTTGTAGTTTGTGGTCCTTTCTATTTACAACAGAGTCTTCTCCCAAAAGAAGAAAAATACAATTCAAGTTGGATGCCCAGGAAAGCAACAACCTAGCAATTGGTGGATTCTTCTTGAAAGATGAAAAATCTAATATATTCTATAGCAGTATCAATCGTTCTGCTCCTATTCTGTCTGCCCCAAGGTAGGTGTGATGTACAACAGCGGTGCCCAGAATTGCAGTCTTGATCTCCTGGAAGACATCTGAGTGATTTGTAGCATACCCTTTGACATTTGACATATGAAAACTGGGACATGTGTGGCCAAACAACATCAGAGTGTGGACAAGATCCCAAAAGGGATTAATGAAGAAGAACACACAAGCTAGGAGGAGCTGCAGCAGTTTGCTTTTGACTGAACCTACAGGGAAGGGCAAGGTTCTGCACCCACCTCTCCTTTCTTCCAGCTGAGGTTACTGAGTGCAAAGTGCTTTTGCACTTTGCACTTGATGCACAGTAATTGAAGTAAACCAAAGACAAAATGGGAGGAAGAGGGAGAAACTGAAATCTTTTAAAAGCATCGGAAATAGCAACATTGTATTTGTCAAATTGGGACATTTGGAGGGTATATTGTATCATGCCAGGAAGGTTTTTTTACTTTCAGTTATTGAACATATGCACACACATGCACACAGGGGGCATGGAAGGCATTTTCACCATTTTCACATTCTGGTTTCCTCCAGGCTTCTTTAGAATGTGGAAGTGACTCAGAGGTCACTTTCCCCTACCCTTCTTCTCATTTTTCTCTTCTTGCACGGGCAAATATTGGTGCATGTGCAAGCAAGTACACAGCACTCCAGATCCAATGTGCAGCAGAAGAATGAAGGGAATAGAAGTGAGAAACTTGATGGATCAGCTCTGTGACTTCTAGGTCACTTCCTGTAATAAAGAAAGGACTTTTTTTAAGCCTAAAGAATGGCTGGAGTGGTGGAACATTTCTCAAAAATCTCTCCCACGTCCTCACAGGATGTTTGGGAATTTTAACATTAAAAATTACTTTTTTTGCAGGGGATGCAGTCCTACAAGTTCTATGGGGGACGGGGTAATGCAGCCCACTGGGCTCCATGAATTGCCTACCAGTGTTCTGATGGGTGAAACTGGCATGGATCAGCACATTTATCCTAAAGGTTTAAACAATGCTTGTAAATTTTCTCTTCCTCCAAGCGTGTGATACTTCACTGAGGAAATTGCCACTTGCTGCAAGATTTTCAGAAGTCTTCAGTTTTTTAGTCAAAAAATTATTTGCAGAAAATACACTGCTGTCTGAACAAAAATAAAATTGTATAATGATTTTTTTAAAGTTCCAGTTTTTTAAAAAAAGATGTAGGAAATATGCAGACAAGAGGTTTGAAATTATTCATTCTTGCATGCATATAAAGACAAGACTCACATCCTCGCTTTATCCAGTACCATGGACCTTATCAGACTTGGGATCCCTGCTCTGCTTTGTTTTTATTACTTGGGTTTTTAGGTAAAAATTACTCCTTTTCTCACCTACTCCTTATATAGTTATCTGGATCACTTCTTGAGCATCATGAAAATATAATTTTAGAGCTCTGTTGTTTTAACCTTAGCCTTGCGTACCATTTTGGGAGGAAAAGGTAGAATAGAAATAAAATAAAATAATTAATTGTTGAATGGCAAGTGAATAGATAGATAGATAGATAGATAGATAGATAGATAGATAGATAGATGTACGTACAGTGGATTTAATGATTCTAATGTAGATAGGACTACAATAGAATATAGGTGAGTACTGGAACATTTGAGAACTACAAAAAACCAAGAATACTAGAAATGTGGGTCACATCTCATATCAGGATTTGCAAAAATTGATTTCCTGAAGCATCCTTAAAATGATGCTGTAAAGAAAAGAAAAGAAATTTTATTTCCAAGGTCTCTGGGATTACTGTACTCATTGCCAGTGTGTTAAATGGTCCTTCGAATGCCTTAATATAACTCAAGGTGGGGCAGTGTGCAAAAGTGAATTTTGTATAAGCATATGTCTGCAGAGAGATCAATGCTTTCCTTTTTTTTTTTCTCCTGGCAGGTGTGTTAAACCAGCATCTGGAATATACACTGAAATCACCTGCCCATGTCTCTGTGCAACAAGGCCTCTATGTTCACATTCCTTGCCAGTTTACTTATAACAAAAAACACCAAACTAATTCTTCAAAATTCTATGGCTACTGGTTTAAGAATAAGGACAGATCCTGCCAATATGTTTCAACCCTTAGCAAAGACCATCCAGGTCTTCTTGTGGCCACCAATGTTGAGAGACAGATTGTCAAAGAATCCACTAAGAATCGTATCTTTTTAAGTGGAGATCCAGATGAAGGCAACTGTTCCTTTCAGATCAATGATGCCCAGTTACAAGATGAAGGCTCATACTACTTTAGGGTTGAAGGAGGAAAGATCTTAAAATACAGTTTTTATCATAAAATACTTCGAATTTCTGTGACAGGCAAGCATCTTGTTTATTTATTCCATGACTATGGAATGGAAACTGCACTATCTGTAACAGAGATTAGGATGATGTGAAAGAACTGGAAGCACAAGATATCTTGTGCTTCCAGTTCTTTCACATTAGCAGAGTGGCAAAAATGGCAATTTGTGCATTTCGTGATACAGGAAAGAACAGTTGGCATGCTTCCATAACTGGAAAATACACCAGAGCTAAGAAATGGCAAGGCCTGAAACAAATAATTTCTTAGGCATCTCCCCTCATAATCTGCCCCTGCCTTCCACCACCACCCAAGCTACTATGACCCTATTAGCAATTGCATGCCACTCCATCAAATCTATTAACAACTCATTAGCATGTAGGAATCCTTAGATTTTCAAGCCCAAAATGCATGCTTTGAAGTCCATCATATTTAGATCTTTTTTGAACTGATTATATTTGAAACATTTTGTCAAGTGAGTGTTAAAGAATGATAGGCTTGCTGTGCATAGAAAAGTGAAAGGAAAGTTAGGATTTCTAGGTGGCTGCTACAGACAGATGAAGAGTCCAAATATAGTCCCAATTCCATGCAAGATGTAAGATTTAAGGCAAAGCAGAGCAACTTGGTACAGTAGTTTGAGTGTCGCACTAGGATGCCAGAAGACCAGGGTTTCAATCCCCACTGAGACATGGAAACCCCTGGGAGACCCTGAGCAAGTCACAGTTTCGCAGCCTTAGAGGAGGGCAATTACAAACTTCCTCTCTGAAAAAATGAAATCCCACCTTGATCTTTATGGAGAGGAATAATCATTATCATCACTATCTATGATTACCATAAGTCAGAGCTGACCTGAAAACACAGGACAACAAAACCAAATTTACAGGTTCCAGTAGCACACCAGAGAGCTCTGGGTCAGCTGGAGACGCACACAAACAGGTACAACTGTTGATCTAGCAGGAGAGAGCCCTAGACTGATACACCAGTAGGGCTTTCCCGACTAGCCTTTTTAGTCTACCCTCCCCTTATTGACATTATTGATACTATTGATATCATGGTCTCTGCTTCTCTTCCCTGGAAAATCACACCTCTCTTCCCCCTAAACTGGAATTTTGAATCTGGTATTTATTTTTTATCTGATTTAATTCTTTGTTTTAACTCTTGTTCAGTTTAATTCTCTTTTCACTGGCTGTGTTTTAAAGTTTGGGGGGTTTTATGGGGGGAGGGTTGGGATAGGGGATTCTCCTTTTATTCTTGATTGCAATTTTAATCTGTTTATGTTTTATATACCTGTTGTAATCGGCCTTGATTCCCATTGGGCAAAGACGGAATAGAAATAATAATAATAATAATAATAATAATTTAGTCTTCCAGCCCTTGAACACTACATAGGTATAAGCACTGTAAGGCCACTTTAACTTTCCTAAGATATCCTAGGATTTTGTAGTCTCACAAGTCATCAAAACTCTGGCTGAGAATCCTTAATACTCCTTCTTAAACTACACATTTCCGTGTTCCACTGAAACTGGAAGTTCAAGTGCTATGATTGTCTAGTGTGGAAAAGCTCCTGATGGCTAATTCCATCTTTGATGAGAAAATGGAGCATTCTGTTATACACAGCTCAATCACTCAATTATTAAATTATACATTTCCTGTTCTTTTTATTTTGGTTCTGACTCATTCATTGTCTTTTGTTTTTCTTTTTGGTTCATTCCAGATCCTCCCAAACTTGGCAGCACCCAACCAAATCCCAATTGCATGCGTGAGGACAATGACCTCTTCTGTATCTCTGCCTTTCAGTCTCAGGTACCAGCCCAGATCCAATGGCAAGTGGGAGGAGAGACCCTCAGTGGCAATAGCACGAAAGGAGCCCTGCAGGTCATATCTTGGGTGCAGACAAATGAGGTTATCAGTGCCTTGAATTTTAGTGGGATTTTGGAAGGGGACCAATCTATCATCTGTCTTGGGTCCAATGTTTTTGGGACTTATGCTGTGCATGTCCAGCTCAGTGCCCCAATAAAAGGTAAAAGTCCTTCAGAGTTGTTCCTGCTTCATTGTTGCTATCTAGTAATCAGCATCCCATTGGATTCTATGCAAATCCAGTTAATGCCTGGATTTCTGTCAATATTGCCTATATCCACCCTCTTCACATGTGCCCTAAATTGGTACAATTCTGCCTGAGCCAGTGTGGAATTTATCCAAAGCAGCTAGGTTTAATTAGTTACCCTAATTCTATTTATTTTACTGACTGACTGGCATTTGCGTAGGGCTCTCCTCTTCCCTACTTCATACTAAGAACTACAACCCTGTGAGGTCAAGCGGACAGAGAAAGAGTGTGACTATGCAACCAGCAAGTTTGTGGCTCAGTGGGGAATAGAACATGACTGTTTAAAGTCCTAGACTCCAGTTGTCACAACACAGTTGTAATATGTATGATTTCTGTGTTTTAAATGTTAGAAAGGGATCTCAAGACCCTCATGCACTGTAAAATTATGATAGCTTAAAATTCTGGGGCTTCTTGGTAGTGCCTACTAGTGATGGACAAATCTATTGCTTTTGCTTTTATTGCACATTTAAATTTTGCAAATTAAAGTAAAACCTGACCAAAAGAAAACTAAAATGAAATTCTCATGCATCCCTAGGAGAGATGGGCCAATCTGTCGGATTTACTCTCTCCCACATTATAGTTTTATGAATATTGGTAAATTTGGGTCAAAGATGGATAGAAACCAAGATCTTACCCATCCTTAGCACTTAAGCTATTGAAAATTCTAGTTGTTCATTCTTCACAACCTAAAGCTGTTTAACCACTGAAGACTGGTGAGTCTAATGGCAATCATTTCTCTCAACAAAGGACCACCATGACATTAAGGTCACAGAAAGATGCTCAATGTACTTGCAAATATTCCAACAAGATACACAATCCAAGGGTGCAAGGCATGTGCTTCAAATACCAGTATCCTGCTGTACAAAGCAATAGCAGCAACCTGTACTTGTGTGCAGCAGAAGTATTATGGGGACTCACCTGGAGATAGGAATTGACCTAGGTTCTTCTCTATGATCTTTTTTTTTATCATTGAAGGTGTCCACATCAAGATCCTTGTATCTGCAGTCTGCGGTCCTTTGATCACAGTTACCATTTTCATGTTTGCTCTCTACCTATTCAGGTCAGTCATTCTTCACCTGTGGTTTGGTCTACCTATGAGCCATCTACCACTTTGGTTTGATCACAGTCTATTCAACAAGTCTGTTCTGTCAAAATTTATTTTTAGGCTTCAGAAAAAGAAGAAGACAGAGGAGGAGGGGGGGAAGAAGAAGGAAGCTCTCTCGGCTATGAGAGGTCACAAGGCCATGGATGAGGACAATGCAATCTACTCCAATTTGATGCCTATGAAAGGTGCTACCAGGCCCAGCTTTTAGTGGAGTCTTAGGCAGGAAAGACTCCACCTTACCATTATTGCCACTTCCATGTCACTTGCCTTCTCCCTCTGAGCCCAGTGCATGACACTGACTAAACAAAGAATGGGGTACATGTGGCCCTGAGCTATTGTTGGACTGCACTCCTTATCAGCCCTAGACAGAGTGACCAAAGTTGAGGTATCTTGGGAGCTGAAGTCCATCAACATCTACTTGGCTATGTGTCCCCTATTCATGACCTAAAAGAATATGTAAAATGAATGATACTTTGTTATACTTCTCCTTCTTTCTTTCACTCCTTGGTAATCTGGAAAAGATAAGGAAGCAAGTGGAGGCAAGGAAAAGGACCATGGGGCCTGAAAGTTCCAGAAGTTGACAGTGGCCTCTGTGTTGGATTGTATGCAGGTGCCCACAGAATGGCAAAATTGGCCCTCATCCACTCAGATATTTTTTTTAAAAAAAAAAATCCCATTGAGCACCTTATTTTGGAGTATAGCTTGACCCTCAATGAAAATTCCAATGTAATCTGGGATACACAAATACCCAGTGACCACAGGTATATTTGTGAATGCAAAATCAAGGATATTCCATGAAACCAAGACACCTAGATTCAGAAAATATCATGCATGGATATGAGAGCTGGACAGTTTAAAAAGATTATAAGAAGAAAATCAATGCATTTGAGATAATGTGGTGCTGGAGAAGAGTGCTGAGGATCCCATGAACAGCCAAAAGGACAAACAAATGGGTCCTAAAGCAGATCAAGCCGGAAACCTCCCTGGAAGCCAAGATGACCAAACTGAGGCTATGGTACTTTGGACACATCATAAGAAGAGAGGACTCTTTGGAAAAAACAATAATGCTGGGAAAGGTGGAGGGAGGGAGGAAGAGAGGAAGGCCACATGCCAGATGGATGGACTCTATGAAGGAGGCCACAGGTATTAAGGGATTTGTAGGAATTAAATGGAGCAGTGGAGGACAGAGGGTCTTCTTGGAGATGGCTCATCCATAGGG
>CM034707.1:19053447-19114590 GCA_020142125.1 Phrynosoma platyrhinos
TTAACTGTTATGGCATCATCATCCTATGGAAGCCTGGGATTTGTAGTTTCTTGTGGCACCAGAGCTCTCTGACTTTTTTTAAAAAACAGTGTTATTCAAGATCATTATTTGGAAGTAGTACAAGGTTCTGACATACTTGTGGGGATATATTTAAGTTTTTTCATATGTTGGAAGGCTTTCTGTATGATTTGGGGTCAAAATGCCAGAAATTCATGCCATAAAAAACCCAAAACACTAAGTATTGGGAAGATTGGGGTTTGAACCATGGAGTGATGAAACAAAAACCCTATCAGAAACCCAACACTCTTCTTTGTCCCCAAAAGCCTGTAGTTACTTAACATCTTTGTGCACTGGGTCTGTTTTAAGACTAGAAAATGCCCCCCCCCCCAAAAAAAGGAGGAAGTGATCAGCTAGTCACTTCCAGTTTCAAAATGGCCTTTTCTATCTGGAAACATCTCTGGCATTATAACATTACATTATAATGGCCAAGAGCATGCCCCAGAGGCTTCCAAGAGCACATCATTTGCCATTTATGGGGTTCAAGTCATTCTTGGAGATGTTGAGGGTTTGGGGGGAGCTTAGGAGGCTGCACTGGTTATTTTGTGGAGCAACATGCAGTCTTTGTCCAGCCTTTTGCTCACCTTTTAGAATATTGGTACAGAGTTTCTTTATGATGGAAGAGAGTATTCCAAAGCAGTTGGAACCAAAGAGAGTATTCCAAAGCAGTGAAAGGCAGTGAGGTGAGTAAAGGGTTTGGATAGAAAAGGAGATGATAGAATATGAAACTGTTCTGCTGTTTGTAGTTTCTCCACTTAAAGTTAACTGTTATCGATCTATTACCCCATTGCTGAACTGATGTGGGACATGGGGAACAGCATCTTGATAGCTCTTTTAAAATTCTAATGATAACCCAGAGCAGATTTACTGCTCTGCTGTCATGAATGCCAACAGCCACCATAGTCTTGTCTTTGTCTTGGAACTGTCGATATAGGCTTTGGGTGCTCAGCATCAGACACTGAGTTTGGAAAGTTACTTTCTAAATGCAATTGGTTCCTCTTACAGGATTTAACTATTGATGGCTTGACAATCATCTAGAAAATAAGAAGCAAAGCTTGATTTTGTAATTTTATATAAGGGATACTGTTTTACTATGCCACTGTATATAATGGGACTTCAGCATTCACAGAGTTTGGTATCCATAGGCATGTGTGTGTATGTCCTGGAACCAAACTCCAGCTGATATACCAAGGACCCACTGACCTAGTGTTGCTATTACGATGTTTGAAATGTAACTCATTCTGTTCTACATTTTCTTGCTTGTTACGTGTTCACTGCATTTCATTACTTCCAAAAACAACCACCGTCACCTTAAGACTTATAAAAGAAAAAAAACTTGGGAAGGGCTCCTGTTAAAATACCTCTCAGACAAATTAAAAATGTTTTCAAAAAGTTGACTTTAAAGTAACTAGAAAATCTTCGTCTTGATACCAGTATGGTAGCTCTATTTCCATTTGTTAAGTTACTTTTATAATCTAAATTCATTCTGCTCTAAACAAAGGATAAGGGGGATAAGGTGTTATAGATAATTATGTTACTTGTGATTAGTGATTTCGGAGTGCTGGGTGGGCACTTCATGTATGGTTAGATGTAAATCTGTTTTACCCATCCAAGCTTCTTACCTATCCAAGCATCAGTGGCAGCCAGGAAGTCCCATGTAGAGGGTGCAATGAATCAGTTCTGGCTTCCAGGCTTACTGGAAAGCAGCTGTCCAAGGTGCTGAACCTGTTTGAGGACAGGGAGCTCCAAAATCCAGAATATATTCACTTGCCTCCTGACATGGAAGCCTTCAGCTGTCACGGTCAATCATTCTAAAATGGTCACTCATCTTTAGAACTTGTCCCTCTCTGTGTATAAATAAGGAAGCCCTTCCTGTTGAGTAAGGAAGGAGAGGCTTCCTATAGACTGATGGCAAACTCATTTTCCCAGTGCAGATTGTTAGGTAGCCAAATGACATAATCCACACACATCTACTAAGATTAGGAAAGAAGAAAGATTTGAAGAACCCCAATATTTACAGATTTTTTAAAAAAGAAAATGTTAGTAGAAAACCCTTTGAGGAATGCCCCCCCTGCCCAAAAAAGACTGAGCAGGCTCAGAAATTGCAAAAACACAGAGAAATGGAATGGAGTCTTCTGAAAGAAAATGGCTGGTATTCTATTAGTAACGTACACAAGTATAACTGAAGGTTATGCCTGCATATGTCTTTTTTGAGTGGGTCGTGACAGATAGAGAAATTCAATGCCTCCCTCTACACAGTGTTCTTCACCAAATGTTCTTCAGCTGTGTTGTGCCAATACATCCCTTTAGTGGTGGGAGAGGACAGGGGACACAGCCAGGTAGCATCCCCTTGTGTTCCTATAGCTGGTCACAAAGAAAAGCTGGTATCCTCCTGGATCTCCTTGGGGCCTTGGAGGATCCCTAGTAGATCAAAGAGGAAGACATCATCCTTGTGCATCTAGCTGTAGAAACACAGCCAGATACTGTTTGGCTGTCTTGCATCCACTAAATGGCAATGTCGTGAGCTAAAGAAAAGTAGAAAAAAAGGAAAGGAGGGAGTGGGGAGCAGAGTTGCACCTGAGAGAGCTTCATGTTCCATCCAGACAATGTAGGATCCTGACCATTGTTCTGGCTGACTGGGTAACTGGTGGTGTAATGGTCTGAGTGTTGGCCAAGGCACTGAGATGACAGGGTTCAAATCCCTGCTCAGGCATGTTAACCCAGTGGGTGACCTTGATCAAGTCATGCTCTCTCAGAGTATGGCAATGGCAAACACCCTCTGAGGAAGCTTGCCAAGAAAAACCTGTGATAGTTTCATCTTAAGATGACCATAAGTCAGAGACGATTTGAAGGCACACAACAACAAATAACTCTACTCTGTAACATTTTATTGCAGCTAAAATTCTTGTGTCTTTCTCTTATAGTTTTCCTTCCATGGAAGTAACTTTGCAGCTAAAAGAGGATGCAGGGACAAAAGAGCTGGCAGCCTGCAAGTCCTTCCTCAAAGACAATAGTTTTCACCTCCTCTCTAAGAAGAGTGATGGCCCTGATCCTTCTGCTTTGCATAAGTAAGAAGGATGTAAATGTATTCACCTCATTTCCCAATTTATCTATGCCATCATGACCCTTTCTTTCCAGTGGCCAGGCTGGCTGTGGATTCTGAGAGATGTAGTCCAAAAAGTGAATTTTCCAAGCTCTGGCACTTTTTAGGAATATTAAAAAGAAAATCATGATATGAAATATAAATCTCAGATGCTGAAGGGGTAAAAGCCATGTTTTGCAGGCAGAAGTCCCAGATCAAATCCTCCACATTTCCATTTTAAAAGGATCACATAGCAAATAACATATTTGCCAACTGTCCTAATTTGGCAGGGACAGTCTTGATGAATCCTCTGTCTTCACACTATTTCTCCTGCTTTTAAAATGTCCCAGTTTCTCTTTCCTTATCCCAGTTCCACCCTTTGTTTTCAGCTTACTTCAGTTGTTGCAAACTAAGTTCAAAGTGCAAAAATAGTTTGCAATTAATTAATTCAACAGAGAGGAGAAGACAGATGGAAGCAGAAGCTTGGTTTTCTCTATAAATTCAGGCAACAGCAAACTGCTATCACCTCTCCTGGCTTGTGTGTTCTTCCTCACAACTAACTTTTGTCATATTGACCACAAACTGCTGTTGCTTGACCATTCATGTCCCAGTTTTTAATTGTGAAATGTTGGAGGGTATGAGACTAAGAGGAAGGCTCTAAAGACTAGTACGTTTTCAGGTATGGACTGAAAACACATCAAAAGCAAGGACATGAGCTGAAAGACTATACAAAGGAATCTGTCATGTACAACATGTGGAAACTGGAGAAAGCAGACAGTTAGACAGGGAACAAAAGCTCCTACCTTGGCCTATGTTTCTCATAAGAATGCTCATTTTGGTGTCTGCTTGAATGCTCTGTCAAGATTAATGATAAGGCCTCTTTTTGGAATTACAAATAACCCCTTCCATGACATAGAATAACTGTATGTAGTTGCCTGTGATGTTTCCCATGAACCACAAAAACCATTTCCATGGCAGAAATGGCATACACACTACAGGGGGCAAACATTAAGATGGATTATGTTAGACATCAGTGAAACCCAGTTAAGTCTATCTCTTTTTTTCTCTCCAACCAGCAAGTTCACTGAGCCATTCACGCTATACAATCACAGTACTTGACACCATCTACGTACCGCTTGGCTTCTGTGTCCATGTTCCCTGCCGATTTACGACTCCTAATAGATACAAGCGCAGCTCTGCACCTATGTATGGCTATTGGTTTAGGATTGTGAGGGAGCGTTACTATTTGCTGTGGATCAACATTTGGGCCATCGGTGAACTTATGAGCACCAATGATATGAGGCAGAACATGGAAGAGACCCACATGAAATTAACCGGGAAACCAGCACAAGGCGACTGTTCCTTCAGTATCATAAATGCTAACTACAAAGACAGTGGGTGGTATTACTTTCTAATTGACAAAGGAGGAAGGAAGTACAGACATACATTCATGCCAACTACTGTAGGAAATTGTACTAATCCTCGGGTTATCCTGACAGGTTGGTATATTCCTTTACCCTCTACCCCTCCCCCCCATTATTTGGCTACTTTTTAAAAACTTTTACATTAGAAGTGGGGCAAATGTGGGTCAGTGTTTTGCAGGGGGTTGTTTTTATCATCCCCATTGGCTTGTGTAATTGTTGACCAACCCACACCACTAAAAATTGGCAGTGGTACCACCACAAAAACAACCTTGTCAAAACTCCCTCCCCAGCTGTCAAAATAGCCTTTTTCACTTTCTTTTCCCTTCATAAAGGAAAGGTTGTATTCTACCCTGCAGACTGGCAGGGATCAGTGGTGCAGGTAGGCATTCTGGCACCCATCTTTCCATCCAAGAACCACTATGGTGGATGCTGAGTTAGAGGTAGAGGGGAATTTGGGAGTGGTTGCAAAAGTGGTAGTAGAGAACTTGGGAGCATCCACTGATTTTCAGTAACACAGCTATTCTGGCAGTGGTGCAGACTGCCATGGATTCCCATATGTTCAGCACAGGTGTCTAATTTGGGAAAGTTACCCATTAAGAGAAAAACCTTAAACCCTTATTCACCCCCACTCCTTTCTGCTGAATACCAACTGGCTGAATATCAACTGCTTGCATATCTGTCAGTTTCCTGTTGTGCAATGGAGAGTACACAGTGGATGTTTCAGCAATCCCAGTGAATAAAGTGGTATGGTATGTTGAAGACAATGGCAGAGAGGTACTCGCCATCCAAGAATGAGCAACTGCATGGCTGGAATCTTGTTGGTTAGTCCCCAGTAGATGAGACCCACAGAATGAATGGTTGAATAGTGCCTCAACACACAGGGAAATCTAATAGGTTCAATGACTCATTGAATCCACAATTGGCAATAGGGTTGTTAATTGTTATTGATTAATAATAAGATTTTAGTCCATGTGAAATGGTTACACTTGTGCTACTCCACTTACATAATCATGAACTGAATATGTCTGTTGCACAGTGATAAAAAAGTACAACTTCAAGTGTAAGTGAACTTACATATTTGTATGACATCAGCTGCATCTACACTGCATAATGAATACAGTTTGACATCGTTTTAACACCCATGGCTCAATGTAGTTTTGTGAGATATTTAGAGCTCAGGTGCCACAACAAACTACAAATCCCAGGATTCCATAGGATGATGCCATGGCAATTAAAGCAGTGAAAAAATGCATTAATTCTGCCATGTGACCACACCCACCAACAGCATTCAGTATAATGTACCAGATAAATTGTGCCTGCCTAATCCTGTCTCATCCAAATCCCCAAACCAAGGGACCATAGTGTGGTCTTAAAGAAGTATTTCTATTGTTTAAGCCCAATAGCATTTGGCACATTTCTTTCAGTTCAAGAGGACTAAGAACTTAGAGAACTAAATGTAGTTTGCTAAAAAGTGAGCCATAATATAAATAGTTCAGTTGTCCTACAGTACCATCCCTGCAGGTGAGGAGGGGATGGATGGTGCTGAAACATCATGAGAAGACATGAATCATGGGGAAAGACAATGATATTAGGAAAGGTGGAGGGAAGTAGAAAGAGTGGAAGGCCACATGCTAAATGGAGGAACTTTATTAAAGAGACCGTGGATATGAGTTTGCAGGAGCTGAACAGAGCAGTAGAGGACAGGGGGGCCTGGAGATGTCTTATCCATAGGGTCGCCATGAGTAGAGACCGACGTGAAGGCAGTTAAGAACAACAAAAGGATCTGAAACTACCATAAATACATAGCTATTTCGCCATGTCCACATACCGTCCCCTACAGCTGTTTTTGACTCATGAAAGGTCTTTGGTAAGCCAAAAAGTAAACTGGAGGTTTAATTTATTGTAACTATGTTTTTTAAAAAAAAACATTGGAGGGAGTATATCCCTCTGAGATCTTATAGGAGACCAATGCTGCCCCACAACCAATGGCATTTGCCCTGCAGCATATATTTTGATTGATTTTTGGTTGGTTTGCATTCATCTCTATGCAATATACTATTTATTTTGTATACATTTGATAGTATTTATGATTTTGAATTTTCTGGTTTTGATTTTTAGGTCCTTGCAAATTGCTTTGGTGCTGTTCCCTTCTAGGGGCTTTATCTGTATATTCAAGATTTTTCTAGTGGGCCATAACTGTCTAAAGTCCTTCTAGTGAGTTTTATTTCAAGGTCTTTCTAGTGAGTCTTCACTGTCCATTCAAAGCCCTTCTGGTTGGTTTTAACTGTCAGTTCAGGGTCTTTCTAGTGAGTTTTAACTGTCCATTCAAAACCAAACCATCCAAAAAAACTTTACATTGTAACAAAAATAGCTCAGAACAATGTGTTATTGTTGAGAAAATCAATTTTCCAACTCAAGCTACCACGAGGGACAGAAGAACAAGACACCAGAGCAGAGTGGTAGGTAACCTTATCATTCCTGCTAACACAATATCCTGAAATCCCCCTTGCAAAAAAATGATGGCGGTAGAATCATAGAATCATAGAGATGGAAGAGACCACAAGGACATCCAGTCCAACCCCCTGCCATGCAGGAACTAAAAAATAAATAAGAGTACTTGACTGACACATTGTGTCTGTTCCATAACCATCTCATGAAACTTTTTCTGTGCCTGATATCTTTTCCTGAATCCCCTGCTAGCCAAAACCAGGTGGGAAGTCAACAAAAGAAGTGGTGGTTCCCCCAACTTTGGAATCTGGTGAGACTGGAAAAGGCCAAGGGGCAACAAGAAAGATTTCCACTTAGATTTCATGTGACCTACTCAACAGTCAATGAATTTTATTTTAATTCCTTTGAATTAACCAGGATCTTCCTTGGTTCAGATTTGCCGAAACCCAAGATCCAGACTCCATCAGAGATAGTTTGGGGAATGCCAGCCACTTTCAGTTGTATGACAACAAACGTCTGCTCAAAGAACTATCCCCAATTTTTCTGGCCTGCTGAGACAAGTGATGGCAGCATGACTCCATGGAAAAAAGCACAGAGCATCTGGGTCCAAACCTCTGGAATTGATGCCACCTTCATACCCTCCCTAGCTGATGAGGGGAGACGCCTTACCTGCCGTATCACATACTCTGCCATAAGAAAAACAATTGAGAATGCCATCTACCTCCACATGGGCTGTGAGTAGCATTTTGAGCCTTATATATAGATTTTCTGTCCCTACTCTCTGAACTGTCTCCACTTTTGCTAGTGGTTACCCACTTCCCCTTCTAGGCAGGATGCCCATTGCATGGCTGCATTTCCATCCCAAATGTGAATGCATGTGGACATTTGGCTGTGTTTTTGGTTGCATGTTTGGCTATGGAATCAGTTGTGAAATGTTTGTATTCAACACAAGAGTGGTGTTGCACAAACAATGATGCAGAAATGTATGCTAAATCAACTCTCATTCCAGAACATGAAGTTTTGTTCAAGCAGTTGGATCAGTGTGATTCAAAAGGAGGAAAGGGACAAAAGACACCCTGGTTTGGGATCTGGATTCATATATAGTAAAGCTACATTTCTTTCAAACTGAATTCAACTGTTCAGACTTGTTAGCGAATCATTTGTTAAACAATATAATTAGTCAGACTTGTTATCAAATGGTTTCTATGGTTGTAAAGAAGATGACCACACTACAGGTAACACCAGTGGTTTTCAAATAACCACATTTCTTAGCCCTGTAAGAATATGTAAAGTTATGCAAAGTAGACCATGATAGTAAATTCTAGACTACGGTTATTAATATGCAGTATTACTGGAAATTGAGCACAAAAGTCACATCCTATGGCAGGGGGAACATGTGTTTTAGGACTGTTAATCTTTAATTTAATTCTTACAACAGAGAAAGAATAATTTCAGTGATTTTATCCTTATTCTGAGCTATTTCCTGAAATGTCCCATCAATATTTTTACTTTAGGCTTTCTTGGGGAAAACTTGTTTTTATAAAAAGACGCATTTTTTAGCATGGGGAATATGGTTTGGTGGCAAAGAACATGTTTTATGCACACAAACAAAGCCATGTTTTTGTCTTGGAAAATGTTTTTTGTCTGTTTTCTGCAAAATACCATGAATGGAGGAGGTTTAGGATGAAGTCCAGAGGGCTAGGGAACAGTTCCCTATGCCCTGTCCTAAAGAAGGTATACACACAATTAGCCACCCATATGTGCATATATCACAAAGAAATGTCTCCCATAATGTTCCTATTAAATATTTATCAGACAATCTTGGTAAAAATAGGAGAAACCCAGTTTGGAGAGGTCCACATTTTGGCTGCACAAATTTGACAAAGCAATGGGAATGGCACTGGCATAAATACTACTGAGATGAGATTTACATTGCTGTGTGAGCTAAGAGAGTTGCCCTCTTAATTAATGAATTGAGGCAGATTCTCGTAAATGAACTGCTGCTGTGTAAGAGATAAGAGCTACTGATTCCTGCAGAGAAACTGCCATTCATTTAGGGTGTCAGCAAGGGGCAAAGCATGTTTTGGACTGTTTTGTTTTTTTTTTAACGTATGGGGGGAAATTTTCAGTTGGAATATCTGCTTTTTTAAAAAAAATGCAGTCTTGTTAGTCCCAATTTTTAGCTGTCGTACCCAATTATTCATTGTAAAGAACAGAATTTACAAAGGCACAAGGTATTAAGAACTGCTCAGACTTTTCAGTAACCTTGCAGAGAACCGGGTGTGTACTTTGCAGGCATTCTGCAATTCTTGTAAGGAATTCAGTTGTGCACTTTGCAAAAACATTACCATCTCCAAGCTCCAGTAAGAGATGGAGATGCCAGGATATTTAAAGGAAGAAAGTTTTCAAAGAACACTTTAACTTTTTAAAAACCCTATGCATTTTCCAGCTTGTTGTATGGAATTCAGCTGCATATGTCGCGAGCTATTCACTGGCCACAATTGCTAGAAAATGATCCAAATTCATAAGGGTAAATTTTATTATAGTAATAGACCAGCACAGGTTAAAAAAGGGGGGAGATGCAAAGTAAAAAGAAAAAAAGGTAAAAGCAAGCAAAAACACAGGTTAAAAACAGTATTTAAAATATCCTTGTAAAATCCAGTGTGGCAGGGAAAGATTGGTACTAGCTTACTACAGAGGTCATTGCCTGACTGATTTTAACCGCAGCTGCACAGAATCTGGTAGCATTATATGTTATGTCAGGGTTGGTGCCAAATTCATAAGAATTTTACTTGGTTCTGGGCACTCTACTTTGGGTTGCTTGGCTTTGTTCCCTTGGTCTCACCCACACAACCTCTGAGACATTTCCTAAATTAGAATGTGATGTCCCTCAAAAGCAGGGGTAGGCAACCTTTCCCCTTTAAGGGCCAAGGGACTTCAGCTCCCAGAAGCCTCAGCCATGTTGGCCAATAGTCCCATGTTGGCCAATAGCTCCTGGGATTCTGGGAGCTGAAGTCCCTCGGACCTTAAAGGGGAAAGGTTGCCTACCACTGCTCAAAAGTTTTCCATCTTGCTGTACCTAATTATCTTTCTTCCTTATGTTTACTTTCTCCTGGAGAGCAGTCTCTCAGGCCAGACAGGTTAATATCCCTGGACCGAATGCATTCACCTTGACTTTAATCCTTTTCCAGACAAACCTAAACTCATCCACAGCTCGTCACATATAGACTGCTTGCATGAGGGTCAAACCCACTTTTGCATCTGTTCCTTCAATGCCTGGCCCCCACCCAAGATCCAGTGGAACATATATGGAGAGAACTTGACTGAGGACAGCAGAGTGGAACACCTGAAGGTTTCTTCCTGGGGCATGGGAAATGATATCAGCAGCTCACTGAACTGGACTGGAAATCTGGACGAAATCAGGGATCATACTGTAACCTGCATTGCGACCAATCCCTTTGGACAGGAGAGCTTGAAGATGATAGTCCTGTCTGACAGAAAAGGTGAGAAGCATCCAGGCCCGATCCTAAGCTGTTGTGTACACTCTACCAACATCTAAAAATCCCAAACATAGCTTAAAATCTAGGCCCTTAAAAAAAAAGTATAGAAATTGTCATTCTAATTCAATAGTAACTAGATCAGGAGTGGACAAAGTTCAGCCAATAGGACACATGTGACCTCTCAGGGCAGTTTTTATGTCCCTGGGACTCCTAAAGAGTCAGAAATATCCCCCTAAATTGTCCCCAAATACAACCAAAAGCGTTCTCAAGGCATTTTTACCACATTCATCCCCCAATCCCAAACCATTTTATGCCTTAAACAGCCATTTTTTTTTTAAAAAAAATGATGTGAACAGGAAGTGACTTTCACAGATTGCTTCCTGTTATTAAAAAAAAGGGCTGTCCTGACTCTGTCAACAAAAACATGGTCAAAAATGCCCTCCATATCATCTAGGGTGTATTTGGAGGGGAGAAGTGGGGGTAGGGTGGGGAATGCAGCCCTCCAATGTCTCCTAGGGAGCAATAAATGTTATTATTATTATTATTATTATTATTATTATTATTATTATTATTATATGCCCCCCCTTGCCTTGAACAGTTGCCCAACCCTTTTGCAAAATGGGCTTGACTAATAAACATTACACATATGAATGATTTCTTATGGGAAGGTCTAGCTCAGTGCAGCAGCTAAATTATGAGTTCTCATTCACCAGCTTCCCATTGGTATTCTAGTCTAGCAGTCAGAGTTTTTCCAGGGTCAAGTCATGATGGCAAGGAAAGCAGACAAAATCTCCTAGCTTGGAGCAGCCTATGTTTCCAGTGCCCCACTTGTTTCATGGCTATCTTGTTCCTCTTACCACTACTTCCTATGCCAGTGTAGTTACTAGAATAGTTACTAAAGCAACTACACAGTTACTACTGAAGCAGGACAACAACAAGAGTCTAGCTCCTATCTTCTATTTGGATTCAATCCTAGAATGTAGTGGAGCCACAGCTCACTGGCTCAACAGGCCAGAACTTTTTGATTAGCAGTTGTATGTTGAAGAAGGGGTGAGAAGATCAGGAGAGAATTATTGCCATAATAGCCATTGTTTTTCCTTCAAGAAGTTCATGGCGGCATGTGTAGCTCTCCTCTCCACTTTATCTTTATACCAACAATCCTGTGAATCAGGCCAGACTGAGAGAGAATGACTGGTTGGATGTAGACTAGAAACTGGATCTCACAAATCTTAGGCCAATATATTTATTCACTACACCAGTCTGTTTTTTTTAAAAAAAAATCTGAAAGATCCTGAGATCCTCCCCATCCTCCATCACCACTCCCCCTTCTCCTGCTGAGAATGTCATATTCAATGTTTGTATGTGAAAAAAAAAGGATGAAAATTGTACTTTTGAGCCAAAGGTAAAGGATGAGACCAATTAGTGGTGAGATATATAAACCTTGGAAAATGCCTTTGTGTGTTACATAGGTAGGGCATCCCTTTCTTTGGAGATCTAACATAGGACAGTTCTGTTGGCTGTTGATGTACTTAGGATGTGCACTCCCACCTCTGCACAACCTGTAACTATGTCAGATCCCACTTTTCCTATTGCATTTGTATCCCATTTTCCTCGCATCAGTTGAAGGTAGCTCACATGACCTCCCTTACCCCCTCTCACAGATTATCCTCATAAAAATTAACCTGTGAGGTAGGTTGAGAGGCAGTGACTTGACCAAGGTCAGCCACTGAGCTTCATATCCCAATGGGGGATATCCCAACTCTCTAACCACTACACCAGATTTGCTGAACTTCTCCACAGGGTGGCCCTGATTGGGCCAGGATCTACCTTCATGTACAGAACTTCTGCACATCCACCCAAGACCTGATGCACACCAATCATACAAATAATGATAATATGATCTTTGGAGGTATTACCAGATGGGTGAAGCTAATACACGTTGATCACAATTCTCTCTGATGCACCCTTTCAAAGCACAAGAGCATATTCGCATCTTTCTCTTTTTACTTTTTATATGCTTTCAGTATCTCATTCCGAATTGTCTCTCACGGAGATTTATGGAATCTCACTTGTAATCATCATTGGACTGCTGGGAGCTCTGATCCTACTTTATTATTTCTTTGGTGAGTAATTAACTGTAGATGGGATTCTGGTTTTTGTCTGACTATAGGAGGGATGTGTTTGTGAGCCTTTGATTTCAGTTCACTTTTGGTAAGAATTTACCAATATTCACAAGTTTCTTCAAATTTGAAATTCACATGATTTTTTTTAAAACAAACAAACTTTGGAAGTAAATGAAGTGATGGATTCATCCAAACCAAGGCCAGGTATCCATGCTCTTCATTTTTAAAAGTCTTATTATGAATCTATATATGCAAGGGATCATGTAGCACTTTTGAGACTGAGAAAAAGCCAGAATTTGGTAGCATTATCTTTCATAGACTTGAGTCTAATTCCTCACATGCATGAAGAGAGTGAAATGCTTAGAACAGACCTTGATGAACAGGCTATGTGTGAGAACAGCAATGGAAATACAAAATGTGTGGGTATGGTGAGGGGGGACTAAGGCAGGAAGAAGGATGTTTTCTAAAGCTCAGGTGAGTAGATAACCATATGAATGCTGGTGGGAGTTATTGGAATATAGTGTGATCCTGGTTGGGAACAAGAAAGAAGAGGTGATGAACTGGCCAAGAGAGGCTGTGATGTTAACTAGCATTATAATGTGTGTAGTGTGCCTTTGGGGTGTTGAATTCAGGTTGCCACTTCTATATTGTGCAAAGCTCTATAGCTGCTGCCACACTGCAGAAATAAAGTAATTTGACACTGCTTTAACTTCCATGGCTCTATCCTATGTAATTCTGGAACTTGTAGTTTGATGGGGCACCAGAATCCTCTGACAGGGAAGGGTAAATATCTAAGACTACAAATCTCAGAATTTCATAGCATTGAGACATGGCCTTTAAAGTGGTGTCAAATTCCATTATTTCTGCAGTGTGGAAGCAGCCCCTGTCTCTTACCCTTCCAAGGCAGGCAGGTGCAACATTGTCTTCCCCATGCACATAAAAGTTTTACTTGTTCAGTTTGATCAATATACAGTGGAAATACATTCATTCCAGTTTGGAACATTCTCTAATTTCTTCTTATTAAGATGCAAAGAATTTGGGGGTTTCAAAATTTCAAATCTGGACAGAAGCAAAACTGACAGAATTTCCCATTCCTAGTTCGTTGCAGGACTGCTGGCACTAGAGCTGTCAATATTTCGCAACTTTCCGTTCCAACTTATTCCACTTCCTGAAACTGAAGGCAGCCATCTCATCTGCAGGTAGTAGTTTATGGCTGGGAATAAACTATTACCATCTCATCTGCAGGTAGTAGCCATCTCATCTTCAGGTAGTAGTTTATGGTTGGGAATATTGGGGAGGATAGATGGGGACATTGCCTTCCCCAGAAGAATTCTGCTCCTCCAGTGATTTCTTCTTCTTCTTATGTTTATTGCAATAACATAAAACCTCATTTGAGCCTTTGCAAATAGAGTTTAGACACCCAAAGAAAAGAGGCAGACAAAGTGAGCAAAGAAAAGTGAACACAGTAAGTAGAAGACTTCTAGGTGTGACCCATTATCAATGTCTCTGTCTCTGCAATACTGGAAATATGAGGCTTGAAGCAAAATTTCATGAGGGAGGCAGAATTCTGGTAGTTGTCATTGAAACAGCTGTTCCATGTTCTATCAACCCTGGTCTGCAAAAGAAAGACTTCATATAAATAGCTTCTGTATGCATAAGTCCTATCATATAGATAGAGAGGGGGCAAAATAGAGGCTTTGCCCCCTATAGCTACAGGGGAATGAAAGCATTTCCATACAAATAAGAGCCCACCTACCCCCTATGAATTTTTCCTTCAGTCCTGAAATATCTAGCATTGCAGTAACCTAAAACTTCAGTTGAAATACAATTTAAGCATTCAAAGAAAAGGGAGGCAATGTGTTCCAGGCAATGAAACCACAGCAGACAAATTCTAGGCGTGAATGATATTCAAAATCTCACTCTCTGTAATGTAAGAAATCTGGGGACTGAATGAAAATTTCATTGCCAGAATTCTTATTGGGGACAATGCCTTCATTGCCCCCCCCCATCCTGTAGCTACCCTCTGTAGCCCACAGCAGCTACTTTACATGCAGAAAGTCCCAAGCTCCTTGGGGAAGGTACTTTTTGGAATATAACTCCCAGAATCCCTCTGACAGCATGATCAAGAGCTGTGCTGGCTTGGAGATTTCTGGAATTTTTCATCCAAAAACACAATTTATCTATATTCTTGTTTAATACCTGGCACCTTCTGTAAAGAATCCATTACAAATGGTGTGCAAGATCTCTGCCTGAAGCCCTGGAGCAAAGACAATCAGGGGCGAGAAGGAGGAATAAAGTGTTCCTGTATCTGCAGACACTAATATATTCTCTACTGTGGGAGCTGGTGGCTTCCATTTCAATGAATCTGCTCTGGATTTCAGTCTGAATTTTAAACAGCTATCTCCTTGCCCCAAAACAGGAGACAGTACTGTTTCCATGATCTCAAAATGGTGGTGAGACAAGGCCATCTCCAAACAATCTATGTTGCCAAAGTCTCCCTCCCTCCTTGTTATTTTCTATGCAATTTTGCACAGAATATGTTCCCAAAACAGCATTTCCTTTGTGAAAAATGGCTTTTTCTCCAAATAATATAATATTTTCATATAGAAATATCATTTTGTGTGCAGAAAATGATGTATCATACACAAAAAATGATGTTTTCAGCATAAAACAACTACATGTAAATTTTGCACAGAATTAATCCTAAACGCCCAAGATTCACACCATTTCAGGATTCTTCGCATCACCAGTTCTTCTCATCAGGGTTTCCTAACACTTAAAAAACATGCTTTTGATAAATTTGGAGGGAATATTTTTAAATATTCTTCCCAGCTCTACAGTATTATTGGCTTTGGTACATAGATTGGAAAAGGAGACTGTCTCATTTTTACTGAGGGCAGCAAAATGTACAGGTTCTCATAAGCAGCTGTTCCTTGAACTAAAGAACAAGTGAGCAGCCCTTAAAACTTCCCTCAGTGCCCCCAAGTTCATAGGATATGACAAGATACAAAAATAAAATGAAAGGATGGTGGTTATAGTGAAGAGAGAGCCCAAGTGCCATAACACATGATTCCACTTTAATTCACACCCCTTGTTCTCCTTCCTCTAGTTACCCACCATTGACTTTATGTAGATGCTGCAGATTTCATGACAAGTTCTACAGATATTTCCCTATCGACACAAAATGATAGTCCCCCTTCAGCACAAGTGAGTTGTTGACAGTGCCACATAAGTCCAACCTACAATGATGTGCTACTATTTATTTCATGTTAGCGTGATTTCCCTGCTCTTGTGGAGTCATAATCAGAAGGTGATTATACATTATACAGAAGTTTATGTGCATTTACAGTTGCCCCTTTGTTTTCATGGGAATCTATTCCAGATCCCTCCGCAAAAATGGAAACTCATGCATATTCAAGTCCCATAGGCTTGGATGGAGGTGCGGGGACAGGGGGTCATGTGGGTATGGGCCGTGGGGGGCACACCCAATAGTATGCCCCTCTGTTTGTCCCTCGCACATAAGCGAGGGCCGTGGATCCAAAGTCCACAATAATGGAAGGGTGACTGTATTTATTCATGTGTTTATTTAAAAAAAAATTAAAAAAAACGATATAATTGTGCATTTTTAATCGATGGGGTAAAAAAAAGTCTTTCTCTCTCAAAGACAGAATTAATATACAGTTCATGGGCTCCAGCTTGTATGGTAGTGTGACACATTTAATTAGAATCTGGGAAGGTAGACTCTAAACTATTTCATAGATAAATGATCTTCATTTGTATGCTTTTAGAATGAGTGGAGGTGTGATCCATATAAGGTTTTGAGTATAAAATGATGGATTTTTAAATATAGTTTCTCTGTTTGCTGGTTTGTTACTATTAGTATTATTTTAAAACCAAATGTCTGTCTCATATACATGATACCCAAGAATCATATACACACATATATGTACACACACACTCATGATTATGACAGAGTGATTTTTTTAAATTATAAGGTTTGGCATCCTGCATTGCAGTTACAGATTTATAATCTAGAGTTATAGATCCATAACTACTCCATATTCACCAAGGTATTAATATCTTGGTCCATATCTTTATCCATACCTTGCATCAAACATTGAAGAGACAGGAGACTTCTGCTAAGAAATCAAAAGAAGACTAAGAATGGAAAGGGAAAATATGAAAGAACTGGATAAGACCCTAAGGTTTAAAGATATACAACTGAACACTAAAGTTAGAATCATCCAAGCCATTGTATTCCTCATCACCATGTATGGATGTGAGAGTTGGACATGAAGAAAGCAGATAAAAAGAAATTATTTCATATGAGATGTGGAGATGTGAAGAAGAGTGCTGAGGATACCACAGATAGCCAAAAAGACAAACAAATGAGTCCTTGAACAGATCAGGTCTGATCGCTCCCTAGAGACCAAGATGATCATATTGAGGCTTTCATACTTTGGCCATACCATGAGAAGGCATGACTCATAAGAGAAAACAGTAATGCTAGGAAAGATAAAAGGCAGTAGAAATAGAGGAAGACTTCATGCCAGATACATAGACTAAATCAGGGAGGTCATAGGCCTGAATTTGGAGGACCTCAGCAGTACAGTGGAGGATAGGGGGTCTTGGAGATGTATCATTCATAGGGTTGCTATGAGTTGAGGCTGATTTAAGAACAATCAATTCATGACCATGGCACTGTTGTCATGACTGCCCCTGAAAACCACCTTAAACTCAAGGGAATGACTCCATGAGAAGGAGGTCTGCAGAGTCAGTGAACAAGGCACTTCAGAATTATGTGGATAGCCCCTCTCGTGCCTTTGAGCTATGATGGGATGAGCTGAAGCTTCACTTCATCACATGGGTTCTGTGTATAACCATGGGTTCTGTGCAGGAGGGAGTTTGTAATTACATATGTGATGTAGGATCTCAGTCTATTATTTTAATGTATTTTATCTGGGGCTTATTCCAGATGTATCTCAATTCTCTCTCTCTCTCCCCCCCCCACCCTGACCCAGGATTCTCAACAGGAAAACCTTGATTGGTTGAACCACCCAACATTGCTACAGAGCCCACATTCCCTGGTGACAGCTCACACATTGCCCCTGATTCTCCCATTTCAGGAAGGAAGGAAGGAAGATCTCTTTACATTTGTCTCTCTAATGAAACCAGAAACTAGGATCCTTGCCCAAACATCTGCATCTATGAACTATATTTCTTCCTTTAAAATAATATTTATTTATATAGACCCAATTGATCCTGATTGCTTGCTAATTTATTAAATATCATAACTTACTCCAAATATGGGGATCACAGTGGCTATATGGCTAAAATAAGAAAAAGCTAAAAAAAAAAAAAGGGGTGATTAAAAAAAGTTAAAACACAGTGAAACAAGATAGATTATAATGCTATTTTTAAGGATGTGAAATAGCACTTGGCTGGCTAAACCACCAAGGAATACCAGGTGCTGTTGGCGATAGTTCAGAGGAAGGCAATGGCAAACTACCTCTGAGTATTCCTTGCCTAAGAAAACCCTGCGAAATTCATGGAGTTCCCATAAGTCAACTGACAACTTGAAGACACAAACACAGACCAAGAAAAGAAAAGAAAGAAAAACATAATAATAAAGATTAAAAGAAAAATGAAGTACATATACTCAATTAAAAAAGGATCCCCACAACCAATTAACCATGAAAGGCCTGTTTAAATTAAATGCCAGGAAAAAAAGAGCAGGGCTCAATATCAATAGCAGAATAGTGTTTAGATCAAAGGAAGTAATAGTGCCACTCTATTCTGCTTTGGTCAGGCCTCACCTGGAACACTGTGTTCAGTTCTGGGCACCACAATTCAAAAAGGATGTTGACAAGCTGGTGTGTCCAGAGGAAGGTTATCGAAATGGTGAAGGGTCTGGAAACCATGCCTTATGAGAAGAGACCTAGGGAACTGGATATGTTTAGCCTGGAGAAGAGATGGTTAAGAAGTGATATGATAAGAGGTGATATGATAGCCCTCTTTAAATATTTGAAGTGGTGTCATATTGAGGACAGATCAAGCTTGTTTTCTGGTGCTCCAGAGACTAGGACCTGGAGCAATAGATTCACACTACAGGAAAAGATATTCCTCCTCAACATTAGGAAGATTCTGTTTGTTCTGTGAGGAACAAACATAACCTTTAATGAATGCATTTTAATTAGAAAGCATGCTGTGAAGTTTCCCAAGAAGCAAATCAATATAAAATACAGTATTTTCCACATGCAAAACAGTTGTGTATTCTAAATAACAGTGACTAGGAAGTAAATGAATATTGTGATCATCATAGTGATAAAAGTCTAATGAGCCATGATTTCTCTGCAACCAATTCCTTCAAATATGCTACAGTCAAAAGCCAGGATGGATATATTTGCTTTCTCTGATGAAGCATTAAGCGTCTGTATAGTATCAACACATGTGTCAATGTTGGAAATGAATTTTCAAACAGAACTGTAGATGCACCAAAGATAGCTTCTGTAGCTTACAAAGTGCATATACATGGGAAGGCTTTCTTGTACAAGGACTTACAATGTTAGTAAGCTCATGAAGTGTTAGTGTTTGGGTTGTACAGGATTCTACCATCTCCTTTTCTTTGGATGCCTAAAGCGTATTTCTAAATGATCAACAGAAGCTTTAAATTATTGTGATAGTAGAAACTTGGGGACTGAAGGAAAATTTCATGGGAGGGTCGAATTCTTATCTGGAGGAATCAATGTCCTCATTCCCAACCGCATTGCTACACCCCTGCTATCATCAGAACCAACTTTCCTTCCAGTACTTGGAAGTCACTGGAGAAGGATGGGTCTTTGATCTAAACACAGATGTGCACTTCCTTTGTCAGAAGGAAGTGAGTGACAAGACGTTGTAACCTCAAATTTCCACACAGAATTTATTGCAGCATTTTGATTTTGCAAAGTGAGCATGGGGCTGGGATTATGTGGAACCTTTTTTTGTTGAAATCAGGTTCCTTTGCTTTCCTCTTGCACACATTTTTACAACTCATTGGAAGGACAGCTCTTCAAGACACCCCTAACTCAGACCCAGCTTACAGCATTACAGTGTGATACAGAAGGCATTCTGCAGCAGTGTGTGGTGAGCAGCATTGTGTGCCAGGGATACCACAGAGAGTCTGGCAGGGAGGGTTGGAATTTGTCTGTATCTCCCAGGGGCTCTCTTCTCTGTGCTGCTTGGGCTCTATAATCGCAGCAGGTAACTGGGAAGGGACAAGGGACAATTGGTGCTGCAGCACTCCCTGCAAGTGCATACACAGTGCTTTATCACACTGTGGTGTACCACAATGCCCTTTATGCCTAGAAAGGGGCCAGGAAAATGTTTGAGGATGAAAGCAAATGGATGGTGTTTTGATGTGTATTTTTAAGAAGCATTGTGGGGCTTTGGGGGGGGGCTATCATGGCTGTCATAAGATTCTGAGGGACACAAATAAGCAATTCAGGGCCATATGTGGCCCAAAGTCCTAACTCTCCCCACCCTTGCTCTATAATATAATATGGTATACTATAGGGTAATATAGGGAAATATACAGTGGGCTCTTGGTATCCACTGGGTTTGCTTCCAGAACCCTCCATGAATACCAAAATCTGTAGGTGTTCGTGTCTCATATATATTTGTGTAGTAAAATGGTGTCCCTAATGAAAAACAAAAACAAGGTTTGCTTTTTCGAATTTATTTTATTTTTGAATATTTTCAAGCCTTGGGTTGTTGAATCTATGGATGTACAATCTGTAGATATGAAGGACCAACTGTAGTAGAATATGATTTCTAAGATGTAGATGTATTGGTCTGTTTCTGTATAAACAAAAGAAAGGTACGTGGAGGGTGGGTATGTGCTTTCAAGTCAACCCTGACTTAGACTTAGGTTTGCCATTGCCTTCCTTTGAGACTGGGAGAGTGTCATTTTGCCCAATGACTTTCCATGGCCGAGCAGGATTTGAACCATGGCATAGTCATAGTCCATAGTCATAGTCCAACACTCAAAGCCCACTCCACTCTTGCTCCATGGGAGCAATTTTGCACCATTTTTATCTAATTTATTTTAGCAGTCCACTTCCCAAGACGAATACAATATTCAAGTCCCAGGGTTATTTGCAAAGTTACATATAGCTGTGGAGATGAAATCAGAATGGAGGTCCTCTACTAGTAATGCCTGTATGCTTTCTGCCTACAAAAGACAACTCTCCATGCAAGGGGGAGCTCACATACCTGACATTAGAAGTGGCTATACACCAAAACCAGGGTCAGAACACTTCAGTACACAAACAATGAGCTCCATCATAGGAAAAATGGATATAAATACAAAGTTAGAAAGGGAAATAACTGCATTAGAACACATTCTCAAATTTCAAGCTATTAGATGGAAGCTCAGAATATTGATGCTAAACCACCTCTTTGAAAGCTTATCACCAATGTTGCAATTGTCTTTTTCTGTACTCAATTTTCCTACCTTGGCAGCTGTATGACTGCATATATACCTGAGGCTGCAATATTGTATTCCATCAGTAGAACTGTGAAAATGAGTTGCAAGAAAGTTATCTATAATCATACAAAACGATTGCTTTACCAATCACCATCATAGTTATTTGATACAACTTTAGCTATTATGAAATTCTTAGTTTTGTAGGTTTGTGAGATATTCTTTGCCAGACAGATTTAATGCACTGGCTTTCTAGCAGAGAAATCTAAGTACCTCCACACTAACCTCCATTTCCTAGGATTGCATATGATGAAGTTATGACAGTTAAAGTGGTAAAAGTGTGATAATTCTGTATTGTGGATACACACAGAGCCTCCTTTCTCACCTCATTTTTATAGTACATTATAGTATAGTACTATCTGTACAGAAAGCAGGTATTTAAGTTACTAAAACATTGTGTGGCAGAACTACTGTCGCTCATGGCACAGACCTTATTTGCTTCTGTACCATTATTTACCATTCTGGGTTCTGATCAAGTAGGTTTTCCAGGCTTTTGCATTGCTTTGAAATTCCACACAATTTGTTTGTAATCACAGTGGGAAAGTGAGGCAGAGAAGGAAAGATCATTTGTGCAGTGAGAGCTTCATTTTGTTCTATTAACTGAGCTCTCCTTATCTTACACAATCAGTTAGGACTGGGGACTACAGGAAAGGTCAGAGAATCAGCTTCTACCTCAAGCTTTGGATGCAAAATGGAAGACTGTACATCAAGATGAAACATCAAGATTCATCTCTAGACTTCAGAAGTGAAGGGGACTTTGCTGGCAGAAGAAGGGGCTTTGGGAGATCAGATTTAAAGCCCTGGCTGTTTATGTTAAAATAGGGGAGTAGAGTCTGTGAGAAACAGCAAACCATGTTTGACAAAACAAATGCTTTTCCATGCTATTATGAGTGGCAGACAGGACAATTGAGATACCTATGGCATTGTGCCATCTTCCACAAAGTCCCTGGGAAGGTTGTAAACTACACAATAGCTCTTGACTCAACTTTGTTGATAAGGTTCTTTTAAAGATTATATGAAAGAATCAGTCCATTAACATAGGTATGGGGAAAATATTGTTGGACTACAGTTCCTATCAGCCCTAGCCAGCATAATTAATTAAAAGAGGTGATGGGAGATGAATCTCAACAGCAACTAGAATGGCTATGCGGTCCCTATTCCTGTTTTAGTAGATGTGCTCCTTCCACTTTATTTTTAAAAGGAACATGTCAGGCAATGGACAATTTCTAGTAGCTTCACTGCAGAAGGCATGAGCTCAGGTCTCTCTCTTTTTGTCTCTGACATGCATACAGGCATGTGGGGAGAACATTGTTCCACCACACAAGCATGGCCACTCAAGAGCCTATTTCAACCAGGGACTCTGTGTTTGTGGAAGAGAAGCTGCCCTCTCAGCCACAACAGGGAAGTTGTGGTCTTTTCTGAGCTTATGGTTGCTGATGGTTTCTCAACCAGCTTCTCTGGACACCGGTTGCTGTAGGTATGGAAGCACTCAGAGAGGAAAAGGGCAGTCAAATCAGATACCTAAAGATAAATTCTTGTAAGATTATTTAAGCATGAACTATGACATGGAAAACACCTTAAAATATCTGATGGTGTCACAGTTGCAAATTCTGTTAAATGGGGAAGCCTATGTTCTACATACTCTACTCAAGGCCTGAATACACTGCCAGAAATAATCCAGTTTGAGACCACTTTAACTGCCCAGGCTCAGTGCTAGGGAATCTTGGGAACTGTAGTTTATTGTGGCACCAGAGCTCTCTGACAGAGAAGGTTCATTGTCTCAGAAAAAAAACTACAATTCCCATGATTCCCTAGCATTGAGCCAGGACAGTTAAAATGGTCTCAGAATGGATCATTTTTGGCAGTCTGTTCAGGCCTTTAGTTAGTACAACTTAGTATATATAAGTATCCTCAACTAAGTAGTGTTTCCTGACCTGACCCCATCTCCAACCTCCTTTACTGGGCAGCAGCCATACTGAGATAAAGGGGTCCATTCTGTTGGCAGTTGGGGCATGGTTAGATTATTTTTCCATCCCCCTTCTGCCCATCAGTGAGAGTACAAAAAAGAACTATGAAGGGCCCCTGCTTCTGCTGGCCACAGCCTCACTGGCTGGCAGGAGGAGATGGATATGTCATCCACCTGTGCCCCAGTCACCAGCAGGATGGATCCCATTCTCTCCTTGTAGCTACTGCCTAGTCAAGTAAATTTTGGAGGAAAGTTACAGTTGTAGCAATAATGCCATGATCATGAATACATAGGGACCATAAATATCCACTATAGATATATAACTCCCAGTTCTGTGTCTATATATCTGATCCTGAATTCTGGCTTGAGTCCTTAGAGATAGGATCCATCAGACTGGAGCAGAAGTGGGATAACCCACAGTGAGGAATGCTAGAAGTTGCAGGTTGAAATCCTACATTGCCTAACATAGTATAACAGTTCCACAGCTATAGCTCCCCATTCACCACCTCCAGTACTCACTGTGATAGCTCCCCTGAATGGCAATTCTGTGGCTCATGGAGAGCACCAGTGATTAGAGTGGAATCTATCTCTGCCTCATAGACAGATACAGACCAATGGCATTGTCCACTAAAATCTGGCGGAATCATGGTAGTTTATCTGGCTGAATCATGGTAGCTTTAACCCACCCCAGTTGCCAAGCAGAGGGGTGGGTTGTTTTATTATTATTATTATTATTATTATTATTATTATTATTATTATTATTATTATCATGAATGGATAAAAATGAGTACTAAATTTGTGTGGGTTCCTCTGCAGATACAATGAATGCCTCATGTGGTCACCTCAATACTACTACTGTGGAAGATGCCATGCGCCACATTGCCATAGTAACCAATGTGATCATCCTGGTTCTGGGTGTCTCTGGCAACGGGCTGGTGATGTGGGTCATCGCCATGCGAGAGAAGCGGAAAACCTTCACCTCCATCTGCTATTTCAACCTAGCTGTAGCTGACTTCCTCTTCTCTCTTGGCCGTATCCCTGCCCTGGTACAGGAAATCATGTACTCCTGTTGGCCCTTTGGCCTTGTCTTGTGCAAGCTTCATGCTTTCACCCGTTACCTCACAGTGTTTGCCAGTGTCTTCATCCTCACTGTCATCAGTGTCTACCGGTGCTTGTTGATAGCACGGCCTGTGTGGGCCAGAAACCACCGGGGCCCTCACTGTCAAGCCCTGATGTGCATTGGAGCCTGGGTCCTAGCTTTGGCCTTCAGCATTCCCTATCTGGTAGTCCGCCATACTGAAGTGAGAAATGGAGGTACTTACTGTGTCTATCAGAAAATTCTTAAGAAATCTACAGACCTGCCCCTGAGGCTGAGCAGGTTTTTTGGCGGATTCCTTGTACCTTTCATCGTCATTTCTTCAGCCTACTTGGTTCTGGTTTTCAAGCTTCGTGGGCGGCGCTGGGAGAGCTCCCACCGAACCTTTGCTCTGGTGGCCATCATAGTGGCACTCTTCTTCATCTGTTGGCTGCCCCACCACATCTTTGTCTTCCTCAGCACAATATCAAGCACAAAAGAGACATGGGGGGTTGCGCTCAAGCTGACAAATGCTCTGGCATACCTCCACAGCTGTGTCAACCCTGTGCTATATTGTTTTGTGGGTTATATCCGGATCAGGGGTCTTCATCGCCAGACCTCCTTCTTGGGACTCTTCCGGAAGGCACTGACTGAAGAAGATGAAGGATCTGCTGGAGCAGAAGTATCACAGAGTCTTAGTCAGAAGACCTAAGGCCCATAGGAAGGCTGGATTTACAATTTCACAGGAAAGTCTACTTCTGACTACTCTCTATATGTTCAGAAAACATAGTAGCTGCAAGGCCTGCAGAAAGAAAGCTCATGATCATCAGAACATCTGGCATGGAATTTGGACTTATGACTTGTTTGACATCCAGTGTTGTTACTCCAAATTTGGGGTGCTATCTATCAAAATGAACTCTGTAGTCTTCCTTCTTCCACCCAACCATTGCCCACTTATTCTTTTCTGAGCATAATATTGATACATGGCCAGAGAAAAAGGGTGAGCAAGAAAGAATGCAGAGACAGATGTTGGTCCTTCTCAGATGATTCAGTGGCAACAGAGTAAAAGGACTCAGAATATCAACAATGCCTCTCTTGCTCAAATACGGGTCTTGGCAGTTATCCAATGATAGCCATCTTACTGGTGGCCCAAGCCCAAGCCCAAACTGATGTTTCATCACCTAGCATTTTGAACTTCTGCTTAAGGCTCTTTATGAAGCAGGGTAGTTATTACTTGATTTAGATCTCCCACAAGAGATATCCTCTCCTTTTCCCAGATCTTAGTTCAAGACCATTTTCTTACAATCAGAAAATGCATGCATGGGAATGTTTCTCAGGAAAGTTTCCCTTGAGCATTACTACTTTGTGTCACAAGAAGATGGGTTACATATTCAGTTTGTCCACTCCTGACCCAACACAGTTCCCAGCTCATCCAAAGCAAGTGGTAGGGGAAAAAGAAAGGTAGACTGAACATAGATTGTTTATGAAGGTTGAAAGCAAGTTTTCTATTGAGATTTTCCCCCTCTAGGTAATGCATACTTCTGTTCTGGACTAATACAGTTCAAGTAAAGCATTATTATTATAAAGCAGTTTATTATCTTCTTTCATCCAGAATCAGTCTACAGCACAACATTTCAGTCTTAATTCTGCATAATTTTTTTAAACATATTGTGATTATTTTTAAGAGAAGAATACTCTGACAAAGAGAAAGTTTACATGTCAATGTTCAAATCCTGTGGTAATAGACCTGTTGTTATGGATCTTCAATATCTTTTTAAATCTAAAATTATGGAAAAGTCAATGAATGTTTACAAAACTACTTTCTGGATTCAACCAGATTGCTAAGATTTACAATACAAATATATACAATTTACAAGAGTTGCAGGTGTGGGACAGAAGCACATCTACCTTTTGCTGGGTCAGGAATCATACCCTTTTGGTCATCAAAATGCACATTTAACTGTGAAGTTTATCATGCAAGGCTAGCAAAGTACAGTTAGAGTAGAATAACAGCATCTTTGGAAGGTACTTATTATTCAACGTAGTGTCTCTCCTGTTGCTGCTTTGAATTTCAATCTTTGGTGAAGATCACTTTTTCATTGATGGGGAAAAACTAACAATGAGAAGGTGCTCTCCACAAACAAGTAAAATGCAAAGTGGCAACAGGGAAGAGACATAGGAGTTTATCACATGGGGGAAATCCTGTGTGGAAACGGGGCTTTAAATTGGAAAAAAACAAAAACGAAAACGCAAAAGCGATTAGATTTTCAGATGACATCACTGTTAAAATGGAGTTAAAATGAGGTTAATCTGAATGGAAACTCATCAAAAAGTGCTTCTTTTTACTTTCGTGATTTTCTGAAAGTAAAAAGAAGCAGTTTTTGACGAGTTTCCATTCGGGTTAACCTCATTTTAACTCCATTTTAACAGTGATGTCGTCTGAAAATATAACTGCTTTTGCGGTTTTTTTCCAATTTAAAGCTCCATTTCCACATGAGATTTCCCCCGTGTGATAAACTCCAAAGTCATGTGATAAGTACTTGCCAAAGACACTATTATCCTACTGTGCTTATGCTTTACTAGCCTTGTGTGATAAATTCCTATGAGTTCACATTGGTACAGTCTCAGGCTTCATTCCTGCATGTGTTTTCTTCAGACTAAGGGACTGAACAGACTGCCAAAAATAATCAAGTTTGAGATCACTTTAACTGTCCTGGCTCAGTGGTAGGGAATCATGGGAACTGTATTTTTTTCTGAGACATTAAGCCTTCTCTGTCAGAGAGCTTTGGTACCACAATAAACTACAGTTCCCATGATTCCTTAGCACTGAGCCAGAGCAGTTAAAGTGGTCTCAAGTTGGATTATTTCTGGCAGTCTGTATAGGCTCTAAATCCTCTTGAATTCTTACTTTGCAGCAGATACATATAGAGGAATGTGATGTCAATTGTTTTTGAGCAGGTGCATATGTGCATTTTCACCCCAATTAATGCCAGTGTAACTTTCCCTGTGTGGATATCTCTTTAAAAAGCCAACTGGTGTTGGGAAGGTTTGTAGGTCTCCTGTTTTTCAGATTTCATGTTCTACAAGAGATCCTTATTAACGGAGTGTACTTCTGCACCTAAAATGAGCCATGGGTGACCAAACACATAATGAAAATGCTCCCTGAACCACTTAGGTGTTGTTTGGGGGAACTTGGGGGAATCAAAAAATTGGGAGGCGCAACGCTGGCCCTAGGGGATGGAAGAATTCTGGGGTAACTCTGAATCTTGAAGATACTTAAATAAGTGAGACCATGGTATCTGCAGGGGATCCATTCCGGATACTAAATACTGTGGGATCTCCAATCCTATTGTCCTTAATGCTGTACTGCCTTTAAGGACAACAGAACTTCAGATAAGCCTCTGTTGTCCCCAATAGCAGCATGTGCAAGTGCCTATGCTGCCATCAAGAACAATGGGACCTCAAGTAAGTCGTCATTGTCCACATACAATGGGGTCTTACCTGAAATCCCATTGTTTCCAATGGCGGCACATTCATTGGGAACATCCAGGGTTTGCCGCCTGCAGATGTGGATATCCACAGATGGCAAATCTGCTGATAAGAAAACCCCTCAGTCCCTTAATTCCACCCCTTCCTTCCTATCCAACTCACCCTGGGATGAAGTCCTTTTTGTGCCCTATAATGGTGTAGTTTTGCCAGGGGTGGTGGCAAGAGGGGAAAGGCTATGAGCACTGAGGCTGTAAAGGACTTAAAGGCTTGAGTAACTAGGCTACTTGGAGCCAGTAGATTTTGTCCATCTTTGGACATTGCTGCAAGACCCTGGGAAACATATAATTGCTGGATAGGACACAAACCAAATTTCAGCTACTGTGGGGTTAATTCATATCAGACTATGTGTGTGGGGGGAGATTCACAGGTTGTTGCTATGGGCAGATGGAGCTCATTGTTTGGTTTTATTTTCTTTTAGCCATCTGTATTCAGAGAGGTTTGTCTTACAGAGTCCCACATTCTAAAGGTCACTTTCATATCTTCTCAAGACTGTATCAAGCCTATATAAACAATGCACAGTCTAGACAGCCTTTTTCTAATAAACACATATATTCCTCACCAGCCTCCTTTGTACACCTCTTTCTCTTATCTTTTTTGAGAAGCACAATAACAACCACCACTATCACCCTGTCCATGTATATTCTGATTAGGAGTGAAAAGAATATTTGAAAATATTTGGAAAATGGTCCAAAAACATTTCTTATGTGTTGGGGAAACCATGGTGAGAAGTATTCTAGTCTGACAAGAATCTTGACAATTGATCTGTGCAAAACATTCTAGACTTCAGTCCCCCAAATCCCCTAGACAACCCAATATCCCCTTAACACAGCATAAATATCCTATGGCTGAGACACTACATCAGCTGTATGACACCACACATGGAACAACAACAATGTGCAGCACATGTCAATGACTAGATAAATCCACATGCACAATGTTGTTGTATTGTCAAATCCACTTCCACTACTGTTATCAGAATATGTCTTTTGTGCAATGGCAAAAGAAAAATATTCTGCATGTGCAGCATGACTTACACATGTGTATGTCACTAATAGGATACAGAGTTCTATATAGATATCTGAAAGGAAAATGCTATAGACCGTTGCATACATGAGCATCATCATCACCATCACCATCTTCTTCCTTGTTCAGGACTCAAGACAGCTTACAAAAGCTAAAATGTGTGTGTGTGTGTGTGTGTGTGTGTGTGTGTGTGTGAGAGAGAGAGAGAGAGAGAGAGAGAGAGAGAGAGAGAGAGAGAGAGAGAGAGATTAAAAACAAACCAATTGGACTTTTCACAAGTTAGTCCTGGATCCTCAAAAGATATGGCTATTCATATATTTCTATATATTTATGGAAATGGTTAACAAACAGAACTGAAAAATAGAGAATAAGGAAATGTTTCCACTCTCACCATCTTTAGTTGCTAAAGGTGAAACTGAGCTGCAACCAAGGTGGAAGTTTAGGACACTGTTTCCATCATTCTTCAGTGGATGATGGTATTATCATCTAGGCTGAGGCCCTATGGTGTTAGAGTCTTCATAAACTTAAGACCCTAATGTCATACTTTATGGGGGCTGCTAGGTTGTCACAAAAGAGGTGTGGGCTTTGGGGATCTGCAATACTGTTCATTGGGAAGAAGCTATAAAGGGCTGGTAGAAAGAAGCAATGAACACATCTGGCCAGGTTATAGCCCATCGTGTGTCCAGCCCTGCATCGTGGAAACTGCAAGCTCAATGAAGAGGTATCTGTACAAACCAAGGTATGTAACTGGCCGGGCAAAAGGGAAATTTTCATACACAATGCAAAACTATGCCAATACCAGAAGCAACATCAAAATGGCTTTTTCAGTCTTTAGGTGGACATGTTAGGGTGGTAGGGAGGATGGAGTGGGAAAGACTTCCAAATTGCAATAACTGCAATTATAGGTGAGTCTGAGGCCAAGGAAATAATTTTATGGGCTCATTCCTACTATGATTTACATTGATTTGCTGATCGCTTTAAATGTGCCTCATTCCCATGTGAAACAATTTCAGATGTGACTGCAGTCATTTGGACTCACTTTGAAGTGAGACAAATGAAAAAAAAACCCACTCTTTTCACATACTAGGTTTTTGCTGGTCCTTTTGAAAAGAAGCAATTAGCAAGCACATTCAGCAGACCTGAGTCACATCAAACTAAAGGGGAGGGATTACCGTGGCAGAGAGTTGGCACATCCCTTACCATTTCCCCCCTCTCAGTGCTGCGTCTCTCTCTCTCTCTCTCTCTCTCTCTCTCTCTCTCTATATATATATATATATATATATATATATATGACACAGACCAACTGCAGTTCAGCAAGACAAGTAATTACAAAAACAATGGAGTGCATGCACTGTCAATTTTTTTTAAAAAATGCATGCATCCTTGGGGGAGTCCTCCATGACATCCATGGCTGCATACATCCCAGGGGAGAGTCTTCCATGACACCCATGGCTGCATGTATCCTGGGGGAGAATCCTCCATGACACCATGGCTGCATGACACCCATGGCTGCATGCATCCTGGGGAGAGTCCTCCATGACACCATGGCTGCATACATACCAGAGGAGAGTTCCAGATGACACCCATGGATACATGCATCCCAGGGGAGAGTCCTCCATGACACCCATGAATGCATGCATCCCAGGGGAGAATTCTGGCCATGGCACTCATGACTCCCTACCGTGTTTTCTTGAACATGTTGCTGGTTGCGTCATCAATGACGTTTAGATGACTGAGAGGCATTTTGAAGTGGCACAAACTACAGGGAAAAACAACCATGTCAAAAAAGAAGTGAATAAAGAAAAGACCCACATTCATAGTGGGAACAACACATTGACTGGAATCGATTCACCAACCTGGAGCGAAAGCAAATCGCAAACTAGGTTAAATGTAAGTGGGAATGAGCCCTATGTTTTTAAGATGTCTAGGGGCTTATGGCACACTGCAAACATATGATAGCTAATGGAGTGCACCAGGGAATTCCAAAAGAAAATCAGCATGTGCTTTATAGACTATAGCAAAGCCTTTGACTGCATAGATCATCAAAGGTTATGGAATGCTCTTATGGACATGGGAGTGCCAACACATTTGATAGTCCTGAGAAGGAATCTGTACTCAGGACAAGAGGCTACTGTCAAAACAGACCATGGAGAAACCGAATGGTCCCCAATTGGCAAAGGGGTCAGACAAGGCTGCATCTTTTCACCCTATCTGTTCAACTTGTATGCAGGACATATTATAAGAAAAGCAGGCTTGGACATAGAAGAAGGAGGAATGAAAATAGGAGAAAAGAATATCAACAATCTAAGATATGTGGATAACATCTTAATACTAACAGAAAATCTCATAGACCTGAAACACCTACTAAGGAAGATCAAAGCCATTGAATTCCCTATTACCATGTATGGATGTGAGAGCTGGACAGTTAAGAAACATAAGAAGAAAATCAATGCATTTGAGATGTGGTGTTGAAGAAAAGTGTTGAGGATCCCATGGACAGCCAAAAGGACAAACAAGTGGGTCCTAGAGCAGATCAAGTTGGAAACCTCCCTGGAAGCCAAGATGACCAAACTGAGGCTGTCATCCTTCGGACATATCATGAGAAAGAAGAACTCATTGGAATAGACAATGATGCTGGGGAAGGTGGAGCGAAGTAGGAAAAGAGGAAGTCTGCATGCCAGATGGATGGACTCTATTAAGGAGGCCACGGGTATTAAGGGATTTGTAGGAATTAACCTGAGCAGTGGAGGAGAGAGGGTTTTGGTGATGCCTCTTCCATAGGGTCACCATGAGTCAAGATTGACTCAAGGGCATTTAACAACAACAGGGGCTTATAGCAATATCTTGGTAGGCACCAAAGGCCACAAACATTAATTTAGGGCCCATCCATAATCCTCAAGCCACACTTTCATCCCACCATTGGCTTACACCATCCATCCCACCATTGGCTTACACCAACCTTTGTTTGCTGGGCATGTATTCACAGTGCACAGTAATAGCAGTTTAATACCTCTATAACTACAGAGGTATTAAATCTCTGAAATCCTGGGATTTGTAGCTTCCTGAGGTTCTTTGACAAGTGGTATCAAAGTATTGTAATTCCATAGTGTGGATGCACATTGTCATGGAATTGATGGCTGCTTTCCATCACTCTCCAGACACAAGAGTGGCTGTGACCAGAGAACTTTCCACTGCCTTGTTTGAAGCTCAGCAGATCAAGCAAGGGCCCACAAAGCTGGGAACATTATCAGGCCTCCAGGACTGATCTTTGTGGCCACAAAATTCTCCAAAATGCCCTCTAGGAGCAGGGCAGCAAATTTGCCATGTTTTTGACCTCTCTCCTGAGCCATTTTAGGCCCAGAGGAAGCTTGGTCCCGTCCCCCCCCCCCCGACATTATCTTAACTTCTCAGTTACTCCTTGTTCTACACAAGGCCTCTCTAAAGGTGAAATTTCCCCCTATACTCCCTAGTGCCTATCCTTGAAGGCATTCGAAAGTTCAAAATCATTTTTATAGGACCTGTGGCAAGTGGTGTAGCCCTAAAGTCTCATAGGGGATCAGCATGGGCCCCTAGCCTGAGATGGTTGTCCATTCTAGTTTACATACACAGAAAATTGTCTGTCATCCTTCTCTTCCAGATGTCCACAAGGGAACTTAAAGTGTGGGACTAACTTTGCTGGGTGGTTGAGGACTGAGATTTTGCTGTTGTGTGCCTTCAAGAAGTTTCCGACATATGATGAATTTATCATGGGGTTTTTTTGGAAAGATATTTTCAGAGACGATTTGCCATTGCCTTCCCCTGAGGCTGAGAGTGTGTGGCTTGCCCAAGGTCACCCAATGATTTCATAACTATGCTAGGAATTGAACCATTCTAAATGTGACACCTCCACATGTGATGCATGCAAGAAGGGAATTAGCACAAGGCAATCTGGCACATTCATCTTCTTCTCATATTTCAGCTATTCAGTTGCTCCTTAGTTTGACCTCCCATGTATTGTTTTTTCGTGTGTGTGTGTGTGTGTGTGTGTGTACGAACACATACAGGCCATCCTTTTCTCTCATGCAGCCTTCAATCCTCCAGCCTGCTTTGTAAAGGTCAGAGTCATCCTTATACTTTCCTCTGAAAATGCCAGCTCAGCAAAGAAGCTAATCCAGACATATTAGCTCTCATGCAATCTCACAATGTAGGTTGAGATTGTGACTCTTTCTAGAATTGATGTTTTAGTGCCATCTAGTGTGTGGAAGGTCACTATATATATTTAACAATAAAAATAACATAATTCAAGACCAGGAAGGAATAAAAAGATGTTGGATGCAATACAGAGAAGAATTATACAAAAGAGATGGCAAAACAAAGGACACATGGAATGAAGAGCCATATGAAAATGAACCCTAAATTCTAAAAAGCAAGGTGGAAACTGCAATAAGAGAAATAGCGAAAAAGAAATAACCAGGAAGGGATGATATTCCAGTTGAACTGCTGCAATCCACACTAGCAGAATCAACTCTAGTGCTAACCAACATATATCAACAGATGTGGAAAACATAAGGGCGGCCAACAGATTGGAAGTGACCATTATACATCCACATCCACAAAAAGGGATTGCACAATATACATCCACATCCACAACAAGAGACTGCAACAACTATAGGACCATACACTGATCTCCCACGCAAGCAAAACCATGCTCAAAATTCTCCAACCATACATGGAGAATGAAATCCCAGAGGTTCAAGCAGGATTCTGGAAAGGAAGGGGCACTAGGGACCACATTACAAACAAACAATGGCTAATGGAGCACACCATTTCCCATCACTCCCCATATTTTTTCTGTCCCTTCAGCAACTCAAATCATCAGTTGAACATTTAGAAATAAAGGAGCAGGCAAAGTGACCAATGAATGCAAACAGAACAAATGTAAGAATTCTAGGTCTAAACAATTTTCAATGGCACATTCTCTGTATTGCTAGAAATTTGGGGACTGAAGGAAATTTTCTTTTAGGGAGGCAGATGTTTTATCTCTGGAGGGCAATGTCCACATTTTGCCCTCTCCTCCTCACTACACCTCTGGGCCCTATGGAGGAAAACTGATCAAGGCTGCATATGTACTGCAGAAATAATCCAGTTGGACCCCACTTTAACTGCTAGGGCTCAATGCTATAGAATTCTGGGAATGATAGTTTCATGAGATAGCTGCCTCTTTCAGAGAGCTCTGGTGCCACAACATACTACAATTCCCAGAATTCCATAGCATTGAACCCTGGCAGTTAAAGTGGAGTCAAACCAGATGACTTCTGCAGTATGGATGATGCATTCAAAACTATCATTGTTGCAGCCTGAGGGCATGATCTCAGGCTCCTCACTCTGCTTCATGTTTGCCTCATTTGCTGCCCCAAGATTCAGGCCTCCCATCCCCAGCCCTGTGAATTGGAAGATGGCATTAATGCAACGATGAAGGAAGTGATGCATCTTCCCAGATGTGGAATTCTGTCCAACAGCTAATCATGATGTCACAGAGAATGTTAAGGCAACCAATGGAAACTGTGCATTTCCATGGTTGCCTTTCAAAAAGCAGCTCCACATGTAACAGATTCCAAAGGATTTTACTGGAAACCAAAGTGGGTATGGATCCTTGGGGATCCCTGGTAATAAGATAGGATGGACAAGGATGGTGTCTATGTTGGGGAAGACGATTGGCAGGATTGGAGGCAAGATAGAAAATAGTATGAGTCTTAAGGACAAGGCTTGTGAAGATGGACTATGTGGAGAGGGATGGGGATGAGAGCCGGAATAAATTTTCATACAAAACACAATCCTTTTGAGAAAGTTGTAGAAATTCAACATTTCAAGTCTACAACGGCTGGACAGTATTTTGTACCAGCAGCTTAGTAAAGTATACTTAACTATGCAACCTCTCCTCGCCTGACCAGTCCCCCGCAAAAAAACAACAACAGTACGCCATAGAAATTGTTGTTCATTATTGTTGTTCCCCACCTCAATCCATGGGGAGAGGTGGGCAAGAAATTATTATTATTATTATTATTATTATTATTATTATTATTATTATTATTATTATTAATCTCATTCACCCATGCCTGATGAGCAAATCTAGGTAACTGTTCTGTATTCATGACTGCTACTTAGTCACAATTATGACATTATTGTGATGATTATAACTCCCCAACCTATTTTACTGGGCATCATCTCCATGGGGAGAAGAAGGTCCATTCTGCTAGGAATCAAGGCATGGGTGAATGACATTTTCAACAAGTTTGGGGAGTGGAGGGTTAGACCAGAAGAGGTTACTTAGGTCCAAAACACAATGCAAAAATCATCCAATTTGAGACCACTTTAACTGTCCTGGCTCAGTGCTACAAAATTCTGGGAATGGTAGTTTTGTGACACATTTAGCCTTCTTTGTCAGAGATCTCTGGTGCCACAATAAACTACAATTCCCAGAATTCCCTAGCACTGAGCCAGGGCAGTTAAAGTTGTCTCAAATCAGATTATCTCTGCAGCATGTTTTGGACTTTAGTTAAGTACACTTACACATGCTTAACTAGTATATTTAACTAAGGATTTCACCACATGAGCCTTGGTCTCTCCTCTGTCTTGCAGCAGCATTATTTAAAAAGAACAGAAACATACCAAGTTTGGAGGTTTTAGGTTGCATCTGCACTGCAGAAATAATCCACTTTGGTCCAAAAGCAGTTTTGTGAGATACTTTAGAAACCTCTGGCAGGTTTGTATCTTGCCTCTATCTTGCCTCCAATCCTGCGAATCGTCTTCCCCAACATAGACACCATCCTTATTTCAAGGAGGGGGGATGTAGTAGAGAAATGTAAGTCCTTCACCAGACTACAAATCCAAGGGATCCATAGGACAGCACCATAATAGTTGAAGTGGAATCAAAGTGGTGTAATTCTGCAGTGTGGGTTCATCCATAGATTGCTGGATTTAGACTAGGGCAATCTTGGGATCATATTGAAAGTTCAGCTGTGAAACTCACTTGATGACCTTAGGTGACCCTCTCTCTCTCTCTTTCTCAGTTTGACCCACCTCACAGGGTAGTTGTGAAGCAACCATGTGATCAAACCCATGTATACTCTTGTAAGCTCCTTGGTTAAAGGGCAGGTTTCAAGGGACGTAAATGGATATCAATTTACCAAATACACAATATACTTTCTCCTTCTACCTAGAGAACCTTACAACAATCATACACTTTCTTGTTATGAAGGAAGTGTTGTTATGTTCGGTGGGCATTCTTCTCTACTTACATCTGTTTAGGAATGTAGCAGCATTCTTGTTCAGGAATAAGTTTCACTACAACTGGTACAGCTTGCTTCTGAAGAAAGATGTTAAGAGTAACACTGAAAATCTCATTTTTCCTCCAAGTAAACATGGCCAGAGGTGGGAAATGCTACTCTTTATTTATTTATATATTTATTTTGGAGAATTCCATGAATTTTTGAACAATTTCCCATGACTGACGGTGGGCGCTCTATTCCAAAAGCAACGTTTCCATCTGTGAATATGTTTAGATGATACTGCACATCTGAAATAGCCGTTACTAGACATCCCCTGTGCAGTGGGATCAATTTAGATAAATATAAATTAGTAGGCAGAGAGGCAAGAAAATTTTGGTGAAGAATATTTATGAGATTTCTACATAAATACTACATCTTTGTAGTATTGTTGTATAGTATTATACATTATGAGATTTCTACATAAATATTACATCTTTGTTTTCATATCTGTTCATCTTCTTTCTCTTTCTTTCACATGCCTTTACAGCATTTTCTTACACATCCCTCTACACAGTCATGCTATCCCCTGTGCCAACCCAGCTTCCACCCTCCCTCTTCCGCTCTTTCCTGACCTACTTCTTCTCTTCTCTCCTCCTTGCTGTCATCTTGGCCTCCTACTCTTTGGGCTACCAGCTGCTGAAAGACTCCCTCAGCTTCATTTCTCTGAGTTTCTATGGAGCCTTCTTGAGCCTCCACATCCTCTCTCAGAGCTGTTTTGCCTATCTGGAACTGCGCAAGCATCGCCGAACTGCCTTACCATGCAGGTTCACCAAAAAAGTGGCCCTCACCATTTCTGCCTATCAAGAGGATCCCTCCTACCTGCGCCAGTGCCTTGTATCCATCCGAGATATAGACTACCCAAAGCACTTGCTCTCTGTGGTGATGGTCATTGATGGCAACAATCCAGAGGATCAGTATATGATGAAAATGTTTGAAGAGGTTTTCTGTCGGGAAGACCTGGGAACTTATGTCTGGAAGAACAACTATCACACCTGTCCAACAGTGGATGGTGAAGCAGAAGATCTTGAGAAACAGGAAGTGGAGGCATTGATCCAGACCAGGAGGTGTGTCTGTATCATGCAGAAGTGGGGTGGAAAACGGGAAGTGATGTACACAGCTTTCAAAGCCCTGAAAGGCTCAGCGGATTACATCCAGGTATGTTTTTTTTTTCATCCCTACCTTAATATACGTTATAGGATATGATGCTATCATGTGAGGCAAACAATATGCCTTGCTTTCAACCTTGGATGGGTAAAAGTGGTCCTCAAGATGTCAGACTGCAACTCCCAGTATTCCTTTCCATTGACTTTATTGCCTAGAGACATGAAACTTTCCAGCAGCCAGGCAATGAGGGATCTGAAAGGAATGGGAGAGAGTGAAACAGTAAGGTGATATATAAATCCAGAACTGGTATTATTATTGGGGTTTGGAGAGAAGTCATGGATAGGAGGGAATTAAAGGTCATGAAGGGGATTATGGGGCTTCTGGGAAACGTGGAGATACAAGGGAAATCACAGAGATTAAAAACATGGAAGGAGTATAAGCAACTATTTGACCTGGAGGGAACATAACGGGTACTATGGAATGTAAAGGAACACAAAGGGAACTATAAGACATGGAGGGAATATGGACATCAATTAATGGACAAGGAGGGAGCATGCAGGTACATGGAGAGGATCTGAGGTGACATGAATAGAATTGTGCAGTGATAAAGAGATGGGCAGAGAGTTACACAAGGATGGAAGTGTTAGCCATAAACATAAATCTTCCATTGCTGATTCACCACATTGGCCTTCACTTAGGTTTGTGATTCAGATACCAAACTAGACCCAAGGGCGACAGTGGAGATGGTGAAAGTACTGGAGTCAGACAAACACTGTGGGGCTGTTGGAGGGGATGTAAGAATCCTCAACCTCTCTGACTCCTACATCAGCTTCATGAGCAGCCTGCGCTACTGGATGGCCTTCAACATTGAGCGTGCCTGCCAGTCTTTCTTCAACTGTGTCTCCTGCATCAGCGGTCCCCTTGGTGAGCCTGAACTTGGCAACAGCATCTCAGCTATGATCTGGGAGAAAGAAAGAGGTCTATTGAGAAATAAGACAGACCTTGTTTTAGAGGGTTGGGACTGTTAGCCTTTCTGACTGTTACTTTTTAAGGCCTCAGAAAATCACATCAGAAGAAATATTCTGGAATGCTCAATGGTAGTAGAGATCCATGAAGTACCCAGGCAGAAATGGAGGGCATGTATGGCAAGGTTGCAAGTTCAATACCAGCCAGGGCTCAGGCTCGACTCATGCTTGCATTCTTCCGAGGTCACTAAAATGAGTACCCAGCTTATTGGGGGCAATTAGCTTACAGTTGTAAACTGCTTAGAGACAACATAGCATGGTATGAAGTGGTATATAAATGAAACTGCTATTGTTATTGCTGCTATTAATATAATTTAGATACAACTTCTTTTGAACAAGAGAAAAATATCCCCAGAGCTGGTTTTTGAGGCAAAATACAATGTAGTTATATACATAAATTTTTCAGATGGCACAGTTCGAAAGAAACATGATTGCTCAGAAGAACTAAGAACCACAGAAATCAAAACAGACTTAGGGGGGTTGGAGACTGCCAGAAATAGTGCAAATTGAGTCTACTTTTAGGGTTAGGGTTAGTGCTAGGGAATCATTGGAACTGTTTTTTGTTTGTTTGTTTTTTTCTGAGACATTGAGCCTTCTCTGTCAGAGAGTTCTGGTGCCACAATAAAATACAGTTCCCATGATTCCCTAACCCTAACCCTAAAAGTGGACTCAATTTGCATTATTTCTGGCAGTCCTCCCCCCCCCCTTAACTTCTAGTCACATATGCTTAAATGTGCAGCCAAGATGGCATAACTTTATACAGTGAGAAAAGTAAAGGAATGGATGAGTAATATAGCCTGTGTCCCTCAGCTTTTTTGATGGCCATTAGAGCTACTGTTTTTGGAGGGCAATACAGGACATGATTTGGTAAAACTCAGGAGAGTTAAGGGGCAGGACTTGTGAATTTCCTTAAGAGCCCTCTCCATCCCCCCTTCCATTAATTGAACTGTAAGTTAGGTCCATTTTCAAATTTTGAAACAATGACCAAGAGCCTATGTTGGGGCTAGATAGTGTTAATCAACACAAACAGAGTTACATGTTGACTGTGCTATGCAACCTAAGCGTTGAATAGCACTGTTGCACAACCACATTCATGTTCAGCTACACAATCTGCATGCATGTGTAATGATACCACTGCACAGTCTTACACTAAATGTGGACATTCTACATTACACAAAAATCAAACCTCTTCTATGGGAGAACTTATATGGGCATATGATACCAACACAATTCTGGCATTTATATGTATCTTTTTGTGGACAAATATATCACTGTCATAAGCACATCCTTTGCTTGATCTTTCCAGGCATGTACCGTAATGACCTTTTGCAGCAGATATTGGAGCTCTGGTACCATCAGACCTTCCTGGGTATCAAGTGCACCTATGGAGATGACCGACATCTCACCAATCGCATCCTGAGCCTTGGCTATGCCACCAAGTAAGGGTGTGTGTGTGATAGAACCCAGCTGCTGACTTGGATTTCAACCAAGAGTTAACTATGATATTACGTAGATTGTTTCATGTTATGGAAAAGAGGGGTGGGGGCTGAGATCATATTTGAAGCTTGCACATGGCATTGACAGAATATGACTTGCCCAACTAATACCCTAAGAGACCAGAGTGGGTGGGTTTCCATGGCCAAGAAGGGATTCAAACTCTGGTCCCTTAGGGTATTAGTCCAGTACTCAGACCACTACACCACCCTAGCTCCTTTAAAAGTTTGAATTCCTTTATATGTTTATATGTTTAGGATGAACCAGAATTACCATCTCTGTTTCCTTTGAAGGCTCTTCATCCTTAAAATATGTATGGTAAGACAGGTATAACATACATTTCACCACATTAGGAATGCTGTGTTGACTGAATTTGGCAAATGCAGATGAGGGCGAAATTAATTTCCATTGGTTTTTGAAGAATTCATCAATATTTGCAAATCTTGATCTCCTGGAATCATAAACTGACACTCAGACCACTACACTAGACTGACTTACTCAGCATACAAACTTGATATGATTTGATCTGACCTGATTTTAATCCCATTTTATTCCCATATGGGACCCAAAGTGGCTTACACTATACATTCAAACAAAATTGCTAAAACAATCTGTAATACAAAAATGTAAATAGCAATATACAACAGTCCACTTAAAACATTAATTTAGAACAGTCAAGAAAAAAATCAAAACTTATTACATATTAAGAAACAGGACACCTATTGAACTTATTTATCAAAAGGTCTAGCAATCTCCAGGGGGACTAGAATAGAGAACTACTATATTTTCTTTGTCTTGGACTTTCTGAATCCAGCTTATTTCTATCTGTCTCTCTGTTCTTTCTTTTTCCTTCCCAGGTATGCTCCAAATGCCATCTGCCACACTGAGACTCCTTCCCATCTCCTGCGCTGGCTTGCTCAGCAGACCCGATGGTCCCGTTCCTATTTCCGGGAGTGGCTCTTAATGCTCTTATGGTGGCCTCGTCATTCTCTCTGGATGGCCTATGAATCTATCGTTTCAGGGTTCTTCCCATTCCTTGTAGCTGGTACAACATTGCGCCTCCTCTATTATGGCAGTATGTGGGCATGGCTTTGGTTGCTCATCTGCATCCAGCTGAGTGGCTTGGTGAAGGCCCTGATAGCAGCCATCTTCCGCCAAAATCCCATCATGCTCCTGGCTTCCCTCTACTCTGCCCTCTACATGGCTGCACTGCTGCCCACCAAGCTCTTTGCTTTGGTCTCCCTGCCTTGGGCAGGAGGCTGGGGCACCTCTGGACGGCATCACCTCCGGGTCAACTACTTGCCCCTCTTTCCTCTGCTTGTCTGGTGGGGGTTCATTGGGGGAGGCCTGGCCCTCACTCTCTATAAAGAGGCAGTCGGAGGTTGGCACGATCACAGACTCCTGGTCTATGGATTCTCTGCCTGTAGTGCTCACTGGGTGATACTGCTTGTTCTCTATGTCCTTATGGTAAGACGTGTCTGGTGGCACTGCCATGGAGTCTACAGATTTGATGGAGTCACAAAAGGCTGGGACAATGGTGATTTGGGAATACCTGGCACCTACAAACCAATTATAGGAATGGGAGTGAAGCTGGAAGAACTTCAAAACCACTTTGTTTAAGGAAAGTGTGGTAGACAGGACTCCTGCCTCTATTTACTCCTATTTGTGGAACAAGAAGAATTCCACCAGTTGATGCCTGTTCTAGCTTAAAGATGTGGTGATGGTAAGAGCTTTATCAGTTGAATTGCTTCCTACTGCACAGCTGTTAGCTAAAGGGAGTCCTGCCTCATCACCAACACAACCAAAAGAACTCTTTCTCCCTTTACTTTATTTGTTCACTGCCTTCTGACTTTGCATTATCAGGAAGTGCTCACCTCTTTGCTCTATTTGGAGACCGCTTTCATCACAGGTCTGATCAGCACTGCAGAAATAATCCAGTTTGACACTGCTTTCACAGCCAATGCTATGCAATTCTGGGATCTGTAGTTATGTGAAATGTTTAACTTTCTCTCTCAGAGACCTCTAGTGTCAGAACAAACTCCAGATCCCAGGATTCCATAGCATGGAGCCATGGCAGTTGAAGCAATGACAAACCACATTATTTCTGCAGTGTGATCAGCCCACAGAACCAGAAGTACAGAGAATAACCCAAGCCTCTCACTTTCTCTCCTCTCTGGCCTGTACATTCAGGGGTGAACAACATGTCACTTTAGACATAGTTGTATTGTAACTCCCATCATCTTTTACTATTGGCTATACTGATTAGGGCTGGTGGGATTTAGCCCAAGAAAATCTGAAGGGCTTTAGGTCTTCTCAATTTTAAATATTAGCACTCTGCCTAGGGAGATATCACTAATAAGACCTGTGCAAAGAAAACTCAGGAAGTTGTAAGGAAGGAGAAAGCCATGTTCTTCTAATGTTCAAATCTTCTAGAAGGAATCATCATCCCCACGTTTCAGAGTCTAAACATTGTAGCTCTATGCTCTTTGTTTGTTGTGAATTACAACACTGTCTAGCCAAAGTATAATCATTTTAAGCCATATAGATTTCAATGATTATCATTTCAATAGTAACCAATAGGATTTAAGGGTGCTTAACTTGGGTGCATCATGATACCCTTGTTTATCTGAAATGGTAGTCGCATCCCCACAACTCTGTGCATGCTCAAGAAAGTATTTTGATTGTATAAATATCACGTGTGCTTGCATACCATTATATTTTGTTACCTCAATACTTCTGTTATTAATGTTATATTTTAAAGCTATATATATATATATATGTATGGGGGATGGAGGAAGCTCCACCATCATCATCCAAATTCTGAGAAGTCGAATTTAAGGAAATCTACTATGTTTGCATAGTATAGGCATCCAGTGTTATTTTGGCTGAAGATAAATTTAAAAACTGCCATGTGGAGTCTAAGGGCCACCTTGGCTCAAAGTAAACACATCAGAAGCCACTTGCCGAGAATGTGGCCCCTGGCATGTTTGCCCAAATACACACAAACACACACTCCTATTCAGAGAGTAGAGGGCCTTCATGCTAGTTTCACAACCAGCAGGCAACCTGGAAGAGTTTTTAAGGTGAAGTGCTCAAGTCTGGTAGCACTGGTGTCCCCAGTCCTGGTGTCAGCCAATGTGGGAGGTGGGGCTTCTGGGAAGGCAGTGGGATCCTGGGTGGAGGCAGGGTTTCTGGAGGCAGGAACCAATAGGGCATGCTCAGCCCTCCTCTTCCGCTGCTGCTACTATGAGCCACTCTACTCATGAGCAGAGAAGTGTCATGGCAGTGAGGTCAGGTGGGCCATGTTCAGCCCTCTCCTTTGCTGTCATAGTGTTATTCTCCTCATGAGTAGAGTGGCACTATGGCAGTGAGGTTGGGATGAGTGCGGAGGAGGTCCCCGCTGCTGTGATGAAACCATGAAGAGTGCCCTTGCCACTCCTCACCAGCAAGGGAAGGGCCCAACAAAGTGTCACCCCTCTTCTGAGGTGTCACCCAGTGTGGGCCACACCTCCCATACCCTCTTAATGATGCCACTGACCGGCAAACAAATTGTTATTAATTTGACTACTTGCTGGTATGTTCTTTTAAATTAAGAATGTATTTATTTGTTTAATATATATCCTGCCTTTATCCCAGCTGGAGACCCAAAGGACCCAAATGGTCATTTTGAATTCTGATCCTGTCCTCTGAGCTATTCGATACCCCTCCTAATTTAGTGTCATCTGCAGATTTTATAAGCCTGCCCTCTATCGTCCAAGTCATTGATAAAGATGATGAATGGCACTGGGAGCAAGACAGAACCCTGTGGCACTCCACTTTAAATTAAGCTATGTTAAATCAGTGAAACATCATATTTATCTTATAACTTGTCTGGTACCTTGGGACCCTTACGGTGCCAATGCCACCCATTTCAAGTTAGTAAATGAATAATACATAAGGCAGAACTTCATTACTTTGATCATTCCCTCTGTTCCCAATGCCATATGTTGCCCTCTTTCCTTTGCCAAAATATGTCCAATCCTTAGATCTCATTTCTAGTCATCTCCATACTTCCTCATTATCAACTCTCTAGGTTCCAGGGTTGGCCTTGGCAACTCGAAAGAAAAATGGAGAGCTTCCCTTATGAAAGAGAAACCCCAGGGGTGGAGAGCAGACTGCAGAGGCAGCCACATGTCTTGTGTAACTACCTACAGGTGGCCTAGAGAAGCAGCACTGAACATCATTACAAATGGTGCCAACAAGAATGCTTTCTTCACTAAAATGCATCTCTTGGGAATGATGTTAATGTAGGATGAGAGAACTGGAAGCACAAGAGAATCAGTCTGAAATCCAATCAACATTTTAGCCCAATGGAGATTAACGTCTGTATTTGCTTTACAAACACAACTAATACAAAGCCTGCTTTAAGTGTCTCCCTTACAGATGACCATAGGGATTTGCTTGAGATTCTGTACCTTCCCATTTAACTACTTTTAATCTTGGGAGATAGGTTGGAAATTTCTTCATTTCTTCCATTAATTAGCCATCTGTGAAGACCATGCTCTCTAAGGCAGATGACAATTTATAATAATACAAATAAACTCTTATTAAAATCTTTTAATATATGCCAAGATCCTACACCACAGTCTACGTTTCATAACTTTATGAATTTGTAGCTATATGTCACAGAAGCACAACAAAACCATGTTAGTAAATTGCAAAGATGCACATCTGAGTAAGAGTGCACCAACAAACTTCTGAAGTGATTGGACACTCCTGTTATGCTCTCACACATTCTAGCCAGTGCCACTCTCAGGCACTGGGCACTCCTCAATGCACATTGATGGCCATTGCTCATTGGGCCATAGCACATCAGTCACTCCACTGTCTACCATTGTACAACAGACAACTGTAGGTTGTAATGTCACAGCAGTCCCTAGTCGAATACGAACACTGGTAGCCTAAGTCCTTTACCCATAAGCAGTTTTCCCCCAGTAGCCTGTATATCTCTATATAACCAATTTTAAATAAAACCCAGGGCTCATCTACATTTGCTAGAATTTTCCAGGCTACTCTTGGAGTAATCTGCCCTAAATTCATCCCTTACCTTGCTCTCTTTCCCAGTGATAACAGAAGGCTGCCTTCTCATGCAGTCCCTGTTTGTTGCCCAGTGCAACTGCTGGGGTCAGAATGAGGCACCCAGCCATGCTTTCAATGTTGGATGACTTAGAATCATAGAATCATAGAATCATAGAATCATAGAATCATAGAGTTGGAAGAGACCACAAAGACCATCCAGTCCAACCCCCCCTGCCATGCAGGAACTCCCAATCAAAGCATCCCTGAGAGATGGCCATCCAGCCTCTGCTTAAAGCGGTTTTGTAAATTGTAAACTGCTTAGACACTGCATAGCATGTTCTAACCTCAGAGTGGCTTGCACTTGCAGTGGCAGCACCAGGTGATGAATGGGGACTGTGAGTGAAAGGGCGTCCCTGAGAACCTTCAGCAAAAAGATGAGTTTTAAAAATGTGATTTGTTATTTTTCAAGGTCTTTAGCCTTCTCTGCCAAAGAGTGCTGGTGCCTCACAGAACTAAAATCACAGGATTCTATAGCAGTAGTGTCAATGCAATTAGTGTCCCCCAGTGCAGGAGGGCAGAGTGTCCTATGCTCCCTCATTCACCCAAGACTGCTCATCCACCTGCCCAGTCTACTGTCAAGAGGAGTAGAGCTGCAGCCTCCAGAGGGCCTGACTCTGAATGGAAGACACCACTACCCTCCAAAAGCAGCCATTGCTGTCAGAGGCAGTACTGTGGCCCCTGACGGGCCAGTTCAGGGTCCAAACTTCATTGCTGTGTGAGCAAGGAAGGCACAACTCCCTTTCTGGGTCACCTAGCACCACTCCCTCCGGGTGTACTTTCTCACTGGGTGTACACCCAGTTCTGAGGTGTCACCCAGTATGGTCTGCACTCCCCGCACCCCTCTAGTTATGTCTCTGATCTATAGGATGGAGCCATGGCAATTAAAGTGGTCTCAAACTGTATTACTTCTGCAGTGTAAATTCAAAGAGGAAATGTATGCCTTCGAAAAATGAAGGTAGACATACTGGTTAGGGTTGCCAGAGTGAAAACCATAGATGACTCAGTACGCTTCATGGCTGTGTAACAGTGGAAATTTTAACAGGTGCTGCTTGTTATCTGGTTGTGTGATAAGCAATACCTGTTGAAATTCCCATTTCTGCATGACCATTAAAGATACAAGAGCTATCTCCAGTTTTTACTCTGGCAACTCTGATACTGACCATTTTTTTAATTCATATTGAGGCAGTTATGCTGACATGGAATGTATGTCTTCATGGTGAGGAGAAATATTATATGGTTCAAGTACCAATTCATGCTGTGCCTCATGCTGCAGCACTTAGATCTTTGTTTTCTTAAATGTCATGTATTATTATTTATTTATTGCCTCTCAGCATTCCCAAGATGATGCAAACTGATAAAAAAATCATTAAAAAACACATTAAAACCATTTTTAAAAAAAAACAGCATTTAAAAGGCTGAGCTCCTGTATCAGAGGCTACGATGCAGTAGCTATGTCCCTCACAGGGCACATATCTCTAATGAATTTTGAGAATACTTATCCTGTGTGGTATCCATTTGCACAATGGGAGTTCCTGTTGTGCAACAAGTTCTATATCATTCTCATACCAATTGAACAAAGGGTCCCATAGCAGTCTGATGTCCGTTGTTCTATGGGACCCATGGCACAATGATTGGTTGCTTTTGAGCAATGGTCCTGGAGGCATAGCTACAGTTGTCACTCTGTATCCACTGGGGATTGATTCCAGGATCCCCTATTGATACCAAAATATATGGATGCTCAATGTATATGGAGCTCTAAAACAAGAAGATGACTCAGGTGCCACCTGAACTCCCATCCTATGTACACTGTGAAGGCAAAAACACCCATGTGAAAGCCCCTGCAATCCTTCCCTACCCATCCTGCCAACAAGTTCCCTCTCTTCCTCCTTATTGCTCAAGCCCTTGCCCAACCTCAGTGGCTTCTTCGCCTGCAGCAGAGCAGTGCTGCATAACCACTTCTACCACAATCCTCTCATAAGACCATCGAGCAGGGCAAGGGAGAAATGAGGCATGCCATACTACTTTTATTGAGTAGTGTGTGTGCGTGTGTGTGTCTTTCAATCTGCAGTAGGTTGAATGTGCAGATCTGGAGCCTGTGGACACAAAGGGTCGACTGTACATCTTTGGTCCCTTCCTGAGAACAAGAGTGCTGCACACTCTCACAATTCACCTTTACATGGTCGTATCTCTGTCCATGGTGATGTAAATACCTAATAGGATGCCCCCCAAAAAACTGTAAATACCTAATAGGATGCCCCCCAAAAGGGGCAAAGTTCATGAAGAGCAATACAATTTTGGCCACCTGCTGGAAACTCAATAGGGATAGTACTACCTGACAGAAGGAAGTTCCACAACCAAGGTGCAACTACAGAAAAAGCCTTGTCTCAGTCATCCACACACCTGAAAGCTAACAGGATATGAGGACATTGAGGATCTTAGGTTCCAGGTAAGGTCTGATGGGAGGAAGCAGTCTTTCAGATTAGAAGCAAATAGGAAGCCAAAATAGTAGGTTCAAGACGAATTATGTGTGGTCTGGCATTATGGTTGCCAGGTTAGGATCATTCCAGGTCCTCAGATCTCTTGGCCAAAACCTGAGACCTAGGCATGACTCCTAGTGATGTCATGAGGGCAGGGCATGATGATGTCATTATGCAGTATGCAGACACACAGAGAGAGATTTCCTGGTTCAAAATTAAGTGTATTTGTAAATTGCCACACTTATGGATACCAGTGCAACATACATTGCAGCACCATATCAGTACTGAAGTGGAGATATGATAAAGATTGCTTCAATACCAAAAACACGGTTGCTGCACTATATAAGCCTTGTGGAATAATCTCTTAAAATGCATGACAGACAACAGTCCAGCTGCCCCAGTTTACACAAGGGACAGTGAGCCCTTGGTATCTGCTGGGGTTTGGTTCCAGGACCCACTGTGGATACCAAAATTTGTGAATGCTCAAGTCCCATTCAATATAATGGCATAGTAAAATGATGTCATTTATGCAAAATGGCAAAGTCAGGGTTTGCTATTTGGAATTTATACTTTCTAAAATATTTTCAAGCCTTGGATGCTTGAAATCCATGGATAAATAATCAGTGGATATGGAGGATCAACTGTATATTATAGTTACATCTGACAAATGGGGCAACTGCAAGCTTACTTTTAAAAAACTGTAACAGTTACCAATAAGCTAAAATCCTATCAGTAGTCCTAACAAGAGCAGAAAATCAATGAGATTTTCCTACATGCTGACTCACCATTCCACAGTTGATTCAATGGGTCTGCTCTACCCACAGATATCCATCCAACCACCTTGGGGAAGCCTAGAACGGTAACAGTAAAGTTATAACTTTGTAAAATTAAATTTTTAAATCTTGGCAGGAAATTATCTGATTCTTCTTTGCACACTTCCGTCAGGCTGCCAGCTCAAATCCAAGCAGGGGAAATCTCCCCCATGAAATCTACTGCTTTAAGGCATTAAAGCAAGCATTAATTCTACTTACAATTGTCAGCAGCAAGTCATCTCATGAGCCTCCTGTTTTGACCCAGGTTATTCTCTTCCTCTTTGTTTCATTTTGTCATTTTTAGCAGAAGTTTGGCATTGCTTGTCTCAAACGGACCTGAAGGAAAGAGACATTCCCTGCTTCAAATTTTTTTTAAAAGTGCTCCTTTTACTCTAGGTGTTCATTGGCATTGTCTTCTTCAGTGAGCTGTTCTTGAATGGCTACATTATCTTCATTGGCCTGGGCCATAAAAAGAAGACGATCAGTATTTTTATGGTCACTTAATCTGGCCTTTACAGATTTTGTCTTCGTTTTACTCCTGCCCAACAGAGTGGTCCTGTTCCCTTAGATCCAGCTGATGTTGAGGAGCATCAGCACCACTTTTCACAAGACTTCCCAGTCTTTCTGCTTGACAGCCATGACTGTCAGCTGCAGTATCTCTATGGCCTTCCCTGCATGACTTAAGAAAGCCTGGATATAACCAAGGGTGTCTGTCATTGCTCTGGCCCTCTGGGTCCTCTCCCTTGGGCTCAGCATATGGTACCATGACCTCTTGGGAGTCTTTCTCCCCAAAATGGACTTGTACAAAGAAGAGATTGCAACAACTGCATTCTTGAGCCATTTTCTGGTCTTGTTCCTGTGTTTCCTGAATTTGATCATCACCTGTTACATCTTCTGTGGAATAGGTCAGAACGCTTATTTCATGAAGTATGTCAAAGCTCCCTTTACATTGCTCCTAACATTCTTCCTCTTCTGGTTGCCATATCATACTCTGTTCCTCCTTCACATGTAGTTGAATATTGACTCTTCACTCCTAGAGATTTGGGTCATTTTGGCTTTCTTCTTGATTTATTTCAATTGTTGCCTTAATGCCATCATCTGCCTCACTGTGTATCAAGATTCTGAAAACATCCCTACTATTCACCTGGGCAGGAGATGGAAGAGCGGAGCAATCACCAAGATCCAGTCATCCAGAATAAGCATTCTGAAATGGTAGCTCTATTCAAGCATTAATAAAATGGCAATCTCAACATGGGAGGAGGAATGGGGCCATACAGAATAACATAACTCCCCTGGTGTCGCCTATGTCATGAAACTCTCTCACTTCCATGTGAATGGGATGGTGAACCCACTCTACATTTTATTCTAAAGTTTAAAGAAGCAATCTACAATGGGGAGCCTGTTTGCACAGCAGGGCTCAGCATTTTGGAAAGCCACTTTAAAATTCAGAGGAAAACCTATGGCAAATTCACTGCTCCCTTATATGACAGATACCAGCCACCACTGAAACATCAGTTATTGGGGTTCTGACTAGCTTGGGACCCTCAACATTTACTACTGTGTGCATGATGGCTACAAAAGTGACAGATGCCTGTTGTAATGCACGAAAATCACCAGACACATCTTGTCTCATGTCCCTGCTCGCCAACAATGTGAAAATGGTGGGTAGGTGGGCCACACTATTTATAATATGTGTTTTGGGGGGGTAGCATCAGAAAATGTATCTACTTGATACATAGATGTCTCCAGATGCAGGATTCCAGTAATGATTGTTTTGTTACATTTTCTAACTTTCGTATGCTTTGTGTAATTTGATCCTGTTTTAGCAAGATGATTTTAATTGTTTTTAAAATTGTATTGTAAAGTTTTTAAACAATTTTATCTGCAAGCCACCTTGAGTCTCTTTCTGGGAGAAAGACAGTATATAAACAAAATAAATACAAACATAACATTTGAAGAGAAAATAAGACAAAGCCACCAGCACTAATGGAGGGGAGATATTTCCTTTCCTCCCTATTATATTCCTACCTGCTTTGTAGTTATTTGATCATGCACCTTAGGTCAAATGATCCCTTCCTAAGCCATGCAGCAGTGAGACAATTCTTTTGCTTTTGTGATGAAAGTCATCAAGAACTGGGATGGTATCTCAGATGGCACGTCAACTAGGAAGAATTGATTTCCATTGGGGAGGAGGTAGCCAGTGCAGTCACTGGTAGAAATGATTTAGCACATGAAATAGTTTGGTGTGAGAACCAAACACCTAATTATCAGACCATTGCTATCCATTGTCATTGACTCAGGCAACTGAGATCTGCTGTTAATCTGTCCAATTTGGAATCCAGCAGTCTTGTGAATATAAAGAGCTACGTGCTCCCACTGCTAATCTCAGTGAGTGTGTGACCATTATGTCAGATGTAGCCACGCTCATGCTTCTTTGCTTTTGCTGGTCAAGCAATGAGCTCACTCATCTCTTCAGATCACTAGCATCTTCATCCTCCCCATCAGCCTAAACAGAAACCACTCAGGGCATACATTATTTCCTTTGTCTGCATCATTTTCTGGGAACAATGCCATGACAGCATCTTCTCCCTCTGTCTCTCAATCACAGAGACCATTACGCTTACATTTGCAATAATCTCCTGCTGCTTTTAGCCAATTTGGAGGTTGAATGCAAATGGTGCATGCAATACTCATAGCAATTTTTCCTTCCCCCTTTCCAGATGAATCTGCAGTTAAAATTAGGGCCTGAAGTGGTGGCGGTGGGGAGATAGCATTTTCTTTTATCCGTGGGACCCAGGGGCTCCACCGATGCCAAAGCCACATTCTGATTTAGCTGATGAAAGAAAAATAAGAGAAAATTAGCTTTGATCATTGTGTCAAGGTGATTCACTTTTGCTCTTGGCCTTGTGACAAAACGTAGACTAGATGTGTGAGTTTATCTCTAACAATTTGAGATCTGGAGAAGCATGCATCCTTCAACTGTCCCAATATAGCAGAGACAGTCCCACTTTCCCACTTTTTCAGCAGCCGGTTTTCTCTCCTCTCACTTCCTCCTTTGTCAACAGTTTACTTCAGATGCTGCAAACTGAAGTCAAAGTGTAAAAGTAAATTGCATCAAATTAACTCATCAGAGGGTCAAGAAGAGAAGTGGAGCAGAATCTTGCATTTCCTAGTGGGCTCAGAAAAAGCAAACTGCTGCAGCTTCCTGTGTTCTTCCTCACTAACAACTGCTGCCATCTTGACCACATTCAGATGTTGCTTGCTCATGCATGTCCTGATTTTCATTCATGAAATGTTGGAGGGTATGGAAGCACTTTGCAGACAGGATTGCCAAAGTTGCCTCATGCTGTTAGAACAATGTTCTTTTAAACAATGGTAAAAATTGTTTGTATGGCTGAAATTGCTAAATCACAGCACTTGAGATGATGCAAAGGCTTGCAATAGGGATTGCATCATGTTACGTGGCAACAGGTGATAACAGGTGGCAATTCTCTATATAACAGCACTGAGACTCAGTGCATGGGGTGATGAAGATAATGGGTTGGAGAGAGTTGATGGTTGGAGTTGTTTGGATTGTTATACTATAGATGGTGAATGTTGAGAAGAGTTATGAGGAGTGTTTGTACATATTTGTAAATATTATTATTGCTGCTTATGATAAAGAACTTCCAAAGACTTGGAAGAATATCAACAGTTTCTGTGAGTTTATTCAAGTGGTCAATGCATTGCCAATATCTAAACTGAACTGATACTTCTGTACTCTGCTACTGCTAGCTACTTCTGAGAGTGTTTATCCCAGACAGTGCTGTAAGTTAGCATCTCTGGTGGGCCAAAGTTTTTGATTTTGTTACTGCACATAACTGGACATAGAAGAGAGCCAACACATGCATGGTCAGAAAGAAAACAAACAGGCAAGATGCCTAGGTTTCAAGCTTCACAGAGGGGGAAAATATGGAAGGTTCTAAATGTCATGATTATGAGAGAGACAGCTCACAAAAGCTACAGAGAGATGAAAATAAAAGGGTGGCAGTTATCTAAATTCCTCTCTCTCTCTCACTAGTCACTTTACAAGCATTAATACATCTTTGCTTCAATAGGTCTTGTGTTTGCTGGAGACACAAGACTGCCAAAGTATGTGAGAGTCTACTTTTTTTTTTTTAGTGTACAATAGGGGTAGACAGTCAAACTTTTCTATTCCTAATAAGACCAATCAAGAGCCACATGGATTTTCAAAAATGCCCCAAAAGGAGGGGGGGAAAACAGAAGTTTACTTTTGTTTTCTGGAGGATTCTGTTTAGGTCAATGCCTTCTTTTGGAGGAACAAAAAGAAAAGGTAATTCTGAGGAGTCTGGAGGAATCAAGAGCCACAAAAACAGCCTTGGAAGGCTACATGAAGTCCCCGGGTCACCAAACATCAACGGTCTTGTCTTGTGTGTCATTTCAACAGCTGGAGACATTGGCATCCCTGATGAGATGGGCAGATGGAGAGATACCAAGCTCGAATAGCAAGTACCGTATTTTCTGGCGTATAAGACGACCCCCCATTTTCCCAGTCAAAATATAGAGTTTTAGCACCTCTATCCTCTTTATCCTTATACCCGGCGTATAAGATGACCCCCCCACACACTTTAACCACAGATTTTGCAGGTTAAAAAGTAGTGTTATATGCAGGAAAATAAGGTAGGAGGATTGCCACTTTCATGATCCACAGAGGCAGAAAGCAGGAGCGGTACAAAATCATACTTCAGAACCACCAAGGCTCAAACTCTGTTCTGACTTCACTTTTGCAATCTCATACCTCACCTGCTGCATACATACTTTCCCATGGTGCAGAAATGACCAGTAATACACATGACTGAAATGCATCTTCATCCTCCTCCACTTCTCTTTCATTCTCTAATTCACTCTCTCTCTTGTTTAGCTGTGATCCTCCAAAACAAAACGAGCAAACCTGGAACAAAGAGGCCACATTATATCAAATGAGGGAGTCAATGCAGTGTAGTGGTTGGAGTGCTAGACTAAAACTTGTTGGGAGATCTAGTTCCCATTGAGCCATGAAACTCTCTGGGTGATTATGAGCCACTCACATTCTCAGCCTTACCATCCTCCTAGTAAAGCTAAAATAGTCACATGTTGCTTAGCATCATCTCTTTGGCAGTCTGCAGTGGAACCAAAACTCAGTGTATACCAAGGGCCCACTGTAATAGATTTGGACAAAATCCTTAGAGTTAAGAAAAGCTTTGATAAAACAGCCATTTTTGGCAACTTGGCACTGGAATGATGCCAATGCCCACATCCATTAGCTCTCCATGAGAAGGACATTCCACAACTAGGGTACAACAAAAGAGAAAACTTTCACTCCAATGTTGGATTGAGGAGATTGGGGCCCTGGAGCAGTCCCCAAAATAGGCTTTCTTTCTACACGTGCGTAATCTATTCTGGGAGTGGTGACATTGGAATTCACTAATTAAATAGATGCAATACTGAGCAGAATAGATAGGAATGTCAGAATCTTCATGTGTAAATCTATTTTCATTCTTGTAGCTTCAATAAGACTGACAGCATGATCCCAAACAGTTTTACTCAATTATGCAAATAACAGAGGAAATATTCGTAATGTCAGAAACACTGGGAGATTCAGGAAGTGCATTAGGGAAGAGGAGAATTGGGTCCCATAAGCCTTTGAGGGGCCTTGAGCAATTGCACCTATTTGAACCATTACCTAGAGCTGCTTCTACCCTATCCTCACACAATATACTACTTCTACATCCCACAACAGGGGGGATATTTGGCCCACCTATAGCTTTTGAATCTATGGTAGACAGGCTATCAAAGTTTGTTCCTAGTTTCATTTGCAAACATTTGGGAGGGGGCATGTGAGCCACAGGAAACCAAGATAAACATCAACGGTCTTGTATCATGTGCCGTTTCAACAGCTGGAGACATTGGCAGTCCTGATGAGATGGGCAGATGGAGAGATACCAAGCTGTGTACCAAAACGGAATCGCTAGTAGGAGGGAGCTATACCACTTTCATGATCCACAGGGGTAGAAAGCATGGGTGGTTCAAAATCATAATTCAGAACTTGGATGAACCACTATGGCCCAGAATCTGTTCTGATTTCTTTTGCAATTTCATACCTCACCTGCCGCACACATACTTTCACATACCTGAAATAGTACAGAAACAACCAGTAGCATACCTGACTGAAATACATCCACATCCTCCACTTTCTCTTTCACTCCCTCATTCTTGTTTATCTGTGATCCTCCAAGAAAACTGGAACAAAGAGGCCACCGTGTATCCAATGAGAGAGTTTATGTAGTGTGGTGGTTGGAATGCTAGACTAGAACTTGTTGGGAGATCTAGTTCCCACTAAGCCATGAAACTCTCTAGGTGATCATGAGCCACTAGCATTCTCAGCTTTACCAACCTCCCAGGGAAGATACAATGGAAAGCAGAGCCATGTATGCCACTTTAGGAAACATCAGAGAAAAAGAAGAATATAAAGAGCCTCTCCAAATGAGAAAAAAGGTCTCTGAAAGTCCCAGGATTTGTTCTTGTGCACTTTCCAAAATGAAATGTATTTCTGTTTGGCGGTCTGTATGTATTATCCTGAAACTAGCTAAGATTATCATTGCCAGTAAACACATATATTGTTTCCAGGACACAGATTCAATAGATATCAAGCAAGCAAAAGATGAATGTTTGCACCAAGACAAAATGATTCTAATGTTTAATTAGTATGATATTGCTAAAGCATTTTAGCACTTTGACTATAAGTCTTGAATAGTAATAAAGGAGGCTCAGAGGGTGAAAATCAATTTCTGAAAGGTTATGTGAGTCTAGATGTGATGCATGATCATTGGGATGGGGGACAAATGTGGGAGAGTGAGAGAAACATGGATTGTTTCATGAAAGGGTTTGGATTCAAACCTGGAAATATGCAGGTAAAATCAAAACAAAAAGAACTGGAAACTCTTGATACTCCCACATATTTTTTCCCCCTTCTGGATGAGCAGAATGTTGCTGAGTATTTTCACGTCATTTCTGACTTATGGCAACCCTAAAGCAAACCTATTATGGCCACATTTGTTCAGAAAGGGTGTTTTGTTTTGTTTTGTTTTGTTTTGTTTTGTTTTGTTTTGTTTTTTGGGCTCCTTCTGAGGTTGCAAGTATGTGACATGCCCAAGGTCACCCAATGGTTTTCAATAACCAAGTGGGGATTTGAACTCTGAATTCCCAGAATCCTAGTCCAACACTCAGATCATGACACCATGCTGGCTTTCAGGTTATAGATGCAACTAATGTAAAATAAATAAGTTGAACCATTGGTATATTTAACACGCTTCTAGTCCTCTGTAGCCACAGATTCTGCATCCACTGATTCAACCATCCCTGGTGTGAAAATATTCCCTCCCTAAATAATTCCAAAGAGCAAACCTTTATTTTGCCATTTGATATTAAGGGGCACCATTTTATTATACCGCTGTATACAGTGGGACTTGAGCATCCATAGATTTTGGTATCCTATTTTTGGTATTCACTAGGAGCTCCTTCTGTACTGGATGCTGGTTTGGCATCAGGAGACATTCTGTACAACACACAACAACTGCAGGAAGAGTGGCTTTAAACCTGAGCATGAATTCACTGTCACCTATTGACAGATCCACTGGCAACCCCTGATTATCACAATCTTAAGGCCAACTCAGAGATGCTGATTAATTTTCTGCCAGTGCTTAGGAAAGTTACTCTGCGGGATTGCAGCTCTCAGAAACCTCCAACAGATGGCAGATGCTGGGTTGTAGTACCAAAAAAGAAGAAGTAATTTTTCCAAAATCTGTGTTCTCCTTGTGATATATTGCATTATGTCCAAGGACTCTCACAGAGAGTCCACCCCATCCTGAGGATAGAACTGCCCCAGGATACCAATCTGATCTCCCTCATCAAATGACTGCTCTGATTATAGTGGCAGATCTTTTAAGAAGTGCAGCAGAGATAGTCATTGAGGAGAGTGATAAGAAAGGCAGGCAGGAACTTGGTGGAGAGCTGGTACAGCTGTCCAGCAAAGCAGCAAGAGAAGAGTCATCAAAGCCTTCACCAAACTGGAGAGAACAACTTTATAATACTGGGTGAGTAGAATGTCTTTCATTGCAATTGAGTCTTCTGTGGGCTGAGTTGGGAAGAAAACTAGACCTATTTATTTATTTATTTATTTATGTGTTTGTTTGTCTGTTTGTTTTCATGTTTCCCACCTTTCTCCCAAAGTGGAACCTAGGGTGGAGTCACTAAAAAGTCACTAAAAATAAACCAGAACAATATTTTTAAAAATAATAATTAAAATCATCACATAAAACAATATAAAATTATTTTTAAAAGACATAAATGTTTTAAAAAGGAAAGACAGAACATCCCAATTTTTCAAAAAGCTTAAACAAAAAGTGCTTTGCCTGCCAGCAAAAGGAAAGCAAGGAGGGGGTAGTCTAGCCTTCCATGGGAGGGAGTTCCAGAGGTGGGAGCAGCCAGGAAGGCTCACTTGCAAGTCCTCATCAAGGGAGCCAATGCTGGTGGAGGACTGAGAGAAAGCTTTCCCCTATAGATCTTTAAACTCTGGCAGGCTTGTATGAGGAGATGCAGTCTCTCAAATAGTCTGGACCTAAGCAATACATGGCTTGATAGGTCAGAACCAGCACTTTGAATTGTGTCTGGAAGTGAATGGGTAGCCATTGAAACTGTTTTAACAAGGGAGTTATGTGCTCCCTATAAATGGCCCCCATCAGCATTCTTGCTGCAGCATTGTGGACCCACTGAAGTTTCTGGACAGTTTCCAAAGGCAATCCCACATAGAGTACATGACAGTAGTCCAACCAGGATGTAAAGGCAAAACTGTAGCTAGATCTGCTGTCTCAAGAAATGGGTACAACTGGCACTCTGGTTTTAGCTGTGCAAATGCACTCCTGGTTATTGCTGACCAGAGTTGAGTCCAGGAGAACACCCAAGCTGTGAGCCTGAATGTGATATCAGACAAATTGCAGGGAGGGGGGAATCTTGCCCTTTCCAGTAGAATTAGGCAAAACCCAACTGTGGTAGCAATAGCAATAGCAAGTACATTTCTATACCACTTATCAGTGCACTTAAGCACTCCCTAAGCAGTTTACAATGTGTAAGCCAACTGCCCCCAACAAGCTGAGTACTCAGTTTAGCAACTTTGGAAGGATGCAAGACTGAGTTGAGCCTGAGCCCCGGCTGGTATCGAACTCACAACCTTGTGGTTTTTGAGTGAGTGGCTGCAGTACTGTCATTTAACCACTGCACCACCAGGGTTCTTCTAGCTCATGAAGTAGTGGCTCTGCCCCTGGTGTCACCTGATTCAGGGGGTGTAGGGGGTCTGATCAAGTGTCACCCCTCTTCTGGGGTGTCACCCAGTGCAGGCCACATTCCCCACATCCCCCTAATGATGCCACTGAGCTCATGTGTCATTCCTCATAATAACCGCTGTCATTTTGACCATGCTAGGATGTTGCTTGCCCAAATGTGTTGCACTCAGTTACCTCAGTGTGGGGAGAGGAGAGGAGGGGGCAGAATCATGCCCTTCTTTGTAGATTCAATCAAAAGCAAATGGCTGCAACCTCTCCTAGCAGATGTCTTCTTCCTCCTGAATTACATTTGCCATCTTGTCCACTCTCTGATGTTCCTTGATCTCAATGTCCCAGTTTTCATCTGTGAAATGTTGGAAGGGATGCAAGACTGAATACAAATGCAACTCACAGGTTATGTAAAATATCATGTGACATATTTCACGTTCAAAACATGGACTTAGAAACTGGGCTTCTCTGCGAAAATCTGAAATATAACAATCTGAATCTCCCCTTCACTGGCACATATGCCTCCATGTTAGTTTCTTTTCAAACTAAAAAGATGTGAGCACTTTCTTTCTTGATCTCTCTTTATTTCCCATTCCCCCCCCCTTTTTTTTTTCCCAGGTGAAACATACTGAAGGAGAGAGACGTGAACAATTGTGAGAAGGGATGGATACTTTCACTTCCTTTCCATACAACAGCAACATTGAATTTCCACCATCTAGCAACAATGATTTCTATAACTTTAACTGGAATGGAGACAGGCATCTAGGAACTTACTATGATGATTTATACATCTCTCGGGTGATGAAAATTGTTTCCATGTCAATTTACAGTGCCACAATGGTCCTGGGGATAACAGGGAATGGCCTAGTTATTTTCCTCACAGGTTTCCACTTGAAGAAGACGGTGACCACTATGTGGTATCTCAACTTGGCCATGGCTGATTTTGTTTTTGCCATTTGCCTCTCTTCAGAGATAATTTATGTCGCCTTGGATCACTGGCCACTGGGGTGGCTCTTGTGTAAACTTGACAGTGTGGTGCCCTTCCTGAACATGTTTGCCAGTGTTTTCTTCCTGACCACCATCAGTGCTGACCGCTGTGTTTCTGTGGTGCACCCAGTCTGGGCCTTGAACCATCGCACTCTCAAGCTGGCATCTGTCATGGCCGTAATCATCTGGATGGCCTCCTTGGCCCTCAGCCTGCCTTATTTCTCTTTCCGTGACACAGAAGACACAGGGAATGGCACCATACAATGCATCTACAACTTTGGTTCAGAGGATGCTAGTAGTCTATGGACACACCGCTCCATGGTGATTACTGAATTTGTGGTTGGTTTTTTCATCCCCTTCCACATCATTTTGGCCTGTTACTGTGCCATCATTATCAAGCTAAGAGGGAAGATCTTTGGTCGATTTAGACGATCCTTCAAAATAATAATAGTGGTCATTGTGGCCTTTTTCTGTTGCTGGTTCCCCTACCACCTCTTTTCCATTCTTGATATGCTGGAGGATGACAGTCTTGAAATGAAGAACATTTTTGACATAGGCTTACCATTGGCAAATGGTCTGGTCTGCCTGAACAGCTGTCTGAACCCCCTCCTGTATGCCTTCCTTGGGCCAGACTGCAGAAGAACGAACTGCCGATCCTTTCTGTCATCCTTTAAAGGAGCTTTCAGTGAGAACTGGACTACTGTGTCCTCTTTCTCAAAGAAAAGAAACTCCAGCTCCACATCAGGAGTAGAATCTAGCCTGGTTTGAGTAGCTTTTTCCCAGTCTCAGCAAGCTAGGCATATTCAGTATTCACTATCACCAAAAAGTTCCAAAGCAAACTACATGCCTTATGCAGTTTGGTCGGTATCTTTGGAAAGGCTTTTTGACTGAGGGTTGTCATTTATGCATTGAAAAATACACAGCACACACACACCCCTAAAAAAAATAAAGGACAGAAGAAGGCACAGTTTTGCATTTGTGTGTGCCACTCTGTGATCATTCATATCAAGGGGGAGAATTGTGTGGCCACTTTCAATCACTTCCATGTGTTGTTGTTGTTGTTGTTGTTGTGAAAGAGGAATGTCCATAGTCATGAATATGAGCTTCCTCAAATTTTGAGATTCTCAGCGGGAGCCCTTATCTAAGTACTATCACAAGCATATTTTAGTGAGGACTCATAAGAGGGCCTTCTTGGTGGCTGCTCCCAGGCTGTGGATCTCCCTCCCACAAGAGACTAGTTTGGCTTTATCTCTGCTATCATTCCTTTGCAAGTAAACATCCCTTTATTTAGACAGGCATTTGGCCTTCAGCTGGTTTTGCAAATGGGTATTTTAATTGGAAGTGTTGTATCTTTATTCGGGTTCTTACATCTTAAATGCTTTTAAAGGTTTTGAATTAGAACTGTTGTTAATACCATTGCTTAATTTTTTTAAAAAAACTTTTTAATAATTGTTGTTGTTTCAGCTTTTATTTTGTTTTAACTGTGTAGTGAGTTACCTTAGGCTACATATTGGAAGAAAAGTGAGATAGAAGCAAAACAAATGGGTGAGAATGCCCTGGTAGCTGCTCATCCCTACTTTAAACAGAGATAAAATATATCTCATCTTAATGAAAAGAAAGATGATAACAAGGTGACCCCTTACCTGCTGGTTCCATGCTAAATTTTAAATGGCTATTCCATTGAGCCAACAATGAGGAATTCTGGGAGCTGAAGTCCAAAAGATCTGGAGGACCAAAGTTTGAAAAGTACTGATCTATCCAATAACACTCCTTATACACTACTGTTTCTGTGCATGTGTGCACATGATGTTTAGTGTAACTATCTCTCTTAGCAAACTAACATTCATCCATTTTTAGAAGTGTTCTATTTTCAGTATCCTCCAACCAGCAAAGCCAGCAGTGACATATTAGTTAGGAGTTCTGGAAGCTGAAGTATGAAATGTAACTCATACCCTTGATAATTTTTTGGATAGAAAATGGGAGACATGTGGCCAGGTGACATCTGAATGTGCTCAAGAAGGCAAAACCTTTTAATGAAGACTAATACACAAGCTCAGAAATGTTGCAGCAGTTTTGTTGTTGCTGTTATCTGAGCCTATTGGGAAAGGCAAGACCCTCTCCTCTCCTCTCCTCTCCTCTCCTTCCTGCTGAGTTAAGTGAGTGCAAACTACTTTTGCACCTTAAACTCAACTTGCAGCAGTTGAAGTAAATTGACAAAGGAGAGAAAGTGGAAGAGGGAGAGAAAAACCGGGTTTCAAAAGAAGCTGAGAAAGAGGGATAACCCAAGATTAATTGGGATTGTCCCTGCCCAATTGGGACAGTTGGAGGATATGGTAACTTTTTCAAGCTCTGCCTTATCCCAAGACAGATTTTTGTATTGACGACACCAGTACTTCTTAAATCTGATGTGAGGATTATTAGGACTTTTTCCCCAACAGCTCAAGGACCAGCACCATATTTGTGCCCATTAACTACAACTGTTTCTTTCCTGGATAGTCTCTAGGGACATTATCACACGTGGCCCACAAAGTGATAATAAACTGGAAATGACAAATTCCGAAAATAAACCGAAAATAAACTTTGGTTCCGCAAATGGTTTTAACACGTAATTACCTTAATAGCGCAATTAAGGAAAGCTCCCCCTGAAACTGCATTTGACGTTCACACACAAGTGAGAAAATCC
>CM034707.1:19129779-19168718 GCA_020142125.1 Phrynosoma platyrhinos
TATGTTTAATGTACAAATGGGAGTATCATGGTTCTAACAGGAGACAAATTATCAAGAAAAAACCCAAGGTTGCTCTTCCTCTCTTCTGGGAGGGAGTGGGATGACAGAGGATTAATCAGGACTGTCCTTGCTGAATCAGGACAGTTGGAGAGTATGGGCTGATGGCTGACCACATGTCTTCTACTGTCAGATGACTTTCTGCCTCCCAGCTGCATTGTGCATTTGCTTTAGACTGGCTGGCACTCTACCTCCAAACTGGATTTGCTCTTAGTCAATGCCTGTGCTGAGGTCTCACTAAAAGCATTCTCAAAAGCAGCTAGCACAGACATCCGCAACTTCTCCCTGAAGTCCTGCCCCACAAAGACGTACAAAAAAGGATTCAGGCAGCTGTTGAAGTAAGCCAAACCTGAAGCCAAAGGGATCCCCGCTACTAGGACTGTCTGAAGCCAGGGCGTTACTGTGGAGACCGACATCTCCAGGAAGGAGAAAACATGATAAGGGAACCAGCAAATGAAAAAGGCTAGGACCACAGCCACCATGATCTTGAAGGGCCTACTTGAGCGGGTGAGGTGATTCCCCTTCAGCTTTGCTATGATAGCACCATAACAAAACAGGATGATGGTGAATGGCACCAAGAACCCAGCCACAAAACGGGTCAACACCATGGCCTGGTGACGATGCTCGCCCGGCACAACAACTTCCTCTGACTGGAAGTCACCAGACAAGGCAAAGTTGTTGTAACAGTGAGTGGTGTTCTCTTCAAAAGGACTGGGTCGAGTGTCACGGAAAACAAGGTATGGGGAGCTGAGCACCAGAGCTGCTGCCCAGATGCCCAGCGCCACCAGAGAGGCCAGCCGAGGCGTACGGTAGTTTTGGGCCCAGACAGGACACACGACAGAGACACAGCGGTCCATGCTGATTATGGTGAGGAGGAAGACGCTGGCAAACATATTGAGGAAGGCTACAGTGGTGCTGAGCTTGCAGAGGGCTTTTCCAAAGGGCCAGTGGAAGCCCAAGGCCATGTAGGCCACACTCAGTGGGAGGAAGAAAGTAAAGACAAAGTCAGCTATGGCCAAGTTGAGAAACCAGACGGTATTGACAGTCCTCTTCATACGGAATCCAGTGACAAAGATGACAAGACTGTTCCCAATCACACCCAACAGGAAGGCCGTGGTGTAGACCACCACAGAGAGTAGACGCATTGCGTTGCGGAGACCCATGTTGTCATCATAATCAGGATAGTCTTCATAGTCTCCATAAAGATGTTCTTCAGAAGTGTTGTTGGTGTCCATTTTGGAGGAGGAGGAGAAGGAGAACTCACTGGGGATTGTGAAGGTAATCTATGGAGACACAAGATATTGCTCAGAAAACATGGTGTAAAATGGCCGCTGTCTGTCAAAAGTCCAGGACACAAAAACATGCTATAACAAAACAAAGTCTCTGTCAGACTTTTCTAAAGCAATATGAGCTCTTGCAGTTTAGTTCCATCATTTTTTGCTGTGTATTACCATTTATCATCGTCTCTGCATCCACTTTGGGGCTGGACAGACAGACTGCCTGAAAGGGGCAGTGGCAAGCCGCCCCTTTGCTTGCCAGATTGGGGCCATGGCAACCACATGCCATGGCCCCAATCCAGTGCTTTGTGGGTCTAAAATGCCACTTTTTTTTTGAGCAGCAAAAAGTTGGTTTTGTTGCCGCGGCAGCGGCTTTTTAGCATTTCTTTGACACAGTGCATTTAAACACTATGCCAAAGACATGTCCTTTCACCACCTGCTGTCTGGTTGGGTGGGTGGCATGATGGTGGCATTGGTACAGGTCGGTATGGCAGGTGTGCAGTCATCACGCCCCCACTCCACTCTCAGGCCAGCCTAAAGTGCCAGTCTATACACCCCTTTAGTCCCTGTCAGTAGATTCTTTTCTTTTCTTGACTTGTAAATAGCCATTTGTAGAGTCATCTATGGTGATCAACAGTTGCTTCCAGGTGGTCAGAAAGAAAACTCCTCCATCTACCACATACACACATTTTCAGCTCACAATTATTAATACAGGGGGAGGGGCATTCACACTTGGTTTTTATCATGAGGAGATGTGGTTTGCCACATTTGTGCATATCAGGATCATGGTTCCCTTTACATTTTGTGTTCCTGAATCTCTCCAAGTCATTTTACCTCTGTTGTTACTCACACATACAATTGTTTCAGGATAAAATGGAGCTGCCTCCATTCCCATGAATGATAAGAGCAATCTGAACCAATCCTGTAGCATAGTCATACCTCCAAATATGAGGATCAATGCAGTTCTTTCAAAAAGACATGGGGGGGACAGTATTGAATATCCCGGATTAAGTGGATTTTTGGGCAGCCCCCCTGCAAAGTGCACTGAGTGCATTTGGGACGAGTGTGAATAACCCCATTTTACACCGGGTTATTTCTGTAGTGTGAATGCTCTCCTGGTATATTTGTTCTCTGTTCTGTCCAGCTCCTCAGTAAATGGGATTTTCCCCCAGGAACAACAAGGACTTATAACTTAATAGCGGTTGGGTCTTTTCCAAAGGTTCTTAGGAAGTTCTATTTGAACCAAGGACTAGAAAGAATGTGACTTGCCCAAGATCACCCAGTGGGTTTCATGACCAAGCCAGGAATTGAACCCTGGTCTCCCATAGTCATAGTCCAACACTACACTGGCTCTCACCTATCACATACATTTCACTAATGAAAACTAAGGTACATTCAAATGTGGTCAAGCTGGGAAAGTTATTACTGAGGAAGGACAGAGAAGCTAAGGGAGGCTGCTGCAATTTGCTTTTGCCAATGGCTATAGAGAAGGGCAAGATTCTGCTACCTCTTCTCTTCCCTCCCTCAAGTTAAATGAAATACAAAGTACTTTTTGCACTTTGAAGTCAGTTTGCAGCAAATGATGTAATCGGAGGACAAAAGAGTAAAGTAGGGCAAGGAGGAGAGATAAATTGGGCCATTTTAAAAGCAGCTGGGAGAGTAATACCCTCGTGTTGCCCCACCCTGCAGGGTTTGGCCAGAAGCTTGGAAATTAGCACAGCTTTTGATATAGAAAGTCATGAAAATCAGCTTTATGATGCCATATGCAATTATACAACCTTTAGCCACAAGATGGTGGTGGTGGAACACAGGCTTAATGCAATAGTATCAGATTCTCCAGGCTGCATAATAAAGTGCTGCACTGCACATCTGTCCAGCATCTGTCTTTCACCACAAACAAAGCTGGGTGTGGTGCTGCTGGCACAGTGGAACCTGTTTCACTTTCAGAACAAAGATCCCCCCCAGGAATTAGAATTTGGTAAATGTGCTAAGAATTTTCCACTCAAAGCATTAACTGTTACAAATCCTTGGGAATCGAGCAGTTTTGAAATAGGCACAAATCTATAACCTGGTTCTGCTCTTAAAGTAAGGGTGAGCAAAGTGCACACTTGATGTTGTTGGATTGCAGCTCCCATCAGCCATAGCCGGCATAGTCCATTTTGAGGACTGCTGGAAACTTGACATAATTGAATGTTCTCTGACATGGATCCAGACTCTTACTCTTTCCTATATGTAGATAAAAGGTCACTGCAGAATTTGCTGGACTGCAACTCCCCACATTGGGCTAGGGCTGATGGGTGCTGCAGTCCAAGAGGGCTGCACTTTGCCCACCCCTGCTCTAGTTCATTATAAAATTATAAAGTCATAGATTCTTAGAGTTAGAAGGCACCACAAGGGCCATCTAATATGAGCCCCTGCCATGCCAGCATTCCTGTAAGATAGCCAACCAATTTCTGTTTAACTCATATATATATATAGAGAGAGAGAGAGAGAGAGAGAGAGTCTTCCTAATGTTTAAGTTATGGGGATGTGGTGGCTTAGTGGTTAAGATGCCAATTCTAATGATTGGAAGATCAGAAGGTTAGCAATTCAAGGCCCAAGTAGTTCATGATGGGGTGAGCTCCCATAACCAGTCCCAACCTCTGCCAACCTAGCAATTCAAAAGTATGCAAATGCAAGTAGATAAATAGGTACCACTTTAGTGGGAAGACAACAGCGTTCTGTGCAATCATGCTGGCCACAGGATCACAGAGTAGTCTCTGACAATGCTGGCCCTTTGGCTTAGTAATGGAGATGAGCACCACCCCTTACAGTTGGTTACAACTAGACATTCATGTCAAGGGACTGCCTTTACCTTTACCTTCTAATGTTTAGGTGGGATCTTTCTTTTTCATTTCTTTTTTCTTTCTTTTTTCTTCCTTTTTTTTCTTTTTGCAATTTGAATTTATTGGTTCATGTTGTAGTCTCAGCAGAAAACAAGCTGGCTCCATATTCTACATGACTCTTTTCATATATTTATAGAAAGCTATCATGTTACCTCTCACTCTTCTCTTCTTCAAGTTAAACATGCCCTTAGTTGGTCTTCCTAAGGCTTGGTTTTAAGATCTTTGATCACCTTCATCAGCCTTCTCTGGATATGTTCCAGCTTGCCAATATACTTTTTTAGATCTGTGATGCCCAGAATAGGACACAGTATTTCAGATAAGGTCTGACCATAGCAGAACAGAGTGGGACTACTACTTCCCTTGATTGGGATAGTATACAGTAGCCCAGAAATGCATTACACTATTGACTCATGCTTAGGTCATTTTCACATGTACTACTTTCAAGCCAGGTGTCACTCACCCTATATTTGTGCACTTCATTTTTCCTGCCTAACTATCCCTGTTGAAATTCATTTTGCCTGTTTTGGCCCAGTTCTCCATTCTGTTAAGGTCATTTTGAATTCTGATCCTGTCTCGTGGTGTATTCACTCTCACACAACCCAATGTTGTATCCTCTGCAAATTTGATAAGCATGCCCTCTGTTCCATCATCTAAATCACATCTGTCTGTATAGCTCCACTCACACAGAGACTATCACTGTATAAGCAGCAGGTACACATTTCCATTAGAAGAGGGCAGAAAGCAACATGAAGTTGCAGGACTGAGTGCTCCACTGTCTGGACATGTTTTTAAAATATATTTCATTTTGTGGGTGGAAAATCTGATTTAAAGGTCTCTCTGGAACTTCCTGTCTGCAATTTGGTAGGATTTATTTGCTCTGAAGTGGCTACTAAATTTCATGCATGTCACATTATAGTTGTTAAGACAGGTCAAGAGAGACCCAAAGATTTAGATTTCTGAATCTTGATTGAAATTCAGGATCTGAGATGGCTCAGATTAGACACAATCAAGGGCAAACCAAACCACCAAAATGGGCTCCAGCCCACATCTGAGAAGCCTTGAAGAACCCTAGAATGGAAGATCCTTGCTTTGAGAGGAGACTTTGGCACCAGCCTCCTTCTTCTAAACAACAGAAGCAGACAAAGCTTACTCCAGAATCCACCAGTGCCCTCTTTGAAGGACTCCAGCCCAAACTGTCTTCTGGATTTTCTAAGAGCAATTGAACTCAAACTACCATAGGTCTTGTGAATACTGGAATGCATCCAGAAATCAAGGAGAGCCAAGTACACAGAGCAGAGCTTTAATAAGTTGTGGCACTTTTAGATCCAAAGTCCCAGAATCCCTCAGGCATTATGGCCATCCTGGTGGGAGCTTCTGCGAATTGTAGGACCTACTGCACACTACATATATCTCATTACGTAGTTATAGCATTGTGGGTGGAGCCACACTGAAGCTTGACACTGCATTAACTGCCACATCTCTATCCTGTGGAATCTTGGGATTTGTAGTTTGGTGAGGCCCCAGAGCTCTCAGACAGACCAGGCTGAATATCTCACCAAACTACAAATCCCATGAGTCCACAGGAAGAATGGAGCCATGACTGTTCAATTGGTGTCAAACTGCTTTAATTCTGCAGTGTGGATACATCCCATGATTTCACTTTAACTGCCATTGCATCTTCCTGTGGAATCCTGGGCTTTGCAATTTGGTAAGGTACTAGAGTTCTCTGGATGAGAAATCTAAATAGCTTTCCCTAAACTACAAAACCCAAGATTTCATTATATGTTACCATGGCAATTAGAACAGAATCATAGCACAATAACTGTGAAAGGACCCATCATTTCCCCAGCTATTCCAAAGACACACAGAAGAGTAAAAGAGCATCTTCCCATTCTCTCTTGGGAAGTAGGAGGATTGGAGGATTCAAATGGGCATGAGAAGGAAAGAAAGGATGCAAGTATTCCCCAAACAGTTTAAAACTGGAAGCTCAGAATTCTCTAAGAGTTTCTTTACATAGGAAGATGAGAAAATAACTCTCTTTCACACTAGAACAACTATAGCACTTTGATCCCACTTTTAACTGCCATGGCTATATTCCATGGAATCTTAGGATTTGTGGTTTGCTGGTGCACTAGAGCTCTTTCACAGAAAATTTTAATTAGCCCACGAAAATTAAAAAATCCATAATACCATTGGATAGAACCAGGATATGAAATTGCTACAACTGTCCAATATGAAAAGACCTTACTTTTTCAAAACCAGAACACTTGTAGCTGTTTTCAGCTCCGCAGGTCCTGAAGTAGAGCACTGAAAAGGTAAGGATAATAGTTGGGTGTAATAGCATAATAGAACTAGATTGAATGCATTTGGAAGAAATGATTCATAGCTGATTTGATTGAGACTAAATAAGACGATATATAGGAATATATAGAAAATAGAATGATAATGACAGATTTGAATATTAAAAGAAAACTGCAGTTATGGGGGGGGGAGGTTTAAAAGATTGGTAGATAGATAATTTAGTCTGATAGATTTCCAGGAAAAGATTACACTAAAAATAAAAAAGATCAAGTGAATTCCAGCATTTTAAAGGGATGTGGGTGAATGCTCTGCACGTCTCTAGTGACACCCCTCTGCATAAGGATAACTAGAGGTCATCTACATGTTTGTCTTGTTTTGGGTATGGTATGAGGAGCTTTTCACTAGCTCCTTGCACTCCATTTAAAATCTGTTCCTAAACACCTGCCAAAACATGGGGAGACACTGTTGTGGACAATAAATGTCTGGATGGGAAGGGGAGGAAAGGAGATAACCAAGCAGTGCAGATTTGTTCCCTTCCACTACAGTTCTCTAAAAAGAGAGAAGTGGGAAAACAACTTTGTTCTCTTCCTTTTTCTCAGAAGAATTCCAGTTGGGAATCAGAGGCTGCCTAGTTGCCTCTCTCCCTCTCCCTCACCCATTTATGGCTGTAACAACACCCTGCAACTTGGCAGCTATATGTGCAGAATATAATATTCCATGCTGCTGATACAAGCTCTTGGCCAATATCTTCATCCCAAAATAAGGTGAGGGTGCATCAGTTGTGTGCCCTAATGCTTATTGTAGAATTTCTCGTTCATATTGTTCTTTCACCTCTTAAATGCATAAAGAATTAGGGACCCTGGGTAGCCAGCCTCAGCTTCATATGGCAAAATGTGTAATAACAAAATTGGGGAAGATCTTGGAGGCCATCTAGTCTCAACCCAGGCCCAGTATCAATCTACAATGCAGATTGCTACTACAGCATCCTTGACACATGGCCATCCATCCATCCAAGGAGAGCCCTCCACCTCCCAAAGCAGTTTGTTCCACTGTCAGACAGCTCTCTCCATTAAGAAGTTGTTCCAATGTGTCCAACTAGAATCTATTTTGTTCCAGTATCCACCCATTAATTCTACTAGACAATGAGTACTTACAGAGCGCACTGAAGTCACAGTACAATCCTGGCCATCTAATTCCAGTATTTTAAATATTATATGCAAAGTTAGAAAGCAATTCACTGCTGCCCTAAATTTCTTCTAACTGCTTATTTTCCTGCACAGAATTTTTCCCTTTCTGAGGTTTAAAATAACAACTAGACATTCACTTTCTTCAAAACAAGCCTGCATTTATTTTGCTTATACACACATCAAAACTGCAGACAGCAAGCATCTAAAACAGGCTTCTTGCATGGCTTAGGAAAGTTCCTCTTTTTTTTTTACTAGAACACCCATAATCCCCCAGATAGCCTGGCCTCTAGGGATTCTGGGATTTGTTGCTACTGACTCTGCTGGCTGGAAGGTACTGAAAGATCTATGGTAATTTAAAGAGAGAGAGAGAGAGAGAAATTTTTCCAAGCTCTGCTTCTTATTACCGTCAGAGCTATAAAACATAACTACACTGATATATAGTTAGGGAACATGGAAGGACATGGAAACTGGGACCCTCCAGATATTTGTTAATATTTGACTACAGTTCCCATAATCCCTGACCATTGCTGTTTATAGTTTAAGGGAGTTGTAGTCCAAATTGTTTGGAGGATATCAGGTTATCTATCCCATGACTATCTGGGAAAACCTGAATTCAAATCTTCCCTAACTATGAAGTTTGCTGGTTGATTTTGGAGCAGTTCCTCAGCCTCATCTACCTCACAGGATTATTATAAAGATAATAAGGGAGGTAGCTATATGTGCAGTTCTGAGAAACCTTGAAAGAAGAGAGGAGAAAGATGTCATAATCATGCACAAAAATTCTGAAAGATGTCAAATCCTACTTGCAATCCTAATGCAGAAGCTGCAAAAAGAAACAGATATGGTCTCACCTTTTAGACGACCTCTTTCCGTCCAGATCTATCTGCTCCTCTCCTAGCAGCTTCAGCTTCTGCACCTTCACTTCTAGAGTTGTTTGGAAATACCAGTCTGCCTCCAAAAAAAAAACCCTCTACAAGCTGATGTTCCTGTTGTAGGATAGAGAGACTCACAGGTTGGGTGTATGTGTTCTTAGGGAAATAGAGAGTCCAGACATGCGGCTGGAAGGGAGCATCCATTGCCCACAAACCATTGCCCAATTCAGTTTTTTTTTAACTGCCTGCAGAGAACTGGCACAGGGACCAGTGCTGTGGCAGGCTTAACCCTTTAACACTTGGCCCAAATAGTGAGAGCACTGTTCCATGGATGTTACTCAGAATCCACTTCAAATACACCACACCAGAAGTGGTTCCAAAGTTGGCTTTGGAACAGCAGCTTGTGCAAGGTTTTCTTGCAGCCCAGTTAACAGTTTCCAGAGCAGGAAGGTGTATTAGGAGTCAGGGGTGATACATGGCACAAGAATCTTCTGCCCAATGAATACCTAATAATCCCAAGAGGCTTTGTTTATTTGTTCAAACAGATTTTCCAAATGCACAAATGCCCCACTACAAATCCCATGCTAAAAAGAAAAGCTGAACACACAAGCTGGAATCCTGTTGGTGACATACTTGAATTAAAAATGAGTATATTTTGTATTGGATGGGATGCAAGGGGCTATTCACTGAACCCTTTTGCCCCATCCAAAACCTCCCCCTGACAGATGTCAAGCCTTGGGAAGTGTTTCTCCAGCTATGCAATGGGCAGGACAGGGAGGAAGGGAGATAACTGAGCAGTGCAAATGCAACCCTAGGTCTGGAAGGGAAGCCCCAGGGGTGTTTTATTCTGTTCATAGGGATACGGACAGTCCCAGAATCTATTAGTAGAAGAAATGGGATTTGAACTCAAGCCCAGCTTTATGCCTGCTGATGAATGCACAGGAAGAAGGCGGAATGCTCCAGAATCTTGAATTCTATTTCTAGCCATTTAGCCATTGTTAACTAAACTGCTTACATTAGTGGTCAACCAATGTGAATGGCAAAAGTAGGAACAGATGGATAATTGCAGCAGCTACTTCTGTGATTTAAAAAAAGCCACAAGAGATTTCTTTCTTGGTCACAGATGTGCATCTTGCATGTGTTTCCTCCTTCGTCTAGTTTACACATATGAAAATTAAAAAAAGGAAAGAAAGAAAGAAACTTTTTGTTGTTAAAATTATATATAAGTTCAGCATCAATGCATTTCGGACTCCCTGAGATCTTCTTCACACCTGTAGGAGGGCAGTCATGCCTAGTAGTTAGAGTGATGGCTGTTTGCCAGGAAACTTGGATTCCTTTGCCAAGCCTCTACTTGCAAACAAAGCAATTAGAGAAGCCACAAACTCCTGAGTGTTTGTAACCTCAAGCCACAGTCACAACAAAACCAGGCTGCCCAGGAATGAAGGGGTAAGTGGTGCCCCTTGAAGCTCGTAACCAAGATGGCTCAAAAGTTACATTATTTTTTTTAAAAAAGTGGGGAAAATAAATCATTAAGAAAATAAATACCAAAAAACCCTAAAGAAATCAAACCTTTAGCAATTTACTGACTTTGAGGAAGTTCCCAGATATTCAGCACCAGCCCTGGACTTTAAGATAAACAGCAAACCACTAGCCACAGAGCTAACATTCCCAGATTCAACTCAATAGATAGATTTTTACTGAGGAGTTAGGGGGGTGGTAGATGGATAATGGATAATGGAGGCGTCATCCCAAACCAATATTGTTCTAACCCAGCACAATGAGAATGTTTGGTGACCATGAAGGAGGAGGAGGAGATGAATAAAAAAAGGAGAGTAACAGATGAGGGCTAAGACAACAACAATTTGATGGTGATGATTTCCATTCATAGCTTGTCTTTCTCCAAATAATGGGAGGTGGCAAAGGTTTTAAAAACAATAGAAATTTAAAAACCGTACAAAAAGTTTGATAGAAGTGCAATTATAAAAGTTAATTAAAAGGCAATTCAACTATTTATAAAGTAAAATGTTAAACATTACAGCATTAACATTCATTTAAGGGATTATACAAACCATCAAACTGCACAGCACATCATCTCTGATGTCATCTTTGATTACATCACTAATTTGAAAGGATAATGTAAGGATGTAATGTAATGTCTCTGTGTAGTTGCCTAAAGACACATATTACTAACCATAGATAAGTGACTATTGACAGGTCCATTTGAAAGGCATTATAGTCAGGTGAACCAGAAGATACTGAAGTCAACGGACCATTAGATCAGAACCCAGAAGACCAAGATGCAGAATGGGGCACCTAGATACAGCAGTGGCTGTGTGGCATGACTGTCTCTATTTTGGATAGGGGCAGCTAAAAGTGACTGTTGGTCACTTCCATGTCAGTAGAGTGATGAATCAATACTGGTTTGCAGTCCAAAGTGTTAAGCAGCAATCCATGGATGAAGCTAATGTGGCTATAGGTTTCTTTGCTAGCTCCTGTAAAGTTCAAAGCAAACCTGGAGCAGATTCTGTGCCCCAATGACAAAGAAGCAGCCAGCCATCACTGTTAGACACCACTGTCCACTAATTTCTTCCCTTTTCTCATAGTAGCCATTTCATCCATCCAGTTGCCAATTAGGACCATAGCACTGTACAAACACTCCAGCCTAGCCCAGCCCATACCTGTCTGTTCTGGGTTCTCTGGCTCCACAAAAGTTGTTTTCCATGATGTGGTAACAACCAACATCTCTATACTATTATTATTGGCATAGACCATAATTAAAGAGTTCTAGTGCTGAGAAAGTACAGGGAAGGGAAGTGCGGAGAGGAATCTTACCACTTTCCTGCTGACAATCCTAAATCCAAACCTCGTACATCCCATTGTATCCCCCTGTGCCTTCTTTAAAGCTCCATTTTGGGTCATACATTTGAGGGTACTGAGTTTTTGTTCTGGTTTAAGGATTTCTCTTTCTTTCTCTCTTATGCAATCATCTCCTCCCTCCCAGTTTATAGGGAAACCAATGTTTCTTTATGAGTAACTATAACACTCTTACTCTAGTCTTTAGAACCAATGTCCATCTTTAGGGTTTGTTTTGTTTTTCATTTTCATAAGCAAGGACAAATAATTTCAAAAGAACAAAAATTCCTGTGCATTTTTTATGATTTTTTTTTAACTTTGGAACTTTCTTGTGAAAAATTCATTAGCATGAAAGACTCATTTTAAACAATGTTTTGTGCATAAAACAGTGCACTAAATGCAATATAATCTGTGCCAAAGTGTTGGAATTTGCACCAGAGGAGGTTTTTTGAAATGATTAATTTTTATTGAACTTAGAAAAGTACATAACTCATATATAACAAGCAAAAGTAATAAAAGAAAGGGAAAAGAAAAAGTGATAACATGGACCAAGGGTAAAATAAGGTGTTTTTTTTTTGGGGGGGGGTACAAACCCTAATTTTTGGCACAAACACGTTTTTTTCAGAAAAATGATCCAAAATATGAACAAAATTGTAGGGATGAACCATTTTCCCATGGGGCATCTTGACACCTTGTCTCAACAATGGTGAGAAAATTTGTGAATGTTCTTACTTTGCAAGGCTTTGGTCCTATGAGGACATTGTCTGGTATACATAGAAAAATAGGGTGCTGCCCTTGGGGAACATGGGTAGCATAATGTCAGAAGACAGCTTGTGCATAATTGAGGGCCCTCAACTGTGACAAAAGAATATACTCTGTAGTGACAGTACACTTTCTATGCATAAAAGACTATAGGATCCATATACACCTAAGTGGAGGTTACATGTCTTACATGTTCTTCTTTGTCATTGTGTACTTTCCAAGTCATTTCTGACTTATGGTGACCCCAAGGGGCCCTATCATGGACTTTTCTTGGAAAGATTTGTTCAAAGGAACTATGCCATTACCTTTCTCTGAGAGTAAAAGTGTATGACTTGCCCATTTGGTTTCCATAGCGGAGCACAGAACTGAATCCTGGTCTCCCAAAGTCTTACTCCAACACATAGACCACTATACTATGCTGGCTCTGGGCTTTATATTCATGTCTGTGATTTAAGAATGCCTATGTCAACTTTTAGGATAAAGGTCAAGAAATCAGAAAAAGACTAGGATTGAGAATGACTGTTGTGAAAGAACTGGACAAGATGATAAAATGTAAAGAGATAACTTTGAGCACTAAAATGAGAATTATCCAGGCTATTGTATTTCTCTCAACACTGGATGCATCCCATTGGGGACCCATTCCCTTTTTTCCTGCAATTGAAAAGGTAGTTTTGGGAAGGCAACCTGAACTATGAAAATAAAAAGGGTTAAACAACTTGCTGCTCATCCACTCTCACCATTCTTCTGCTTTGGTAGTTTGCCCCAGGCTGATTTGTTGGAAGGTTTTAGGTTTCTTTGTATTTTTATAGTGGAAGGTGGGTTCACACTGCAGGACTATCTGAATGACCAAATCACAGAATAAATTATCCACTTCTCACCTTTCATGGAAGATGATTGGCAGAACAGGCTATCATGCAGAAACATAACAGGCAAAGTCTGCTGTGTGTAGGACTCATGCTGGAAGCCCTTGATGAGCATCTCATTACAAACCTTTCAGTTCTCATGCTGGCACCATTTGGAAATTATCTCTGCTAAGTTATTTATGCAACAGCTAGGTGTTTGGCCATGCTCTCTGCAGCTACGAGGCCCTGAGGACATGCTTCTTTCTTGTGCTTGCAAAACAGAGACAAGACTTGATGACTTGGCTCATCACTCTCAAATGTGCCAGTGCAATTATACCCAGGGCTCAGGCTAAAAACAGCATCCACATTAATGTCAGCAATCCTTGCCCATCTATGACCAGAATCTTACTGATGTTTGCTTGATTCATAGACCTGGGGGTCCTGGAGCTTACATACTGAAAATGATATGTCCCATTCATTTCAATGGGTCTACTCTGTTGGGACTTACATTGGCTTTGTGTCAAACCTCTGAACTGTTTTGCAACAACTGTGGTTTTTCTAAGCCTGTAATAAACTGCCCTACTCCATAACACAACACCTAGTTCCATATGAATCAGTGCAGGACCAAATCACTGACTGCAGCTGATAAAAACGCAGAGAAGGGCTGGGAGCTCAAGAGTAGTGCTGTAAGCCTACCTCCTCTATTTTCATTCATCTGTGCAATGTCAGAGATATGCCTTAGGCATGCTGACACATTTCCTGAGTGGCAACAGTTGCCTGAGAAGAGGATGTGGCTGACCCCAAGCCAGTTGTGGCTAAACATCAAGGAGCTCTGAAGTTCCAGCAGGCTCACCCTGGATCCAACTCAGTTCACAGTGATGCTCTCATGTCTCAACTTCTTCCTTCCTCTCTTTCTCTTTCACATTCTGTCTCTCTCTCACATACACACACACACATACATTGTTAATCACTAAATCATACTAACCTCCGTCTAAACTGCCCTGCAGAGCTGGAGAGTTACATTTTAATACATGTATAGAAAAGTTATTTCTTATCTAATTTGTTAGGAAACCCCTCAAAGTAATTATTAACATTACAGACATTTCTGCTAATTAATTATGTCACTCCTTGCTTTTTCATTATTGTTTGTCCAATTCCAGCAGCTAGGAGATTCAAAAAAATAACTTTTCTGACATGTGCCAGAAACTAACTAGAAAGTAATACTCATCACCCTTCAAAGCATCAGGTGCCCATTATTATACTGTTATATTAAGAACCACTTGTACCATCTTGGAAATGTAATTTCTCTGCACCTTCCTTCCAACAACAACAAAAAAAAAGTAATGAGTTACAGGTAACTGATACTTGTATCTTGTTATTACTGGGCTCTTCTGTTTCATTGACTGCAAGCAGAAGGTGATCACCATTTTGGATACTGTGGCCTGGAAAGATTATGCCTTGAGAACAAAGGCCACTATTGCTCCTGTGCCATTCTTCATCTTGTTCTTCCACATGCAGAGTCCAGGTTTCAGTTCTATGCCTCATATATAAGGAATGCAAGGTCCTTCAAATAGGTTTGAAATGTGACTCCCAAAAGTATTATCCAGCAAAGGATCATAGGAGTTGCAGTCCAACCACATTCAAAAAGCTATATCCTTATCCTGGCTGCACATTCTTAGCTAGAACTTATGCACCCTCTTCAACACAGTGGCTCCGCTCGCTTCTCTAATTTTATCTCAGCCTTTCTGCTTATGAACTCAGATATTGGTATCATAAGATTACAACTACAGCTACAGAAGGAGGTTCAGGATTTGTGGTAGCTGATCTCCAAGACTGGGTAAGGCATACCAATTCAGAACACACCCAAGAGTCTTTTGCCAGATGACTACTTGCCAAACTCTGCAGAAAACTGTCCTCTAATTATTGGTTCTGTGATGTAGAAGATTCATGATAAGAAATTCCAACTATTTCTCCTAGAGGAAAAAAAAATAGGAGTGGGGGAGAACATGTTGAATTTCTGTCTGCCAAGGAGCTGTTAAAGAAACAGAAGGTCTGATGAAGGTGGGATCACTGTGGGTTTGAATTTTGTAAACCTCTAAACCAGCTTGAAGGTTGACAGTTAGGCTTATCCCTGCCCTGAAAAAAATACTTAGATTCAGAACTAGATGCACATGATTGTATATATAGTTACATATGGGAGACAGTATGGTGTAATGGTTAGAGTACTGAGCTGGGACTTGGGAAATCTAGATTCTAGTCTCCACTGAGACAGAAAACTCAGTGAAGGAGCTTGGGGTAGTCAAACCTCTCTCATTCTGACCTATCTCACACAATTGTTGTGAGGATAAAGTGAAGAAGGAAAGATTCATATATACTACCTTAAACTCATTGTAGAAAAGGTGAATACAGTGTAACTGATAAATAAAGTTCATCCAACTTTTCTTATCCTGTGCATCAAAGATATCTAGCTACTAGCCTTTCAGCAGGCCATTTTTAAAAAAAAAAAAAAAAAAAAAAAGGTCTTTTGCCAACTGGACTGATCCCTCCTCCACAGGCCATCTTGTTTTCCATGTGGGTAAAGGAAAAAGTAGTGGAAGATTCATCTCTTTTCCACCAGCCTGATCATTTGTTTGTGTCAAATCCTAATGGCCTTTGGTTATCAAACATGTTGTCAAATATAAATATAAATATAAGAATTATGAACACATACTGGATGCTCTGAGTGGGCCACAGCTGTATTCAGATATTTCAGACTTTGGCCCATCATCCACAGATTCCTTATGCAACCCTACTTTCCTTTCCAACATCTTTGTACTTTGGAAGGAATTAGTGTGGTGTGAGGGTTGGACTGTGACTCTAGAAGTCAGGGTTCAGTTCCCTGCTTGGCCATGATACCCACTGGGTGACCTTGGGCAAATCAAATGCTCTCAGTCTCAGGGGAAGGCAATGGTAAGCCTCTTCTGAACATATCTTGCCAAGAAAATCCCACGAATAGGTCGCCTCAGGATCACCATAAGTCAGAACAATTTGAAGGCACACACAAACAATAAAGAGACCAAATTGCTGTTTTATTCCCATGCAAAGTAGACCTTCAGAAATAATTTGAGATTTCTTTAAGGCAGGGGCTGGCAACCTACGGCCCCTGGGCCGGTTCCGGCCCAGGGCCCCGCACTTACCTGCCCAGGCAGACCCCTGCCGCTGCCGCCTACTATGGCTGCCGTGTGTTTTGGTTGCCGCATGGCTGCACATGCCGTGACCACCATTTTGTTTTCCAAAATGGTGCCCGTGACATGCGTGGAGGTGGCAGCGGCAGCATGAGCAGCAGCGGCGGCGGCGGCAGCAGTGCGCGTGGGGGTCATGCATGGCGGTGGGGGTTGTGCACGTGCGCTTGAGCACGTGCACCACCATTCCCCCCCCGGCCCGCCAGACGGGACGACTTCGGGGAATCAGCCCCCGGCTCAAAAAGGTTGCTTACCCCTGCTTTAAGGGGTGACTGACAAGTAAGTCAGACTTAAATTTAATGTAGCCCTTTGGGGGGGGGGAATGGGCAACCTAAGACAATGGGGGGAGAAGAACTGGGATTCATTTAATAAAGAAGGGGAGAGAGTCGAAAACAAGAGGAAATGAGTTGATTATACAACTTAAGGTCAATAAACTGAAGTTAAACCACTCTAAACCACAAAGTCCAAAATGAAGTCTGATAATAAAATGATCCACATTTGACCAATTTGAGAGTCTCTCTTATCTCCAGCCACATTATACTCCACTGGCATTCAGCTCTACACCTTCACCTGTCATTCCTTTGGCTGTAGAACTGCTGCTGGATGATCACTGTAAGAGGGCAGAGTGAAGGCTTCTTCTCTCGATGATTTTTTCTGCCTCCTCTGCAGGCTCTGCAGCCACATGAGTTCCATTCTGACCACAATCACATTAGTTAATGAAATCAGAAACATACTGGTTTGAGAGCAGTCATTATCACACTTCTCTGCAATAATACAACTGCAGCTATTTCTCCCACCACACTTTCTTCCATAGTCTACCTTAACCCCAACTCCCTGACTTATGCTCTACCCAGCATGACTTTTGGAAGATTTTTATTTTTATTTTGGAATTCTGCTAATGCAATTTAAATGTGTGTGTGTGGGGGGGGGGGGGTAAAGGTAAAGGTATTCCCCACTGACAAAGTTGTCAAGTCATGTCTGATCATAGGGGGCGGTGCTTATCTCCGTTACTAAGCTGAAGAGTCAGCATTGTCAGAGACTACTCTGTGATCATGTGGCCAGCATAATTGCACAGAATGCTGTTTACCTTCTCACTGAGAAGTGGTACCTATTTATCTACATGTATTTGCATGCTTTTGAACTGCTAGGTTGGCAGAAGCTGGGACTAGTGATGGGAGCTCACCCCAACATGCAGCACCCGGGCCTTGAACTGCCAACCTGCCAATCTTGCCATCACCAGAGTCAGCATCTTAACCACTTGAGCCACTCACTGATAGGGAATCAGCCTGCATGTGAATAGCAAGAGGAAGGAGGGGCAGAGGAAAAGGGGGAGATGCTGAAACCATGTCACTGACAATACTGCAACTGCCATGATAGTGGCACTTCGTACCTTAGGGACTGCAGCACGATTGGAAGCTTAATGATCTAGTGGTGGATATTGGTTGGGTTGCCCAGTCAGAACTATTCCAGATCCTGAAGTCAAAATATGAGACCTAGAGATGCCACCATTGATACCAGAGGGGAAAGCCCCTGGTGATATCATTAAGCATGATGTGTTAAGCACCAAACACAATTGTGCAAAGTATGCAATTTAATTTTTTTTTAAAAAAAATGAGAAAAATGTATATACACACATACTTAGATAGCAGCATGTCTTGTATTGACTCAGCACAGAGTTACACCTCTTTCCTGCCATCAACAGAAAATAGGCAAGGTTGCCTACAGTGCTACTCAAAGTGGTGGTCAGTGGAGTAGTACCAGACCATTATTACCCTAAAAAGTGGGGGAGAGCATGTGGGCCCCAACTAGTAATGTCAGTGTCTTCTTGAAATTTTGGGGAATGTATTAGCATAAAAGGAGACCTGTGACAGAAGAGTAACTTGAGGGATCTTTTCACTTATGTATACCAGTACTAACTGCAGAGAGCACTCCAGTTTTGATGAATAGAAGGATTTTATTTAGAAATGTGCAAGGGTGCATGCAAACATACAAAAACCAATGAAACCTTAAGAACCATACAAGGCTATCAAGAAATGTATAAAAGTTTGGAAAGAGAGGAACTGGGAGTTAAAGAGGACAATAATTACCAGTCCTGGTCCTAATCTTTGTTTTGTTTTCTTTCTTTTTACTTGCTATTTTACTTAGTTCTGGAGTTCTTGTGGGGTGGCTTACAGTTTATATTTCTCCCATAAACCTGTAGTCTTGAGTTTATGGTTTCAGTACAGCTTTTAGTTGGAAAGATAAAGGAGAAGTTGGAGGAGATGGTGGAATGCAGTTCAGCTCACTTTAGTACCATCTAGGTCTCTCACATATCCTTAGGCCAGCATGACTCCTTATACATGTAGCTTCCTAGTCTGCACAGATCATCGTGACTTCTCAAAACATGACCAATGCTAAATATTCATTATGGAAACCTAATATCCAGCAAGAGGGGTGTACGGTATGCTAACACTATAAGCCATCAGCCGCTGGCCCAGGGTAAGTTTCCAAGAGGAAAAACAACCAGATGTAACCAATGAGGGCAAATATGGTACCAGTCTCAGCCATATTAAAAGACAGCCAGTCTCCCACATCAGATGTCCTGAGCAGCACTGGAACAACAATGTATGAACCTGGTGCTGAGAACTGCATTGCCTTGAGTGGCCATCAGATGGCACTTGGAACTTAACACAACACAACTCCTATCAATCATTTCATGGCTATTATATGCATAGCCCTAGGGCTGATGGAGAGGTAGTGGGGGAGCAAGAGTCCAAGAGTCAAGACTCCTGGGTTGTTAGATTCCTGGCTCTTCAAAAGAAGTTGGATTCAGGCTTTCCAGGGAGGAGAGCAACCAGCAGGCCTTCAACTGGAGTTGAGCCCCCAGTTTCCATGGCAACCAAGGGCCAGGGCAGACCTCAGCTATTCAGTTCAGCCTGAGTTATTCAGACCCTGACTCATTTTAGCTTCATTTCTAATGCAAGACATAAGTCTAGCTGCTTCTGGGTCCCACTTCGGTAGCAAAGAGCTTGGAATGACTGGGGATTTTTCTTATGTTCTGATCAAAAGAGGAAGGGCAGGGTTTTGTGGGGCTTCAGGTCCTAAGGGAAGAGAAGCTGAAGACCATGCTGATATAGGTCTACATCCAATGTTAGTCTCAGCTAGAGTATACCTATTGAATCAATAGATCTTCCATGCGCATTGACTTACTAAAGGCCTTTGCAGACTGCCAGAAATAGTGCACATTAAATTGAGGCACTGCCCTGGCTCAGTGCTATGGAGTCATGGGAATTGTATTTTTTCTGAGACATTGAGCCTTCTCTGTCAGAGGGCTCTGGTGCCACAATAAATTACAGTTCCCATGATTCCCTAGCACTGAGCCAGGGAAGTGCCTCAATTTAATGTGCACTATTTCTGGCAGTCTGCAAAGGCCCTAAGTTACCACTGAATCTATTTGACTACTCTCTTTGGGAGTAATGAGAAGTAATGATTCAATTTAGGCTATAAGCTCCTATATTCTTCTCCAGAACTGATTCTAGAAGGCGTTATATGAACGTGGATGCAGAGGTGATTAAACCATTAAAGTTTTTTTACAACAAACTAAAAACTCTTGAAAGATACTTTTAAAACCACAGATAATGAAACCAGCCAAAGCAGCCTCCTCTGTTTTTAAGAACTGGGTCAAATGCATGTTTTAGCTATGCAAAAAAGAAAGGGGGCAAAATGTGAGTGTTGAGGAGACCAGGTTCAAATCCCCACTCAGCCATGGAAAATCAAGTGAAATAGCTATAATCCTAAGGGATGTGACACTAGGATGAATCCAGCCTGCTCCACAAACAAGGTGCTGCTGTACAGAAAAATGCCAAGTTTCTCTACCAGCTTAGCCCTCCAGAGTAATAAGATATACAACAGGACCCCTATTGAGGATCTTAGATTTTATGCAGGCTCACTTGATAACATGGAGCCTCTCCCTTTTTCTTCTTTTCTTTATCTTTGCTAGTCTGCTACGGTGCTTAAAACCAGGCTTCCTTAGCCAGCAAGGAAACATTAAGTTGCTAGCCTTTTATCAAGCCAGTTAAAAAAAAAAAGTCTGAGCCTAAGTAAACCTGTCTTATGTCTAATTACTAGCACAGAATAGAATCCCATAAACTAGGAACTGAAGAAGAGAAAGAAATAGTTTCACTGCCAGAATCACTGAGGGAAATTATCACATACTGGAGGCTGTTCAACCAAAATTTGGGAGTGTGCCAGTTTTGACATAGAGATCAAGCACATAGCACATACATAAACACATACAAAGCTTTTATTGTGGTTGTGTGTGTATATGGAAATTGTTTAAGTATTTTTTAAGTCTTTCTTAAATCCAATCTAACTGCAAAGATGGAAGTGTCAGGAGGTACAGCCTCAGTGAATTTGTCAACCTATTGATAAGTGTTAATTGGGGACTCAATCATAGTATAGGTGTGGTTAACATTGTTCACCTAATTAAAAGCATCCACGCAAATCAGTAGTACCCCATAGATCTTATTGTTCTGCCACACTACGTTGTTGGTACAATAACCCTCCTGTTTTATAATTTAAATAATTTTTATTCAATTATATTTTATAAATACCATTATTTGATATGATAAAAGCATTTTAAAATGTTTTCTGTATACAATGCTGTGAAGTGCATGGTAACTAACTAGTAAATACTGTTTAGTCTTTTCTTTCTCCCAGCTAAAAGGAATTGAACCAAAGTGTATCTATTGAACCAAAGTGTCCTAGGAATAGTACCATACACTTAGAGTAATGTATGAGGTCATACCATTTCATCTTATTGAAGTTATTAGAATTTCCAGTTATTATGGGGTTTTGATAATTATACTATCTTATTTTTGTCTTTATATAAATTACAAATTAGGATTTGTCTGTAGTTATTGGTATGTTCTCACAAGAAGCTATTGTATACAATTAAGAAGTGTTGTATTGTAACTTGTGCTGGCCAAATGGCCGTAATAAAGAAATTGAATTGAATTGACAACACATACAAAACCCTCTAAAATAAGCTTTGGAACTATTATCCTCATATAAACTAGGACGACTGCATGTTTTAGCTGGGGGAGAAAAAGAAAGGGGTAAAATCTGAGTACTGTATTGGATTAGGATTCCAGGAGAGCAGGGTTTGTAATCCCACTCAGCCATGGAAACCCACTGGATTACCTTTGACAAATCAAACACTCTCTACCTAAGAGGAAGGCAATGGCAAGCCTCCCCTGAATAAATCTTGCCAAGAAAACCATAGGAAAGGGTTGCATAAGTCCTTGAAGGCACATAACGATAATAAAAAGGCAGATAATGAAGGGATCTTGCAGCACCTTTGATGCTAACTGAAAGAAGTTAGTAGTGTGAGCTTTCATAGGCTTGAGTCTGCTTCCTCAAATACATCTAAGAAGGTAGACTCAGCTCTAAAGAGTTTATCACACAGAAGGGGTCCCATGCAAAAATGGGATTTAAACCAGGGGAAATCATGCAAAAACGGATTGATTTTCAGACGTCCGACATTAATCTGGACAGAAAGTGGGGAAAAGCCTACAAAAGTGGATTGATTTTCAGGTAAGGTCAGGGTTAATGAGCTTTAACATATTAAACTAGACAAAACGTTGACTAAACATGCTGTTTTTTGCTTTCAGAAAATTCCAAAAGTAAAAATGCATTTTGTTGAGTTTCTGTCCAGGTTAATGTTACATTAATGCTCATTAACCCTGATGTATCTGAAAGTCAACCCATTTTTGTGGGTTTTTCCTGGGTTTTAAATCCTGTTTCTGCATAGGATTTGGGCACTTTGCCTCCCGTGTGAGAAACTCTTATGAAAGCTCATGGTACCAACGTCTACCTTTTAGTTAGTCTCAAACGTGCTGCAAAATCCCTTTGCATACTGATTTTCCAAACTAACACAGCTATGTCTCTGAATTAATCAAGGGAAGAAACGTCAGACCCACAGGTCTTATCAAGGCCACAGATGGCTGCAATCCAGCCCCTGGAAAGTCTTGAGAAGGCTCCTCTAAGACAATCCCCTGCAGTAGGAGAAATTTCCTTTATGTTTTGTTTACTTTCATGACTGACAAAATCAGTGGCATCTAGAGTAATCCTGCTGTTATCTCCAAGCTGTGATGAGAGATAAAAGCAGGATTCCCCCAAATGCCATGCATTTTCCTAACTGAGAAGTCTAGCAGCACATGGGGAGATCCTACACACCCCTTATGTTCACTTTTCTGATTAGAAGGGGAGGAGAGGTAAAATCCTGCTGCTTTCTGCAGTCAGTGAAAACGATCTTCTCCTACATCACTCTCTTCATGTCCCTAACTAGAATGACAATTAGCGTTGTAATTATTAGTCTTATTTGATGTATTTATATCCCAATTTTTCCCAACACTACTCAAGGCAGTGTGTGTGTGTGTGTACCTTCAAGTCACCTATCACTTTATGGTGAGCCTATTAATTCCATAGCACTTTCTTGGGCAAGGAATACTCAGAGGTGGTTTTGCCACTCTGGAATATAGATTACAACATTTGTTGGTGACTTTTTTTGTTGTTGTGCGCCTTCAAGTTGTTTCCGACTTATGAACACCCTAAAGTGAATGCATCATGGTGTTGATTACACATCATTACAACCCATACAGATTAAAAAATTCCTTCTGTGTGCCCTTCCAGCCAGTTGAGTCCAATTCAGAATTTGAGTGAAACAGACAAGAAGAGTATGAGTTGTTGGAGAATCTGGGGCCTATTCTAAAGAACCTTCCTCCAGTATGGTCATGACAGTGACCATGATATCAAGTTCAACAGAGATAGGAATAAAATGTTACCAGGAGTTCCTTACATATTCAGATTTTATGTCAAAAAGGATACTTCTTGAGAATTAAAGGCCGGAAAAGTCAAGAGGCAAATCTCCATGCCACTCTAAGTAGATCAATATTGATTTAACACTATGATCAGCAATCACATTTGAATTTTTAAAAAATAAAAATAATTAAATTAAATTCCAGACACTGTGAGTAATTTGTAGGCACTTAGTATACTGGGTGGATGGAGTTAATATTTCCATCTTCAGCCACAGTTGTGGTAAAAAATACACCCATAAGCTGTCACACAGTAGTTTTGGCCACTTGCAGAAATCTAGCACATCTAGTTGGAACATGTGTAATCCCTGGTCAAAAATAACAGTTCTACATGGATCTAACATATAATCTACGTCCAGTGTTTCATTTGAAAGTCTAATGAACCTGAATAACAGTTAATGAAATAAGTCTTTTCATCAGTTATTTGGTTCCAATGTGAGAGTTGAGACACAGCTCAAGTTTCATATCTGCTAGAAAGATCATCTGTCCCGCAATCACCTAACAGGCCCTTTCATCAGTCACAGGTACCTGGGCATATATTTGATTCAGAGAACTGAGAATTCCATGACCAAATAATTTTGGTAGTGAAGGACAAGAAGAAGTGGAAGGAGGGAAAAGTCAATAATAATAAGGCAGATTTGAATAGTGAGTGAATGGTGTGAATATTTGAATGGTATATAGGAGATGGATTTTAGTGTACGTGTCTATGTGTGTCGATGCGTATAAGTCTTAATCTGTGCCAGAATGCTGCACAGCTTTACCCCAGAACTCGATTTTTAGAAACATACAGGTTTGGCTATTTACATGTGAATCAGGGTGGCTAGAGTATGTCCAATGTGGCTTCCCAAGGGCCCTTTTACAGTACCCATGACTCTCACAGATCCAGTTGGGTGCCTCCCTGGAGCAGATTTGTTTTTCCCCATAGAAAGGTGTTTCTAGACACAGCAGGATTTCAATTATGGGTATTCTAGGTCACACAAGCCCCTACATTTACCTGCTAGGTAAAGTGGAAGGCAATAGGAAAAGACGACTGAATTACAGGTGAATTGACTCAATCAAGGAAGCTTGACTGACTCAATCAAATTTGATTAACTCAATCAAGGAAGTTCTATGTTTGCACAATTTGAGTGGCACTGTTGATAACTGGCATCATTATTATGTATTTGTTTATTTATTTATATCCCACTTTTCTCCTGATAGAGGAACTCAAGGTGGCGAACAACAAACTTAAATGGATACAAACACATTTTGCAAAGTATAAATATAAAGTTTAAAAACAATTAAACAATGTACAAAGATTAAAAGCATTAAACGTTAAAACAATAAAATGTCTTTAAAAACTATATACAAATGTAACATCTGAATTGCTCAGTGTTGAAAAGCCCAACTCTCATTAATTTGAAAAAAACTGATAACAGAAAAATATTTTTATCTGCTACCAAAAGGAGAGCAGGGATAGGGCCATCCTGGCCTCTCTAGGGAGGGAGTTCGAAAGACTGTCCTCTCCCTTGTTCCCACCAAATGAGCCAGAGAGGGTGACAGGGCAGACAGAACGGCCTCTCTTGATGATCTTAGATCTCTAATTGGATCATAAAAGGAGGTTAAAAGGTAAAGATGTTCCCTTTAACAAGGTTGTCAAGTTGTATTTGACTGTGGGGTGAGGTGCTCATCTTCTAAGCCAAAGAGCCGGTGTTGTCAAAGACAACTCTGTGATCATGTGGCCAGCATGACTGCACAGAATGCTATTACCTTCCCACCAAAGTGGTAACTATTTATCTTCTTGCACTTTTACATGCTTTCTAATAGCTAGGTTGGCAGAAACTGGGACTAGTAATGGGAGCTCACTCCATCTCGTGATGCTTGGGCCTCAAACTGCCGACTGATGATCTTGCAATTGTCAGAGCCAATGTCTTAACCACTGAGCCACCATGTCCCTAAAAGGGAGGTATGCTCATTCAAACAACTAAGACCTAAGTGATATAGGGCTTTATAGATGAAAACCCAGCACTTCGAATTGTGCCCCAAACAAAACAGGCAGCCAATGAAGCTATTTCAACAAGCTATTGTGTGTTCCCTGTAGCCAGTTCCAGTTAAACTATCTGGCTGCATTTATTTGGGCCAACTGAAATTTCTGTGCACTTTTCAAAGGCAGAGCACATTACAGTAATCCAAAAGGTATTTAACCAAGACATGTACCACTGTGGCTCTTGGAAGTCTCTCATTCATAGCATTATCATAACTCAAAAATTGCTTGAAAGCAATTAACAACAAATAAATACCCAAACCCTCAAAAACCAAAACCATAAATAGATGTCCAGTAACTTTTGGTTTGATCTGAGGGTATTTTTAAAATATTTAAGCATTTCTGGGCCTCGTACAACTCACAGGAGGTACAGAAGTGAACACCCCCACTGTCCAGTCAAAGTTGTAAACTCTCATGTAAAGGGTGCATTATTCAACACTAAGCCTAATCGATCCCTATTAACCTAGAATTAGGAGCAGCCTTTGCAATCAAAGCTATGGCCTCTTCCTTGGTTTGAGCCCATATAGCATTTGTTTCACAAATTAGGTGTTTCTGCCAACACACCTACACTTACACATAAATTTAATCTCTGACGTCTTTTGAGTTTAAACTTTTTAAAAAAAAAACCAACTTAAGTAAAATTCCACAAGGCATCTGTAAACAACTTACACACATAAATAATTTCCCACCATTCTGATATGAAGAGCGCTTACATCATCTGTTGACTATCCAGGAAAATGGGATCACATAGCTAGAATTAAGTCTCTAGCTGATGGGTTTTTCAGTTGCTCTATGCCTTCAAGTAGTTTCTAACTTATGGCAAACCTAAGGTGAACCTATCATGTGTTTTCTTGGCAAGATTTGTTCTGAGGGTTTTTTTCCCTTTACCTTTCTCTGAGGCTAAGAAAGGGTGTGACTTGTCCAAGATTATGCAGTGGGTTTCCATGGGAGTTCAAGCCCTCGTCTCCAGAGTCATAGTCCAAAACTCAAATCACTATACCACACTAGCCCTCTATTTTTCACAGTACCTTCTAGTAATCAAAAGTTTTTCAACTGAGCTGGCTTTCTTCTGGAAGCCAGCCTCTCTTGTCTGTTCTTCCCCATTAATACCTTTTGCCATCTTGACCACACTATGGTGTTGGTTGGCCACACATGTCTCAGTTTTTGTCTATGAAATGTTGCATGGTAGGCATAACATAGCAACCACCTCCCCAGTATCAGATTGATACATCAGCCAGAATCCTGTTAGTAACATTTGCATGCACAGATCAGGGTTCCCTAAACATATCTTATTTTGTAATAAGCTTAAGTGAATATTCATCCAAACCCTACCCCCACAGCACCTGCAAAGCTATGGGAGGCCCATGTTGTAGGCACTGCTTCTTGTTCTCACAGCAGTTTTCAAGGGAGACAGGAAGAGAAACAATTCTTTTTCTTCTCTTGCTGGAGGAGTGGGAATGGGAGGCAGTCTTCACTACTCATCTGCTTCATCCCTGCCCCTCCACAGCCATTTAATAGCTGTAGTATCCCTTCCCCATCATCAGCTGCCATGGGAAAAAGGTTCAGTGTTGCATGCAATGGAGTATTATGCCCCACTGACATGATTCAAGATCTCTGCCATTTGTAATATTTTGGTCCTCGTGAACAAAATGTCAGGCCCTCAGGCACGTTTCTGTCCGATCCATGCTCCTCTTGTTAACAAAATTCCCTTGACCTCCTGAGATAGGGCTGGAACTTGAAACAAATGCCAAAATCCTACCCATTGTCCTTTGTGTCCTTCAAAGGAACACTCATATCAGCTGAAGAGCAACCTACATGACCTAACTGCTAGACCACCCCCAACCCTATGCTGAATCACTGTGCCACACTTTCCAGAATTGCCCAATGCCCAGGCTGAAGTTGTTGGAGACCAAGTGGCAGAGCTGACTCAGTTCTTGTACAAAAAGAGATGGGAAAAATGCACTGAGCAGAGGAAAGACACTCCTCTAATGCTATTTCAAAAGCACTGCTCCTAATCATGAAATAAATGTAGGGGTTTGCCTGCAGTTTATCTCATGCCCGGAAACACCTATCCAAGTCAAGCACACATTAGGGAGGCAGAGACAGAATAAAGGGCAGTCTAGGCTTGACGCCAGGACAGGAGGAACTTGGTTCATTTGAAGAGGGCTGGGGATGTCCACTTTTCCTCATTCCCATGCGATTTCTTGGCATTGCTGCTTTGAAAAGATAAGGCAAACCTGGATCCTCCCAGCAGCTTTGCTCTTTCTTTCTAGCACCAGAATAGTGCAGCAGGCATCTCAAAGCTTAACTATAATTAGTCTTCCCTCTTGCAACAACAAGGAATTCTAAATTTTAACTCCCCAAAAAATCCAATTACAACCAGGGCCACTGAGCATGGGGAATTTCACCTGCCCATTTCACATCCTAGACTCACATATGGGAGCAGATACTATGTTGAATAAATGAAAAGGATTTTATGCTAAGACAGGAGAGAATTTCCTCCATCGTTTAGACCCACAGACCTCCTTCTTAACCCAACAAACCTGCCAAAAGCCCGACAAGTCAAAATCCTTCTTATCCTCATGTTCTGAATTGGCACTTGGCACTGGCAAGCCTATCTGTAATAATATTTCTACACAGAACCCTGTTTCTTGGTGAAGTTGTGACAAAGATACATAATGTAAAAATTGTGTTTGTTGTGTGCCTTCAAGTCTTTTCTGTTTTATGGTAACTCTAAGGTGAAGTTATCATGGGGTTTTCTTGGCAGAATTTGTTCAGAAAGGGGTTTTTTTCCCCATACCTTCTGTTGAAGCTTAGGAGTTTATCACATGGGGAAATCCTGTGCAAAAACGCTGCTTTAAATTAAAAAAAACCTGCAAAAGTGGATGCTTTTTCAGATGACGTCACTGTTAAAAGGAGGTTAATCTGAACGTAAATTAGACAAAAACTGCTTTTTTTTACTTTCGGAAGATCCCAAAAGTAAAAAGAAGCAGTTTTTGTCTAATTTCCATTCAGATTAACCTCTTTTTAACTGTGCTGGAGTTTATCACACAGGGAAATCTCATTGATAAATTGCTTCCGCTTTTGCGTTTTTTTCCCAATTTAAAGCAGCGTTTCTTGCACAGGACTCCCCGTGTGATAAACTCCTTAGAGAGTGTGACTTGCCCAAGGTCCTCCAATAAGTTTTCATCACTGAATAGGCATTCAAACCCTGTTCTCCTAGTGAGTCCAACACTCAAACTATTACACCATCCTGGCTCTTTAGCATATAAAATACACACATGAAAGCACTGAAACTCAAACTAGACAACACATATATGACATTTTTTAGAAGAGTTATTTCCTCAAGTGGTGAAAAATGTCTGTTTGTCTTAGCATGTGATTTGCCTCCATTATGTATCTTGCACTTACCATTGGAAGGTAAACATGGGTTTAATTTCCAATCTTCATTATTGAGACATTTCTGAAGAAATCTTATTGTGGGAGGAAAAACAGATCACTCATAAGGAAGGCACATTCCCTTTCATGTTTAATTTGACTCTGAATGTCTCGGAGAATCCCCAATTCTCTCCACTTGTCAGCTTGCCATCCATCACTTCAGCCATCCATCAGGAAGAGCAAGGGCTGAGAACATGCTTTGTTTTTCAAACCCTAACTTGTCCTGTTATCATATCAAAAGTACCCATGTTGGTGAAAGAATCCACACTCTGTACTGCTGCCTTCAAATAAATACCTCCCACCTCAGCAACCTGAGTTTTGAGGAAAACATCTATGGAAGAATGTCAGAATCTGATCTCTCTTCACTTGTAGTGTTGTTAGGCTTTTAAGTTTGAGCTGAAGAGCTGAAGCATGGTGGCTTCTTCACACATGTTCAGGGAAAGGATCACATATGAAGATATCTTCCTGCTACTCACTCTTCATATCTGTCTGGTTCCATAACTAGACATTCCCCCCTTCAACCTGCCAGAGACCAACATCTACCCTTCCCCATCAATAGGCTCCAACTCCTACCTTACCAGGCGCCATCCCTGATCTGTAGGCAACACTTTGTAGTTGCCAAATCCTGCCTCCTCTCTTTCAAATTTCAGTCAAACAGGATAAGATGAGAAACCTATGGCTGCTTTGAGGACCTACCACCAGATCCGATTTATACTGGTGTTTAATATTTTTCCTTTTGCATTTTTACACTCACACACACGGGGGGGGGGGGGGGGGGGGGGGGTAATGCTACTATTTGTTCTCTAAGGAAGTAAAATGTATGGGTCCAAATAGTCGCTTTTAAAGGGAGGGAATTTTGTAGATTAAAATCTCAATTAGGAACATGCTCCATGTTTCTTTAAATAAAGAAACAGTTTTTAAAGAGGCAGAAATGCTACCACATATTTGCTGTTTTGTCCAGTTTGACTACCCTTCCCCACCCCACATCTATGAAGCTGATAGGACACATAGGACAGGACCATGGCAGTTAAAGTGATATCAAACTGTTAGCATCAGACTGTTGATCCATATCCCACAATACTGTCTACTCTGAATGACAACATCTTTCTAAATAATGCTTGCCCTACCATTATGCAGACTGAGGTAAGCACCTCAGATTGCCAATTTTGAGCATTATAAAACAGCATATTAATTATTTACATTCTTTTATTGTTATTTTTACTACTAGGAGGCTGGAGCAGTTCTCAGGAAATTTTGTGTCTCAGGTGTCAAAATAAGTTTACTATTTTGACACCTGAGACACAATTTGGAACGGGGGCTGCTATTTGCTATTCTGCCTTTGGCAGCAAAATGTTTTGGGATGGCCCTGGCCAGGGGTTCTTTCTTTCCACCTTTCAGCTAGAGATGGTGCAGGATGAATCTGGAACCTTCTGCAGACTGCTTTCTGTTGGCATAGCTCTGACCTGGGATCTGTTATGCTAAAGTATGACGGAATGTCGGAAGAGTATGACAGAATGCTGAGAAATGAGTTATTTATTATCATTATTAGATTTTTACAGCTCCCTCCCTACATGCCACCTCATGAAATGCCTAACTCCAGTATTTTTTTTGGTGTGTGCAATTTTCCACTTATCTGAGTTACCACTGGAAGTTCCAGCAGATGTTTTGATGATCTTGGGAGATGTTTGAAAAAGTTAAGAATCCTCCAGGGGTACCATTTCTGATCTTCTCTAGACGCACACGACTGGTTTGGGGCATTCTTAGCAAATACAGTGTCCTCAGAATCCCCTTAATGAAGATCAGAATCTGAGAAGAAAGCCATCCTGCGCAGACTGTGTCTTTTCACACTACACAGTCATAGAGCTAGGATTCCACTTTAACTGCCTGGGTAACATCATATGGAATCCTGAGGTTGCTAGTTTGGTGAAGTAGTAGATCTCTCTGGCTGAGAATCTGAATTTGTTGCTGTTTTTGTGTGCCTTCAAGTCATTTCCAACTTATGGCAACCCTAAGGCAAAGCTAACATGGGGTCTTCTTGTCAAGATTTGTTCACAGGAGGTTTGCCATTGCCTTCCCCTGAGAACATGTGACTTGCCAAAAGTCACCCAGTGGATTTCATGGGTTAGTTGGGAATCAAACCCTGGTCACCAGAGTCATAGTCCAATACCCAAACTACCATACCAACCTCCCTAAACTGTAAATCCCAGCATTCCATAGGATGTTGCTGTGGTAGTTGAAGTGGAATCACAGCACTATATGAATTGAGACAGGTCCCAAAGAATAAGATCATAAGGGCAACTGAAATGTTGAGGCAAAACAGAAGCCAGGCTGGGGTTTGTGGAAATAAGGTACTGCAGACTACAAGCCCAGAAGCCAAGTTATGTATTGACTAGGTTCAAATCCAGATGTTAAATGCGGTCCTTTTCTTCTTTACCTTTATTGATAACTTGGAGTTGCTAGGTCAGGGGTTGAAATCATACAGCCTTCTAGAAGCTGGACTTCTGGGTATCCAACAACATGATTTTCATCCCTATATTAGTGTTCTTGTCCAGGGATGCCCACTTCCTTCCTGCCAACCATTTCTAGGTCTTATGCTAACTTTACCCCATTCGCCTTTTCTCCTTGGCTTTACCTCTCTTTTCCCTCCATTCTCTCACTGCCCATTGAGTCATCCAGCTCTAACTTTGTAGACTTTTGCCTGTTTTGCCCCACTTCCTTGAGACACCCAGTTTCCTGTCAAACTTTTTGGCATGCCTAGTATCAGTACACAGCATACTCTGGGCAGCTAGAAATCCAGAATAGCCACTAGTAACCCAACCCTAAATGGACTAAATGGCTCTTGTTGTCCCTTTCAACGCTAAGACCCCATTCGCACTACAGAAATAAACCAGTGTGGCACTTGGTGCAGTGAGGGGACAGACAAAAAAGCCCACTTAAACCAGTGCATTTGGCACCGGCCTCTTTAGCAGTTCTTTTTTTAAGAGCCACAATGACCTGATCTTCACTAGTGTGACCATGCTACCAAATTGATTCAGATCACACTGCATCGTTCCCAGAAATGGAGGCACCTCCATTTTAAATTGATATGATGGCAAATGTGAACAACAACAGGGTTAAAATGGCATGGACAGATTGATCACAGTTAAACATAATAGGAACACTGAAATGATTCTGAATTGGTTCTGAATCTCTGCCAAGATGTGAACTTCTTCGTTCAAAAAAGTAAGTGTGAATGACCCCTAAAAGATTATATTTTAATTATTCATGATGCCCTGGAGTGATGCTACAACAAAACTGTTTAGTGGCTAAAAGGCACACTGCTGCTTGGCACCACCAATAGGTAAGCAGGAGGGGGACCACCAGAGGATATTTTGTTTAGGTCCTCCTCAACCTCCCAAATGGTTTTGCTCCCAAAATACCTCCCTGCACTACACAGTGTGCAGCAGGGACAGGCCACTGGGTGCTCTCCAGATATTTCTGAACAACTATCATCAAAACCAACAACTGCAGCCAGTGATCTTGAGAGGAGTTTTCCAAAACACTTAATGGGCATTTTATTGCCTACCGTACAGCCTTTACTGATCTTAAGGGCTAGGTTAATTTTATGGCCTTCTGTTACCACAATGCATTCTTACTTTGCCCTTTTACTCAAGTCTTGTTCCACATGTACTTTTTCCCCAGGTTTCTCTTTCTCAATATTAAAGTTTACTTAAGAGTTGTAATCCTTCCTTTGCCTTCCTTGTCTCTCAATTCTCTGTCCCTTAATTTTGTCACTTTTCAGGATCTCTCCACAGTCATTCTTGAGAGCATGGTAGATTAGATGATTGGCAGTAGATTGCCAAAGGTTTTTCTGACTCCAAACAGCATAACAATAGCATGTAAAATTGCAAGCCAAGAGAAAATAAGAAGAGGGAAAAGGACTGTAATAGCAGACAGTTGCTAATACTCTATCTCATGACTTTGATTCACCAGTCGGTAAAGTAATCTCAGAGCCTATGTTCAATTATTGCTTGAAAATAGAGTAGACCTATTGAGTCAATGGGAACTTCATAAATCAATACTTAAATTCAGTAGGTATACTCTAGTTGGAATTAACATTGAATTTAGGCCTAGCTCTATCATTTAGACATAGATTTGCATTCGTACATACAGGTTATGCACAATGTATAGTGACAGTTGTTGGCAACTCTGAGCCATTGCTTTTTCATGTGATCCCACTGCCCATCCCCATATGTTTTGCATATGATTTTGATTGGAAGACAGCAGGTTTCTAGGAAAATACCAAATAAGCTTGAATTCCACCCAGCCCTGCCCTGTGAAATAGATTGATCATATCCAAACTGACCATTTTCCATTCCCCCACAGAAATTGTTTTGTTTCTTAAGCAACCCAACATTCCATGTCATCACATCAGGTCAGCCAATCATCGCGGGGTGCTTCGCCACGACAATATAATATTTATTTATTCTTTTGGAAAAAGTACGCATCATGAAATCTCCCAAGAGTGTTGTTCCTACACATCATCATAAAAACATAAGCGATGCCATGCTGAGTCAGACCTGCACTTGGTTCAGTTTCTGCCTTCTGCAATACCCAGACAGACACCAAAGGGAAGTTCATAAACAGGGCATCTCCTCTGCCACAATAAAAAGAGACATGCTGGTATCCATGTTCTGTGTAGGAAATTTATTCTTCTTATGTGAAGCCTTGTAACCCTAACTGTAGGTAGGGAGGGCCAGCCCTGCCATTAGGCCTGGGTGGAAACTATGTGAGTATCTTCAGAACTTTTATCAATGACTAAGATGAATGGAAGAAGGAAATTCTTATCAGATTCAGAAATGGCACAAAACTGCCAACAATTCACAAGATAGTTTCAGTGTTGACTCATATTCTGCACATCATCAACTATAATTCCAGTCCCATTTCACCTATTTTGCCTAAACACACACACAAGTCCGTTTATATTAGTAATCACTATACCTGTCTCCTTAAAAATAAGCCTATTTCAATTCAATGGGACTTACATCCTAAGCCTTACCATTAAGAAGAATGAGATGGCAAAAGATGGAAGAGAGAATTGCATGTCACTACCATTTTACCTGAAGTTCCCTAAGGCAGAATTGTGGAATGGGCATCATCTTTGCTTCAGGTACAGAAGTGTCCTGACCCACAGGAAAGGTGCATATTATACACTGTAAAGGACTGCAGTGATAGTCACCAAATCCCTGTAAGATATGGATATATGGGAGAGAAAGTTATAAAGTACATAAGCAGATAATAATAATAATAATAATAATAATAATAATAATAATTTTATTTCGACCCCACCTTTTGCCATAGCAATCAAGGCGGCTTACAGCTAAAACAGATACAAACCCCGACAATAAACAATAATACCTTTCTATTAAAAATATATTAACTACAATCTCTGTTAAAACTAATTTAAAATAAAAACAAATTTAAATGAAGACAGACAACAACTTGGCTCAATTAAAACTATTGGCACTCTGGGGCAGGCAGGAATGGAGGAGAGGAGAGCATCTTGTGGAGAGAGACCAAATTTAAAGGTGATTCTATTCCGGAAAGACTTTTTAAACTATTCCAGTCTTTGGCAAGTTATGTCAAAAAAGGTAATTAGTAGTAGCTATAGTTCCAAGAAACCCCAAAGTAGATAGTGACAGCTTTAATGTAACTCTTTACTTTCCAATTTCTCAAAATTAGTATATTTGTTAATTGAGGGATGTGGCATTTCAATCCTATTAGACACTGGCATATGGCACCAAACACACCCTCCACCTATCTACCTCATTGATGCCACAACACAACATATTTATTTATTTATGGGATTTATATCCTGCCTTTCTCCCAAAATGAGATTGAAGGCTGCTTCCAGCTTTGAACCTGATATGTCCACTTAAAAGGATTTGGCTTAAAGGAGCAGTCTAAGGCATAGCATAAGCCAGCCCTTGAACCTTGTGATATTTCTCCTCCACCATTTAGTGAAACCACACACCCATAATGATAAAGGAACTAAAAAGTTACAGTTAGACTGCAAACGGGTCAAAGTTATTCCTCATTAAGTTGCAGTCCTAATAATGTAGTTATACCTTCATTGTTGGAAAAAAGAACTAATTATAGTTGTAATGTCCATGCACCAAGTTATTCATATGAGGCAGGATGAGTCGGAAGGGATCCAAGACAGCTATGGACAAAAAGAAACCCAGCTCTTTTTGCCCAATGTTTCTGTGAATGAATTACACCAGGTGAGAGGCATGCTGTATGGCAAAATGGCATGATGCCCAATGTCTAATGAAAGTGAAAATGTGGCTAAAAATGGTGTATTCAAAGTATGAGACCAGGAAAAAGTGGCAATTAAGCAGTTTCCCATGATTAGAAAGCTTATATTGCATTTATTGGAGTAAAACATTATTTAAAACCTTGGCAATAGACCTTCAGTTCATTTATAGGAAAGCAAACCTCCAATTCTGATAAATAAAATAGACGCATCTGACATGTTTAACAACTCCTGTCAAATCTATATTTAACTATCAGGTGTGCAGAGGATACATTTTAATATTTGGACTGAGAGAACCTTTTCGTCTCCCCCTTGGCATTTCAGCAATTACCATCCATTCATCAAGCTGTCATTGGGACATTTCCTACTTGCTAGTCAACACCTAGATACCACCACAAACAAAAATCTTTCACAGATAATTTATTTTTTTTAAAATGAGTCTTATTGGCTGAGCTGTATGTATTCTGTGCTAGAGAGAATTGAAACCCTCCTCCAAAGTAGTAATATTGTTATGTCCTTACATTGTAATTCTCTAAACAGTCCCACCCAAAAAAAAAAAAAAACACTAGTAATGGTGCTTGGAAATGTTACTTTTACATTCAACTGCCAAAGTCTCCAAGGTTCTCTCATCCCATTACAAAACTCAGGATTTCATAGGATGGAGCCATGGCAGTTAATGTAATATCAATCTCTGGTTTCCCGAGAACAGACTCCCAAGTGTGGCTTGAGCAGAAGGGTAGCCAGATACAAAAGAAGACAAGGTTCATGCACCTGTACAGTTGAGTAGAAGAATGATTTCAGCAGGTGTAGCTTTGCATGACAAGGTAGACCTAGAATCATAGAGTTGGAAGAGATCACAAGAGCCATTCAGTCCAACCCCCTGCCACACAGGAACTCTTTCTTCTGCAAAATTATTAAAGGTGAAAAAGCTTTTCTTTTGCATCTGTGGACTACCGTACTGGGGAGAACCTTTCTTTTTCTTTTTGTTCCCACCACCATCACTTGCCTTTTGGATTGTAAGCATACAAGCTCATAGCCCCAAAGGCACAACACCTCCCCTCAGCTCATAGAAGCTGCAAAAGTTTTGTGCGTCCAGGAGGAGCACATAAAAATATTCTAAATATGTGCCATTGAAACAACCCTGGGTATTCCAAGCCCAAAGGAGGAGGTGTGATTAGTATACTCCAAGTTCTGTGAAGTGGTTGGATTTCAGCCAGAGTAGAGAGTGTCAAGAAAATCCAGAGGTGGGGGTGGTGGCAGTCAAGGGCAAGCACTTAAAATATCTGAGAAAGGTCAGAAACCATTTTTGCACAATCCATGACTAAACCCAGCCCATAATGCAAGGGACTGGGGAGGGGAAGTAGAAGAGCCGGAATGGGAGATATGAGCAGAAATCAAATCAAGTGGTTAACCAAGAACATGGGAAGATGCCTTGAATACAAGATCAGATGCTGTCCATCTAATCAAGTATTGTCTACTCTGGATGAAAACAACTCAGGGTTTCCAGGTCAGCTGATACTCATCCTTTGCTTTTAAATGGATATACCAGGGTTTAAAGCTAGAAGCTTTTGCATGCAAAGTGTATGCAACGATATGGTGCTACTAAAGTACCATATCCTCTAACTCTCCTGCTTTGACAGGGACAGTCCTGATTAATCCTCTGTTGTCCCATCAAATGGGATTCAATTCCCCCACTTGGCCACTGAAACTCATAGGATGACCTTGGGTGAGTCACAGCCTCTCAGCCCCAGAAACCCCCATGACAGCTCCACCTTAGAGTCACTATAAGTTGGAAATGACTTGAAGGCACACAATTTTTTCTCTCCTCCTCCTACTTTTCCACTTTGTCCTCATATTACAAGTAGTGGGCACTCAATTAACTCAGCAGGGAGGGAATGAGAGGAAGAGATGGAATCTTACCCACTCTCCTAGACTGTGTATTCTTCCTTGTTAATAACTTTTGCCATCTGTACCACACTAGGATGTTTCTTGGGCACTGACATCCTAGTTTTCATCTGTGAAATGTTGGTGGTTATGAAGCAGGGGGGAACCAAAGCAGAAGTCAATTTCTGCCCCCATAGTGGGGCACTCTAGCAGATTTTAATCAAATGTCAACTGAAAAGGCAATCCAGAAGGAACAAGAAGTCCACATCCAGTACATACATCCAGTGATTTTGACTGATTTTTGGTATTTTAATTTAAATGCACAAAACAATGCAATTTTTTTAAATGGGGACTTAAAGGAATGGTGGGTGCAAAAGGGGCTTGGGACATAGGTAACTCATGCATCTCACTTTCCTCGCCAATGCACTAAAACTATGCCCTTTCCTATAGCTAAGCCCTGGAAGCATTAAAAGTCTGGTGGCCAAGACTGAGCAGCCTTGGCCTCAAATGAATAAGAAACAGAAACCTAACTTTATTACACAAAGTACTTCATATGAGTATAAAATACTCATGATATTAGTATCATTGCTGATTCATCACACGAAGCACTTGATATGAGTATAAAGTGCAAACCCAATAATTGCTGGTTCCCCATAGAGTATGGGAAAATCTTCCAGATTTCTATAGCCAGCATTGAGCCCAGGCATGGGGAAAAGGCAGGATATTTAGAAAGTTAACAATCAGATTTATGAACTGTTTTTCAACAAAGTGGAGAACAGCAATTTTTAAAATGTGGACATCTGATGAAACTTTCATTCAAGTACAAACTTTATTTTTACAGATGTTGTTCATAACACACATTTGAAACTTGTTATGAAAGAGAAAAATAAGCCAACCCCATACTATAGTGGTTGAGAACTTGTAGCTCTCTAAATTTGATGAATTGCAACTCTCATCATTCCTCACCACTGGTAAGCAATCCAACAACATCTGTAGGTCTGTATGTTCCCCACTATCATACTATTTATATTCATAATAAATTGGATTCACACATGGAGCAGAAATGGAAGCAGTTTATTCATAGCCTATGCTGCATTATACATGCAACCTAGCTTTATATTCAGTGGGCATTTTATCAGGGGCTAAAAAGTGTTTAAGTGTATTATGCAAGCAGTTAAATTTGTACCAATGATAACATAGTGGTTAAAAAAGAAAGTGAAAGGCCCTAGTTCTGGAAATGTGAGATAGTGCCACCTGGATCAGCCCAAAAGAATTTGCTGCCTGAAACAGAGTGGCACATAGTACCCCCTTCCCTTACCAAAGACAAGCATACCAGTACTCAAAATAGTTATTTGGATCCAAACCAAGCTACATACCATAAGAATGATTTTTGTTAAGACTACAGCATCCTACATCCCTGATCATTGGCTATAGTGCCTAGGGCTCATGGAAATGTATGAATATGCTAGATGTGATAAAGAGTGTTCGGCTATCTTGCATTTAGTGATTTCAGCAACAATCCATAGTTAAGACAAAGTCATGATTTTTATGATGTGCAGACAGTGTTTAGAGTGCTGCTCAGTTGTCTTGTATTCTTTAGAAGGATCCTAAAAGGCATGCTACCATTTTTATCTCTATTGTCAAGTATGGTGGACAAGGAAGCTGTGATAACGACTGATCCAAAGCAATCTAGTGAATTGTAGAAATTATTTCCAAAAATAGTACTAGTCTGTAGCTATCAGAGAGTAGCAGCTCAATTAATGTGATTTTATATTTCTAGTCACAAAATCTTCATCTGATGATTTTTGTTATCTTGGACATCTGATGAGTGCAGGGGAAGAAGCCAGACAAATTTCCCCCTCACCTGATTACATCCCAGCATCCTAAAATGGACTTCCAAGGATAGTAGGTTTTGAAAATGATTTTCTCATGTTTTTTTCAGTGAAAGAAGGGAGAATAACAAGCAATACAATCTTGCAGGGTTTAGAGGTTAGAGTTAACGGAAATTCCCAAAACCACTGGAAGAGCTGCTTCAAGTGTTGACTCACCTGGTCTGCAATGCCAGGTGTACTCAGCTTGTGTAACCACAAGCTGCTGCTGTGCTGTCCCAACACTGTTGTTCAAGGATGCAGTATTAACAATGTGTTAGGATAAATGCTCTTCAGGGGAATTTATAATTAGCTCA
>CM034707.1:19168818-19183027 GCA_020142125.1 Phrynosoma platyrhinos
TGGCTAGGCTCTGGATTGTTCACAGAACTTCCAGCAGTCTGTTTTAGCAGTCTGACTGCTTGGTAGAAACTCAATAGGTGATGCTTTATTTATCACTGCACCAGGCAGCATAAACTGATACTGCTTGATCAGGTGAACTTTTGTTGGTTTGAAAAGGCAAGGAGTCTTGCCAGGAAGAGAAAGAGTAAGAAGCATCTGACTGCTTTAGCTGGGAAGAGTGACTGACAGGTAGGGTTGCCATATCCCGATTTTTGGCTAGATATTCCTGGTTTTTAAGGATCTTTGGGATGTCCAGCCAGGTTTTGGGATCATGTCCCAGCAAGGGCATGGCCTCCCTGATCCTGGCACAGCTGCACAGGGCCTTGACTAGCTGGCCAAGCAAGCCCCAAAGACATCCAGGGCAAGGCCTCCCTGGCACAGCTTCATGGGTCGGCCAAGCAAGCCCCACTCCCAAAAACATCCAGGGAGGGAAGGCCTTCCTCCTATGGCTGCATGGGGCTTCAACCGGCTGGCTGGGCCCCAGGAAGATCCAGGCTGAATGCCCAGCTCCTTCAAGCTTTCCTCCCAGATTTTGTTCTCCATCTCTCTTATCATTGTCCTTCTGTGCCAGATAAGAAATTTACAAAGCACTTGGCCATGGAGGGTTTCCCATGGCCTTCCACTGAGACTGAGAGAGTGTGACTTGCGCAAGGTCACCCAATAAACAGGAAATTGAACCCTGGCCTCCAGAGTCCTAGTCCAACACACAAACCACACAAAGCTACATCTCAACCTTCTGTCCAGGAAGAATGTCAAAATGTCTTCCATTTTGAGCATGACTGAGAAGCATGAATTTATATAATTTTCTTAAAAATGTTATAATGTTTTTGGCTTTTAGTTGGTTGTGTCCTCCATTTTTTCTTGAATGTCCTACATTTTGCCCTGCATTTTTCCTACATTTTGTCCTGGTTTTGTGGAAGAGAATTATGGCAACCCTACTAACAGGGTGTTGGGCTGGAAGCTTCCCAAGGAAAGACTGTGAAAGATAGGGGACCCAAAATTTAATTTCATCCCTATGTGTCATTACAGTTCCCATCATTCCCAGCCAACATGTCTGGGGATGGTGGATTAGGAGTTGTATCTGGAGGATACTTTCTTGGATATGGGACAAAATAGGATAAAATGTGTACCTGCAACACACAGTGGCATTGCTGGGAGGGGTGTGCAAAGGGTGCAGACTGCATCAGGTGACACCCTAAGAGTGGGTGACACCACTGCTTCTCTAACATCTGCCTTTTGGCAGAAACAGGCTGTGGCATTCATCTGTGTCTCATTTAAATGCTGAAGAGGTGGAATGAGTGGGGGAGGAGAAAGGAGAGGCCCCAGTTTTTTGTTTTTGTTTTTTTAAAAAATCAAATTTTAAAAAAATGTAATTAAAAAATCTTTAGAAACATCACATTTTACCAAATTTTCACTTTAAGCATGTGCAAATACACTTAGACTGTGTGTGTGATATTATAATTTACAAGTATAATTTGTATTTTGCTTGTTGTTTATATCATAACTATTGCCATGACATTCTGATATATATGGGAATTATGATTTATGAGTAACACTAGTACAAAAAAGATGACTAAGGATTCTTTATGGTGTGGTACAGGAGGAGATCAGTGCAGGGTGACACCAACCCTAGTGACACCACTGGCAACAGAATATGTACTTGCAACACAAGAGTAGATAACTTTAGTTCAGAGTTCCCTAGAGTTGTTTCTGTATGTCTTCAAGTCGTTCCTAATTTATAGTGACCCTAAGCCAAACCTATCACAGGGTTTCCTAGGGCTGAGAGTATGTGATTCACCCAAGGTCACCCAGGGGGCTTCCATAGTTGAGCAGGGAATCAGATCCTAATCTCCAGAGTTATAGTCCAGCACTCCAACTACTACACTCTGGCTCCTTAGAGTTAGAGCAATGCTACACATCTCTGTGTGAATTCACGTAAATGTGTGAATAATTTGATATTTTCCATTGACTAGCATGCAAACATAAATCTCTGCCCATCTAACTGTGTGTGTGTGTGTGCATGTGCACTAAGAGACCACAAATTCAAACAAGATGTTTGAGTCTGGGAAGGATTCAGAGAAAAGGGATTACACAGAACATTAAGGAGAATGATGCATTGCCAAAAGATTAAAGAGGGAATGTGAATTCTTAATAATAGATCTTGACAACAATGAACAAATTGTTCATCCTATCCATAAAGAAGAAGAGGAGGAGCAGGGGCTTGGAATCAGCAAAGACGTAGATTTAGATGAGGTGTAAGTCACCCATGTAAAACATACTACAGTCACCCTTCCATTCTTGTGGACTTCAAGTCTGTGGTTTTATATATTCACAGAGGGGTGACCTCCATTTAAATCAATGGGGCAGGCCTCCGCAGGTGCCCACAGGGGAGTGCCCCATTCAAGCCTATGGGAGTGGGGGGTCCAGAATGGATCCCCTGTGAAAACGAAGGGCCAACTGTACTTTGAAAAGTTATGGAATCTTTTAGAGAGGAAGAAGAGGAGCAGGGAGGGGCAGACATCTCTTGAGTAAGCTTAAAGTCTAAGGACATTATCACACGGGGAGTCACAGGGAGAAAGTGGAAATAAACCGGACGAGCAGAAGACTTTAATTTACGGGATTTGTCCCATTCCGCCTTGTCTGATAACTAAATTCGAATTTAAAAGGGGGTTAATTCGAATGAAAACCTGATCTTTTCATTTTCAGGATTTTTGAGGAAATGAAAAGATCAGGTTTTTGTTCGAATTAACCCCCTTTTAAATTTGAATTTAGTTATCAGACGAGGCGGAACAGGACAAACCCCATAAATTAAAGTCTTCCGCTCGTCCGGTTTATTTCCACTTTCTCCCCGCAACTCCCCGTGTGATAATGTCCTAAGATAGCCTCTTTCAGGGAGAAGCTGATTCTTTGATGAAAACTATGTTTTGGATGGGTTTTAAACCAGCCTGATGATATTCTAGGGCTGTGATGGCAAACCTATGGCACGCATGTCACAAAGCTCAGGGGGGAGGAAGAACAACTGGCACGTACTTATCATCCCCCCCTCCCAGATCTTCCCTGGCTTCTATCTGTCTCTCAGAAACAGCTGGAGGCTGGGGAAAGGACAGGGGAGGGAGAAGTCCCACCCCAGAAGTCCCACCCCTGTAAGGCAAAATTCCTGCTCCCAGCTTCAGGTGCTACCTGGTGCCAGGCATTTTTTTTACTTGAGGCACTTGACACCAAAAAGGTTTACCATCACTGTTCCAGGGAGTGTATCAGAGCAGAATCATTGCTCAACAAGAGACTTTTGACGAACAATTAATGACCGTTTTTGTTTCCAATCAACCATAGTTTGCTGTTATGTTTTTAGGTGCCTTCATAGAATCATAGAATCATAGAGTTGGAAGAGACCACAAGGGCCATCCAGTCCAACCCCCTGCCATGCAGGAACTCAAAATCAAAGCATCCCTGAAAGATGGCCATCCAGCCTCTGTTTAAAGACCTCCAAAGAAGGAGACTCCATCACACTCCGAGGGAGTGTCTTCCACTGTCAAACAGCTCTCACTGTCAGGAAGTTCCTCCTAATATTGAGGTGGAATCTCTTTTCCAGGAGCTTGTATCCATTGTTCTGTGTCCTGTTCTCTGGAGCAGCAGAAAACAAGCTTGCTCCCTCCTCAATTCAGGTTGTTATGATGTTGTTTTCTTGACATGATTTATTCAGGGGAACTTTGCCATTGCCTTCCTCTTAGGCTAAGAGAGTCTGATTTGCCCAATGTCACCCAGTGGGTCTTTGTGACCGAGTTTGTTTATCACTGATGCAAACCCTGGCCTCCCAAACTCTAGTCCAAAATTCAAACCACTATACCACATTCACCCTCTTCAACCTTTGCTTTCATGTTTCTCAAAAGGTACCCTTCAGTTACTTATAAAAAGCCATTCAAATGCAGCAACACGAGGCACAGCATCACACAGTACATGAACCATGTGATATTCTTCTTCTATCATGTGAGTTCTCTCACACAGATGTTACTATAGTAACTTTTAAAAGTTATTGTTACATAGCAAAAGGGGATGAACTTATCCTTCATTAAATTCTGATCATACATCAATATAGGTACTTCTTGACATTGGGGAAATGGACATAGTAGAAGTAAGCAGTAGCATACCAGTATACCATACCAGTAAAAAGGCAATGGGCAGGTTGTGTTGCAGGGAGAGGACTGATGGGGTTCAAGTACTTAAATCTTAGCACAGGAATATATGGAGAGAGGAAGTAATATGTCTGGGGCGATTGCCCCAAAAGTGAAATCTAGACTAACAGTGAAGAATTCAAGGACATACTCTTAATTATCCAAGCCACCATACATGCAATGAGGGAAAAGCATATTTGTCCTTCTTTTTTCCTGTCTTCCATTTCCAGCCATTTCCCCTGTGTATGATTTTGGAATGTAAACTCCTTGGGGTAGGGGCAGGGATTTATTCTATAAAGCACCATATGCATGAATGGCACTACATAGAAATTACATTAGCAGCCTGCTACTACATACAGTTGGTCCTCTGTATGTACAGATTCAACCATCCACAGCTTATATATATATATATATATATATATATATATATATATATATATATATAATTCCATACCACAAACCTTGATTTTGCCATTTCATATAAGGGACACAATTTTTTTACGATGCCATCATATTCAATAGAACTTGACCATCCATGGATTTTGATATCCACAAAGGCTCCTGGAACCAAATCCCAGCAGATACCAAGGGCCCACTGTATGTTGATGTGTAATGAAGCTTCCAGAGAAGTGTGGGTGTGTGGGATTGTAGCCTTCATCCCACTGAACAGAGTAAGGCGTGCTTCTGGGTAAACAGTTATCAGGGCAGGCTGGTTGAATGCCTTTTGCAGTAGCCTGCGTCATTTCTAATCTTCAATCTTAATGGTACGTGTGGTTTTTATATTGGTATTATTTATAGATTGGAATTTGTGTTCAGTCCAATGAAGAGAAGATGATTCTTTTCTTATTTTTTTCCCCCAGCAGTATCACTCCTTGGTGTTTCTTGGTTCTTAAGCAGAAAATCAAAATAGAAACTCCCATCCAGCCCCACCTACTCACTCCTGACCTCTGTTTCAAAAACTTATTGAAAGATAGAGAGGAAAGGAGGATATCTCTTTCTAGAATTTACTGTTCAAAGATAGTGGTTCATGAAAAGACAAGGTCAGGCCTGTCCTATATTTTAAAACATGATGTTTTTCAAACTTTTTCATCATTCACTTGACTACTGATGTCAGCCTTCCCTGTATGCTATCATAGATTCTGATGCACACTGGTGTGTCACCTGTGTTTTTTCTGGGTGAGAGTGAAAAAAAGATCTGTCCACAGTTATCCATCCTTTAGTAAAGTAGTAACAACTACACTTTATTATAGTTCAGAGATCTGGCAACTTCAGATTCACAATATATAAGATAAAATTAGGAACATAAGGAACAATTGGGTTGAAACATACAGGCACAACTTATCTCAGATATTTTTACTTAATAAAGAAGTTGAGTGCTTTCTAATCCTGACCACCTGAGACAAAAACTTGACAACAACCAAACTCACACTGGGATTCTAATCTTCTAATAAGAATTTGACATAAAATTGGGCTGATCGTTCAAGGACCCATTAGTTTGTCTTTTTGGCAGTCCACAGTATCCTCAGCACTCTTCTCCAGCACCACATTTCAAATGAGTTTATTTTGGTTTTATCCACTTTCTTCACTGTCCAGCTCTCACGTCTCTATATAGCAATGAGGAATACAATGGCCTGGATAATTCTAATTTTAGTGCTCAGTTCTATATCTCTATATGTTAGGATCTTATCTAATTCTTTCATGACTGCCCTTCCCATTCCTAGTCTTCTTATTTCTTGGCTGCAGTTTCTGTTTTGATCAATGTTTGATCCAAAGAATGGGATTTTTTTTAACTAACAGACGTATGTGTTAAACTCCTCAATATCTTCATGGTAAAACACCAGCATTATTTGGTTCAAGCTCTGACTTCTCTAATAAACCTGTCCATCATTGATGCTTCAAACACAAAGGACGGTAGCTGTGCAAATCATCCAGTTTGCTTTGCTTAGAGAATGTTAACTACACATTTTAATGGGTGAATTGGTCCTTTTCCTCCTTTTTGTCATGGTCATCACTGGACAAAAGGCAGACTTGGCTCTTGCAACTAACAGCAAGGTTTTTTGTTTGCACAGGGTCTATTATTCACCAGGAGGGCAGAAGAATAATACTGAATTGGAGCAACACACCTTTCACACAGTGGCTTCCCAGCTACTTTTAGAGAAAACCAAGGGATCAGCTATTAAGCACTAACTCTGCATAATTAAAAGTTATAAATAAGCAGTAAAACATTAAAAGCATGAAACTGTTAGTAAAAGGCTTTTAAAAAAAGGAAAATTAGAGATATAAAACAATATAATTTAGTGATAAAATCAGGAAAACTGTAGAAGTCCCAGCTGAGGTGCCATTTCTGTCTTGAATCATTCCAAGTGTTAGTCTGTAGAATCAGTATGTAGAGAGATCTTGTAGACCTTTGAGAATAACTGAAATAAAGACGTTGGCAGCATGAGCTTTTGTAGACTTCAGTCTACTTCCTCTGTATGCATCTGTCTAGTAAAATAGTATAGTTTTGAATGCACACTCTTTGTGACAGTGCCCATAACCATTCTTGCAAGAGAATCCATAAATGATGGCTTAATGTGTGAATTCACATTGACAAGGCACTTTTAGCAGTTTTCCCCTTCACTGGGAGCATTTTTTTATTTGTATTTTATTTTATTTTATTTTATTTTATTTTATTATTTTATTATTTTTATTTTATTTATTTATTTATTTATTTATTTATTTTTTTAAAGTTAACAGCCCTTCCTGGCATTTGAGACAAACCCAACCCTTTGCAGGTAACTTGGAACTATGCCATAAGGTATAAAAAATGGAATAATAAAATGTTATAAAGAATACATTTGGAGCTGGCAGTTCTGTCTCTTTAAATATGGATATGCACTAATAAGAAAGGTTGGTCTCTAGCCATACCCTGGCACTATAAATATCATAGTACAACATTTAAAATATAATAGTAAAAATATAAAAATAACTAAATAATTTCTGCTTTTCCATGACATTCAAACTCAACTGCTTTAGCTGGCTATGAGGGTGCTAGAGCAGTGTCTAAAGTCTCAGCAAATTAGTATGATTCTCTGGTCCTCCATGTGGGGAGGCAAATCTCAGGGCCAGCAGAGGTAGAAGAGAAGAACGTTTCCTTTTCTTTATGTGAGGTGGCTTTAAAGCTTGGACATCTCTAACTGTAGCCTGGTAGTGCTAGGGCTATCTATTTTGGTGCAGAGATATTTATGTCTTGTATTTTTGAAATGTCAGTAAGCTTCCAAAAATCCAAGAGTGAGTAGAGAAAACTAAGAGAAAGCCAATGGTTGCATGCATTTCCCTCAGGAGCAAGGTAGGAAGTGGAGCACCAGGATTGTGACCCATTAATCTTGTTGTTATACAAGTAGTGGGGCAGGTTCTAGCAAAATAACTCACGAAAGATTAGTGGTGAGCCTTCCATATGCCCCAACAGCAACATAAGGCTTGGAAAAACTCTTGTGACATATAGGTACATTCATGTGGGATGTGGGACCAAGTAAGGATGATGGCAACTTCTGCATCTATGGGGTGCATTTTGGTGCCTACCTGTATTTGAGGGGTTTTCTGCCCTGGCTCTAGATTGTAATAACACTTAACAACTCACAAGTCTCAGGTTTTGGCCCAGAAACTTCAGGGCTTGAGAAAATCTTAAACTGACAACCCTAATTTTACCCAAACATTGGTCCCATTTACCCAGACTGCTTTCCAACTAGGTAACTTAGGAGCACTTGCCAACCCTTGTCTGTCACAGCTTTCTGAGATAAGCTGTCTCCACTATCTTCAGAGTTTGTGGTCCTAAAATTGCCACAAACCTAGTTCACTATCTCACTCTAATACAGGTTGAGGATCTCTTATCCGGAATTCCAAAATCCAAAACACTCCATAATCCAAAATTGTCCACAAGGGTGGCTAGATAATGATAACTTTGCTTTCTGGATGGTTCAGTTTCATGTTTGTTGTTAACAGCCCTTGAGTCGATCTCTGTGGATGAGACATCTCCAAGACTCCCTGGCTCCAGTGCTCTGCTTAGTTCCTGTAAACTCATAGCCATGATATCTTTAACAGAGTCCGTCCATCTAGAATGCAGCCGTCCTCTTTTCTGCTTCCGTCCATCTTTCCTAGCATTATTGTTTCTTCCAATGAGTTGTGGCCAAAGTACAACAGCCTCAGCTTTGTCATCTTGGCTTCCATGAAGATTTCTGGCTCGATCTGCTCTAAGACCCATTTCTTTGTCTATTTCATTGTCCACAGAATCCTCAGCACTCTTCTCCAACACCACATCTCAAATGAATTGATTTTCTTCCTATCTTCCTATCTTCTTTCTTAACAGTCCAGCTCTCTTCTTTTAAGATTGTCTTTCCTAACTGTCCAGCTCTCACATCCATACATGGTAATAGGGGGTGCAGTTTCATGTACAAAATGATTTAAAATAATTATTAATTAATAATTATTAAAAAAAATATTGTGTATAAAATTACCTTCTGGCTATCCATGTAATTGTAAGTATATATGAAACATATATGAATTTTATACCTTTGCAGACTATTAGAAATAGGGCAAATTGAGTCCACTTTAACTGCCCTGGCTCAGTGCTAGGGAATCATGGAAATTGTATTTTTTTTTTCTGAGACATTGAGCCTTCTCTGTCAGAGAGCTCTGGTGCCACAGTAAACTACAGTTCCCATGATTCTCTAGCACTTAAAGTGAATTCAATTTGCACTATTTCTGGCAGTCTGCAAAGGCCCTTAGACTTGGGGTCTATCTCATCATATCTCATTATGTATATGTAAATATTCCAAAATCCAAACCACTTCTTTTCCCAAGCATTTTGGATAAGGGAGACTCTGGGCTAGAGATGAAAATAATATTTGAAATAATTTTATTTTCAATGATTGAAAAATATGTTTTTCAAATATCAAGAAACCCTGATGAGAAAATTCTGAAATGGCAATAATCTTCACAATTTGGGACTTCTTCTGTACAAAATTTGCTCAGGGTTGTTTTCTGCCTTTACTGTGCAGAAAATAAAGTTTGTATCTATAAATATCATTTTTGTGTGTGAAGAAAATATTGTTTCCTATGCTAAATAAATAAATAGTCTTAAAAGTGCTGCAAAATCCTTTTGCATACAGCTACACTAGATGACAGTTAGGAAATTAGGACAAACTGTGAGCCACAGAACTCTCCTGCCACCTAAAGTGACCACCCCATTGTGCATAATGGTAGGACTGACTCCTTTTTTGTGTGTTTGTGTGCATACATACCACTAATACTGAAGAGCAATATATATTTCTTCTTCCTCAAGCATTTTTCTACCCCTGGTAAGTTTCTAAGAAACCTCGAGGGGTTCCCTCAAACTCAGTTTGAAAGCTTTGTTTTATTTTTTACTTTTCAATGGAAAAGCCTCAGGTGAAACACCCTGAGAGTCTTTCCTTTTAAGAAACACATTTTCAAAATGGAATGTCGACATAGATACCTCCTACAAGTCAGTACAGCTGTCCCCATTTGATTTACAGATACTAGAATAAACGCTGAGACCAATACAAGTATCATCTGTATAAAAGCCTTGGGCATATGCCCTCCGTCTGCCCCTACTTTTGTGAGGATGGTCCCTTTTTGATAGATATAAATATATAGATATAAATCCTGATCCTTGTAAAATCCTAACAAATATGCTTTTGAGGAGTGGCAAATTTTTTGCAGTTCAATTAACTTACTTCAAAGCAAGTCTATGTAAAGAACATAACTATGATTTAAGAACGATAGAGTCCCTCTGGATCAACACAAAAGATCTACCCTGCCCAGCATCCCATTTCCCACTGCAGGCTTCCAGAAGTCCTAAAAGTGATCTAGGATTTCCAGAGCTTTCACTGGTTTTGCTCTTCAACTGTTGGTATTTGGTGATTTTCTGCCTGGAAATTCTATATAGCTATCCCAATTACCAGGTATTGCTGGATCTTCCATTAGCTTGTCTAATTCCCATTTAAGGTCCCATTTATGATAGAGGGAATTTCTATAGTCTATGGCAATAAATTCTATAAACTGGTTCTGTGTTGTGTGAAGAGGTTCTTGTTTTTATTGGTTCTGAATACCTTGCCTGAATATCTTGGAGAAGCAATTCTCTCTTTCTCTCTCTCTCTCTCTCTGCTTGCTTCCAGAGGAAAAGATCCAAGTCAAAAGACACTGGACAGCTATTCTATCTTTCTTCCTTAATGGGTTTTCGTTTCTCAATGAGACAAAAGCCAGAAGAAATTAGGGGGTGGGGTGGGGTTATAGATGGAAGAAAACATCTTATGGACATTCTCGCCACTTCCCTATAAAAATCTGCCAGAATGATTGCACAATAAAAGTTTTTTTCTGGAAGCATATGCCATTCACTTTCTCCTTAGCAAGTGTGATTTTATCTATCTTCAGGGATGAAAGAGATATGAGATGCATCCTTATGTCACTTGAAGTTGCAGTCCTATGGACACTTATTTCTAAGTAAATCTGCATAGGGTCAGGGTGCAAGCATTCATTTTATTTAGTGTTAATTATAATATACCAGCACAACACTTTCAAGTATATATTATATAATCTGTTTCTACTCATTGTAATCTGTCAGTTAAGAGTTGTCCAATCTCGATGCCCAGCCCTGAGTCTTCCATTTTCATGGGTCATCTCCAGGTGGGAATTGTTGATGTTAACTGCCCTCAAGTCAACCTCAACTCATGGCAGTCCTATAGATGAGACTTCTCCAAGACCCTCTGTCCTCTGCTATTCTACTCAGGTCCTTCAAGCTCATGCCCATAGCCTCCCTGATTGTATCCAACCATCTGGCATGTGATCTTCCTCTTTTTCTATTGCCCTCTACCTTCCCTAGCATCATTGTCTTGACAACCCTAAGTAAGATACATTAGCCCACTTCACTCCCAAGATTACAGATTGGGGATATAGGGAAGAATGAGAGCCACTTGCTAAAGGCCACTTGATGAAATTTAAACCTGGGAGTTTCTGATTTATAGCTTGGTCTCTTGGCTGACAAAACAACACACACATACACATTCTTAAGTAATGGACCATTTATTTACTAACACACCCTCTTTCAGATGCCAATACAGAACAGGCTATGGCGCAATAAATGAATACTATGTTTAGCTTTCCGCAACATATAACAGGGAAGGGGGCACCCATTGCGAGAACAGGTGTCTTACGAGTACACTCAAATATTCTATTTTCATCAGTAAATTGATGGGAGTCATATTCTTGTGTTTGAGCTGGCAATGGTTGGTATTTCCTTGGCTGATTCAAAACCAAAGGATCTGTGACACAGCATTTGGGCTGGAAATGTACTCTCGGGATTATGCTAGGAAGGGTTATTGCCTTGCAGCCAAGTACCTTAGTCATGACACCAAAAACCAAATCCCCAAGACATCTAGTAGGGTGAGCAGAGTCTGGGTGTGTCTGTCTTCCAACTCCATACCCACAACTTTGAGTCAATTGATGGAGGTAAAAGATTAGCAAATAATGGATGGGCAAAACTTGGCAGAGGCATGGAACACATAGATGTGTTTGCAAAAGGTTATAGGGAGTGAATGATAAGTGTTTATCAGCATCATAGTCAGTTGTACTGGGGTTTGGAAGGACAGAGGGTAAGAGACGAAACCTTAAAGGCTGGAAACAAAAGGAAAGCGGGGTTTTGGCCAAGTAACCTGGGAGGGAAGCTGTCTACATCTTTATTCACATTTCAGTGCCTGTGAAACAACTTTAATCTCTAGAGAAGCAGCTCTTTTTGTCTTGCTGATAGAACTTAATTTTTTTGTTCCTGGATCACCCACATGGCCAGAAAGAATTACCTGCATGAATGTCCCTCCAATACTACCTGAACTGAGAAAAACAACATTGATAAAATGCAGGCTTGGGACTAACATCATCTTATCTTTTTTTTTTTCTCACCTGTATGATTTTTAACATCTTTGCCTGATGAAGAAGCCAGTGGAGTTTCGAAAGCTTGCAGCATGTATTTTGTGCATTTTGGTTGGCCAATAAAGGTATCACTGTTTCATGGATTTTGGTTGTTAGGAAATGAGTAAGTGTGCATAGGAATATAGCCTTGGAATACATCATGGAGATGCAGGAGTAAGAACACTTTGCGGAGTGGTCACAGAGTTGACAAACAATTATACTAGACACCTAATTACAACACCTCAGTATTTGCTTTCCTTTTTGGCCTGAGAACTAAATTGTACCTCCCTCCTACCCACAAGATTTTTTTTTAATTAATTTATTGTGTTTGGTTTATATTCCAACTCCCTTCCATCTATAGAATTTGCAATTAAATAAGAGAAATACAACACAACCTGCCTTGAGTTCCAGTTTCTGGGGGAAAGTGGAATATAAATTAAGTTGATGATGAGGTAACTATAAGCATTTTTAAAAATCAAAAAATTACTTTTTTAAAATTACGAGTAAAAGAAAATACAGCCGTCATCTGCTTAAAAGTTCCTTCCACAACAAGTGAGCTCAGTTGCCAAAAGCTCACCTGTGGAAAGACAGCAGGGAGGAACTGGCTTCTCTTGGAAGGGTGTTTCAGACCCTAGGAGCAGCCATCAAGAAAGTCAGCACATCATCTCAAAAAAATGCCTTAGGGAACACAGCTGCCATGTTCCTCTTCTCCCCTGTGATGAATGACCACATTGTAGCTATTTTAAAACCACCTTTTATGGAATGGGCTCTTTCAACAAGTACAAAAAAATTAATAGGTCTCACAAGAGCATGGTCTGCTTGGTCTGTTGTTCCGATGCTTCCTGTTGTTGGGCAACCTCAAAGGCCAGGGCTTGCCACCAAAGGTAGAGAAGCCAATGGCTCCCCAACTCACCCAAGTCAAGATTACTGAAAGCTAGCCAAGTTATTCTGGCACATGAAGCAGAAAAGCCCACAAATTCGTCTTTCCTTCCTTGGCAGGAAAACTCCAGCAACAACAAGATAACAACTTGTCACCTTTTCATTAGGCCAAAATCTGTGGCCAGTCAAGAAGTTCTTCCTACGGTTGAGGTGGAATCTCTTTTCCTGCAGTTTGTATCCATTTGCTGCAGGTCCTGTTCTACGGAGCTGCAGAAAACAAGCTTGCTCCATCACAAGCAAAGTTGAGGAACTGTAGTGTAGTGGTTTGTGTGTTGCACTAGAACTCCAGGAGAGCAGTGTTTGAATCCCTTCTCAGCCATAAAAAAAAAAAAAAAAAAAAACCTTAGATGGGTAAATCAGACTCTCTCTGCCTTAGAGGTAGGGAACAGCAAGCCACCTCTGAACATGTCTTGCCAAGAAAATCCCACAGTTGGGTCGCCATAAATTGGAGTCAACTTGAAGCCACAACAGAGCTGGGTGGAACAGCACTTCAAGCGAGTAAACAAAACAACCTTCCAAAAAAAGATGGCTCTTTGACAGTCCTTCAAACAGAAGAGTCCTCCATGAAGTAGTACACGTTGCCCCCCAAGATGAAGGAAGGGAAACGTGCATTCATGCACATTCCTGGGGTCACACAAACACAGTAATTCCTACCTGCCTCCAAACACTCTTTTCTTTTCTGTAGCCAAAGTTTCACCAAGAAAGATAAGGAAGGGAGGACTGGCATGTATCCCAAGTCAAGTGGAGTCACTGACAATTGCCTTAAGGGTAATAATTGGTCAAGTGTGCTAAACTTGGTTTAAAAAAAAATGCCTCCTACAGATCAGTTCTTGGCAAGCACTACTGAAGCTTCCATTGTCCATATGGGCTGACCTGTCCTCCTGCCTCACCCCAAAGAAAAGAGGCTCAACCACAGGAACGAAACTTTCTTCCACTTTCCCAACCATTCAGCTTCTGTCCTTGTTCTGCTGTATTTATTTACACACACATGTATACACCCCACCCTATCTCCAAAGACTTCTGGGCAATTTTACAACCAGTCGACAATTAAAAACATCCTTCCAGTTTAAAACATAGCACAAAAATAGCCTCAGAATATGACA
>CM034707.1:19194950-19208688 GCA_020142125.1 Phrynosoma platyrhinos
TCCATAGTCCAACACTGAAATTACTATGCCATACTGGCTCACCAAGCCTATTTACTGAAGGATAAAATAATACTCTGGAAGCATCAGATCCTGTCTGCTCTTGGAATCTAAGTAATAAGTCAGCCCTAGTTAATACTTAGATGGGAAACTGCCAACAAATCATAGTGTCATAGGCTAAATTTCAGAGGAGGGAATTCTCAAAACCACCTCTTGAGTTTCCTTGCTTAAGAAAACCCTCTGAAATTCACCATAAGTCAACAAGCAACTTGAAGGCACAAACAAAATACCAATGGTGGGATATTTCTTTGGAACTACCTACAGTTCTTTCGCATGGATTGGTGGGAAGCTACCCTGCCAAACCTCAGTAAACCTTACAAACAACCCCAACTAAGCCTAGGTAATATTATTAATCCCCTATTGCAAAGTGGAGACTGAGAAACAATAGCATTTCGGCCAAGGCCACCTACAAAGTTTGAGTTTTAGGCAAGATTTGAACTGTGGACATCCTGACTCAGGAGTTGTATTCTTACCCAATGCAGTAAGCCAGCAATACCAGTACCCCAAAACAGGAGTTCCTGCACAATACAGCATCAATGCTTTCATCTACAGTGCGTCTGTTCATATGGCTGTTGGGACACATGGCTAGTTGTGTTGTCAATCACAGCAGTCAGCTTTGTTTTTTAATTGTGTATTGTGAATTTTGACCTATGTTTGATTTTAACTGTTGTAAGCCACCTTGAGTCGCAAATTGGGGAAAAGATGGGCTATTTATTTATTTATTTATTTATTTATTTATTTCAACCCCCAAATGTTATTTCACAGTGGTTTAGCAACAGTGGAGGTGGTCAATTGGTAGTTGTGGGTGATGGTTAGAACATGATATGAGAACCCACTGGTTTTGAAGAATTTGCAGTGTAATGGAGAACTTTCTGACTGGTTATGCATCTTAACCAGTTACGCGTCTGTCCTCAGATTTTGATTTTGCCAGTTCCTTTCTCTAAAACATAGCCTACAGTTATTCGTTGGTAGTCTCCCATCCAAGTACTAACTAGGGCTGACCCTGCCTCTTATGCGTCTGTCCTCAGAATTAAATTGCATGACTTGAAAGAGATTTATTCCCAGGCAAAAGTATACACAAGAATGCCCACCTTTCAGATGTGTTGGACCATAGCCCCCATCATTAATTCCCAGCCTGCCCTGTTGAATATGTACTTACTGGTCCCACAGAACTTACTTATGATCAACTAGGAATGATGAAGGCCTAAATACCCTAAAGGCACAATATCCTATCAGATCTTGGAAGCTAAGCAGGGTCAGCCCTAGTTAGTACTTGGATGGGAGACTACCAACGAATAACTGTAGGCTATGTTTCAGAGAAAAGGCACAGATGCACAGGGATGATGAGATACATAGTCCAGTATATCTATTGAGGGTGCTGGGTTCTGGAAGGCTGGGGTATAGGATTGCAGCCCTAATGGTGAAAGAATGAGAAAGGAGGTGTTGATGTGATGGAGTAGGAAAGGACAAGGGGGGGTGGCGGAAGGAACATGAAATGCCTGTTCCACTTATGGAAGGGAGGTACGGTTAACAGTACACACCATTTCAAGTGCTTTTCTCATTTGTTTATTCAGTGACCCATCAGTGCCAGTTGCTTCAGTTTTTGAAAACGCCCCTTCCTTGGCTCTGTTAATAACTTTTATAGCTTTACCCGAAACCTTTGCCAAAGGGTGAGTTTGGCAAAGCTTTGGCACAGAGGAGGCGGGAGGTGGGATATATTAATATTGAATTGTGAGTCAAATAAACACTCCAGAATTAAGCAGAGAGAGCCACCATTTCTGCCATCCATTTCTACAGATGAGGGATGGTTCCCAAATATTTTGCAATCAGTGGTGGCTTTTCCCATCCCGCTCTCCAAACCCAAGGTGCGTAGTACTCTAAGCTAGCCAAGTTTGTTTTGGCCCATCAGGCAGAATGCCCTATATGCAACTCTTGCCACATTCCTGGCTGTACAAATTCAATAATGACACTATAAATAAATAAATGTATTGCCTTTCTGTGGCAGACAAATTTGGCTGCCTGAGACAGCCACCTCATCCTACCTAATGGTAAGGTGAGCCTTGTTCTCAGAGTAGAATGAGTGGTTGCTGCAAGTTAGCTGGTTGGAGGTTAATGAAACCACCACTCAGTCCTGGAACACTGGAAGTCCCAGATATCTGTTGGTCACACTGGGTTTCCAGCACAATGCATTATTCTTGCTTGCAGGAAGCCACTGCATTAAAGAGATGGTGGCAGAGATGGAAGTGGGATCCTCTGCGTAGCCTACGGTTGCGATAAAGTACACCCTTTAGAATCAAATATATGCAACTGTGTGACGCTGAATCCTGAACTCTAGACCAGAGCTGCCATTAGACTCAGTGGGACAACTGCCTGACATGGCAGATCTCAGGGGCAAAATCCTCTGTCCTTTCCTTCAGTTACAGAGCACTGGGTGACCTGTGCATGTAAGATGGCTCACTGCCCTTAGGTGTAATAAATTATCCTATCCAAGGGATAGGTAGCTTCCATGTCACTAGGGCAATGAATCTGCTTTTGGTTCTAATATGAATTTTAAGAGAGCTGTCCAAATGTCCAAGCTTCTTGGATAACTTGTTTGGACTATGGTAAATCCTTGGAGCAGATTCACTCCCCAGACTGACTTCCTCTAATGCTATTCTTTTACTTGCTTTCATCCTGCAGCCCTGTCAGTTTCTGAATGTAAAATGGGGAGGAAGTCCCATTGTGTCCTTTGCCTCAGGCAGCAAGATGTCTTGGGCCAGTCTTGCCAGGGCTGCTACTCATACCATAGTTATGCCTCTCCTGCTGTGTTAGTACTGGTTGTAAGTTAGCTTTTTAGAGCAATTCAAGGATCTGTCATTCACCTTATTAAAAAGAAAGAAAAATAACCCTAGGCCCAGCACTAAGGGCTTATTCTGCCCCCACCCATACATTTTCCCACCTTTGGAAATGTATAGACAGGGCCCAGCTTTCCAGTTCTCTTGAGTATGGTGGTCAAAGCTTAAAGTAAGAAAGAATTTTAAAAAAATAATCCACCTAATCCAGATTCTGCAGATGGAGAAGGTGAATGATGTGACCTAAAATGAATTACTATACAAATGTAGGGAAAGGTCTATATGTTTTTTTCTTTTTTTCACATTTCTAAAACACCTTTGACAGTTGTGGCAAAGGTATTGCATGAGGACGTACAAGACATCCTTGAAAGTACTTTGTTGTTGTCATTTGTTCTCAAGTCAGCTTCTACTTATGGTAACCCCATGAATGAAGTTCATTCTGCCCTGCTCAGATCTTGCAAACTCAGGGCTGTGGCTTTCTCAATTGAGTCTATGCACCTGTAGTGTGGTCTCCCTGTTTCCCTCCTGCCCTCCACTTTGCCAAGCAATATAGTCATTTCCAGTGAGTCTTTTCATCCTAGGATATGCCCAAAGTACCACAGGTTCAGTTTAGTCATCTTGGCTTCTAGTGAGAGTTCAGATTTAATTTGCTCTAGGACCCATTTATTTGTCTTTTAAATGAAGGGGTTGTGCCAGTGTGAATCACTTATAGGATTATGACCTTATTCAGATATTTCTCTGACTTCTGACATTTTAGCAAGCAATGTTCATGCTTTCCAATCATAGCCATAGTCATAAGGGCTAGAAATGTGGGTTTTTAAAATAACTTTAATGGAATGATATTATAAATACTTCCCCTGTTGATAAATATTGAACCCGTACTCTTGGAGACAACCCAGGGCATTAATTTCTTTAATTCTTTCTCCTAGGGATGGATGTCACAAAATCCTCCAAAGTTTTCGTCTCAACTGGACGTCGGATCCTCACTATTGGCTTTGCCTTGCTCATACTCTCAGTCCTTTCTTGGGCCTACATTGCAGGGGTCCAGCTGGTTGCTGACAAGTACCACATCATGGCTTTTGGTCTTTATGGAGCCTTTCTTGCATGCCATCTCATAATCCAGAGCTTCTTTGCCTTTCTGGAGCATAAGAAGATGAAGAGGGGCTCACTGACATGCAGCTATACAAAGACAGTGGCTCTCACCATCTCTGCTTATCAGGAGGACCCAGCTTACCTTCGTGAGTGCCTTCAGTCTGTCAAGGCAACCTTGTATCCCCCCGACAAGCTCCGAGTGATCATGGTGATAGATGGCAACAGCCCTGATGACCGGTACATGATGGACATGTTCGAGGAGGTTTTTGCAGGAGAGGACGTGGGCACTTTTACCTGGGAGAACAACTACCACCACCAGCCCCAGCTGGATGTAGATGAAGGGGACAGTGGTTACCAGGCTGGGGATGAGCCATCCATCTATAGCGAAATAGACATGGATGACCCTGGGCAGCTGGTTGTAGAAGAACTCATCCGGACGAAGAGATGTGTCTGTATCATGCAGAAATGGGGCGGGAAGAGGGAAGTCATGTACACTGCTTTCAAGGCCCTAGGGAACTCAGTGGACTATGTCCAGGTAATTGATTTCTTTCTCATTGTCCAACTGTTTTACACTAATTATTATATTTTATCCTTAACTATCTTTCCTATGAGGAGCTCAAAAATACATGTGCTGGCATCCTGTTTAGTGGCATACACAAGTTATGATTGTGTATGTCTATTTCTGCTACTGTAGAGGTTGGTATTCCCTTCCTCCCTCCCACCATAGCAACAAAAAAAAAACCATCTGGACCTAAAGTATTACTCACTGAAGCCCCCCACCCATGGCCAATCATGTCCGAAGGAGAGGAGGAGCATTGCAGAAGCATCTGGCTATGTCCCTGTAGCCAGGCATGTAATAATTACCTTACCCACTGAGTCTTCCAGAAGAACCTAATGGACCTCATTAGTCCATTATGCAATCACTACACATCTGGCCACAGGGACATAACCAGATGCTTCTTCCATTCCCCTGCTTTCCTCCAAGCATAAACACAGGGGAAGGGGGATCAGCAGCTTTGTGGTGGGTCTGGTGAGGTGGTAAATGTCTCAGCATAGCATAGTCCATCATGCAGAACAATTTGCTACACTGAACCATATAGGACTGCATGCATGCTGTGTTTTCAAGGAGATAGCTGCATTAGTTTGTTTCATCCTAAGAAGGAAGGTGATAAATCAGGAGAATAACTGATATATTTTAATATAAGCATCTGTGGACTCTAGTCTATGGAAGAAGCAACTGAGTCTGATGCATCAGATGCAACTGGAGTTCCTAAAAGCTTACATTTCAAAATATCAAGGGTGCTGCCAGATCTTTCCTTCTCTCTCCCACCCCTCCATCTTTCCTGCTGATATGTGGTGTTGTCTTCACCCTACCCACACTTTTAAATTCTTCATAACAACCCTGTGAGGTAGATTTCAGCTGAGTAGTAATGATAAGTCAAACTGGTAAGCTTCATGGCTGAGTGAGGATTTGCACCCAGGAGTCTCTGATCCAAGTACAACACTGCATATCCGCTGCACCTGTGACCTGCTGAGCACCCAGCCGTTCATCCAACTTGAAACTTGTCTAAGCGTGCAAATTCTTAATTCCACCTCTGCATAATTGGTGCCCTGATCTTTATCCTTCCCTTTACAATCACTTTCCATTTCCATACTGATCTGTAATTTTCATTAAGACAGGCCTTTATAAGTGGGTGTGCTAATACTTAGTCATAATGATTGCTCAGCAGGATTGCCATGGGTTAAAGGGTTTGGCATTTTCCATTGCCCTTGACCCCTGGCCACCATTCTGGCTTGATCTAATAGGAGCTGGGAGCTCCAAAACATCTGAAAAGCCACTTTGTCCTACTACATCACTGTTGGGAGCAGAAAATGGAGGAAAGATACAAATTTGGTTCATTTGCACAATGTTATGTTTTGCAGAATTCAATTTATCTAGATGCAGAATAATTAATTTTGTTTTGGCTACTCATATTCAACAGACATGAATGACCTGTTTCTTTACTCTGTATAACCCAGGGGTGGGCAACTGTGGCCCTCAGATTTTATTGGATTTCAGTTTTATCAGCCCTAGCTAACATAACCCAAAGTAAGAGATCATGGGAACAGTAGTCCAAAATGCTTTGGAGGACCAAAATTGCCCATCTCTCATACAGGCACCATGTCTACTTCTCTCGAGGTAGAACAAGCTTTAAAATCTAGATCTAAACTAATTCCAATCTGCCTTTTCCTGAAAGTGCATGTAGTGCTCAAGGCATTATTCATCAGCAATTATAAGTTTCCTGGATTGCCACAGAGTTTTAAAGCTCCATTGAGAGGTGGCCACCTAACCTCTGTTTTTTTTTAAAAAAAATCCAACAAATGAGAATTCATCACTTTCTAGATCTTTCTTACCTTTCAGATTTCTGATGGGGTAAAGCAGATGGTGCCACCTTGGAATGAGCAGTGGATTTGGCACAGTGCAGGGCAGTTGTTGATACTTCTGTAACTTCTATCAATATCTCACTGATGACCTGTGTAACTTAAGGTTCCTTAATTAGTTATGGCAATCTGCAAAACTATACTGGGCAATGAAAGTTTGATCTCTGCCAATCATTTTCTAAGCACAGTCCCATGTGCCCTTGTAGCAAGAGTGGAAAATCTTTGGTCTTCCAGATGTTGTGGCTTTCAACTCCAAGCAGACCCACTGGCGGGGGGGGGGGGGGGGATAAGGGATTGTGGAGCTTTTTGAAAGCATTTGAAGAACCAAAGGTTCCCCATTTGTACTGTAAAGGCTGCCTCCTCGATTAATTTCCATCTTCAGTGGCATCACTGGGGTTGGTGTCACCCGGTTGGTAACTCATGGTGTCAACCTCCCCCCATCGACCTCTTCCCATCCGACACCATACAGAATCCTCTGTAGTGTTTTTTGTACTAATGTTACTCATAACTCGTAATTCCCATATATCACTGAATATCATATATATTTACATGTACATTGTTTCATGTGGTTAAAGTAAAAAAAAATGGTAAGTTGTGATGTTTTTAAAAAGAATTTTAAATAAATAAAAAAATAATTTACATTTAAATTTTAATTTTTTTTTAAAGAAAAAAAACCCTAGGGCCTCTCCTTTCTCCTCCCACTGAGTCTCACCCTGCTCAACCATCTCTTCAGTGTTTTAAAGGAACACAAGCAAATGCCACAGCTTGTTTCTGCCAAAAGGATGATGTTTTGGGAGCAGTGGTGACACCCCCTCTTAGGGTGTCATCTAGTGCAGCCCACATCCCAAGCACCCCCATAGTGATGCTCCTGCCCTCACTGACATTTTCTGTCTGTCAACATAACGGACTGTTATTCAGTATACCTTAATGACACCATTGTTGTTGTGTGCCTTCAAGTCATTTCCAGCTTATGGCCACCCTGTAATAGGTTTTCTTGGCAAAATTTGTTCAGAGGAGGTTTGCCATTGCCTTCCCCTGAGGCTGAGAGCATGTGACTTGCCCAAGTAGCTTTGCAAATTACTTTTTATACTGCAGCCCTCTACCCATCTTTTTATCATTACTGTAGGCAGCCAAACCATCGACCCATCTCTTTAATTAGGGTACGAAAGGAGTTATTAATTCTTGCTTGCTCATGTATTACTCACTGCCAAATTGAGGAATTTATAGTTCCCATTTCACAGATGAGGCAATTGAACAACGAAAGTGTGACTTTTTTGCCTCAAGCCAGTCAGTGAGTGTTGCAAGCTGAGACAGCATCTAAGCTTGGCTGTCTGGTGAGCATCCTCCCAAGTCCCAACATGCTCTCCATTGCATCACACTTTGCCACAGACGAAACAGAGGTATAGTGGTTTTCTAAGCGGGGCTATGGTTTTTCCATGAAATCTGTGCACTCATGTGTATATCTCTTGATTACTGTAGGCTCCTATCTAGTAGCAATATATGTGATTAGCATCCCCTTGGAAGCACTGTTGGCTTTTACAAAGATGAGAAAGTATTGGTGTTCAGTCATTTCACTCAATAGACCCTGGAAATTACATTTCTCCAGTGATAACTGCATAAGTGAACCAACCCTGGCACCAGAGAGTTCAGTCCTAGTCAGAGCCTGTGGGGCAACCATTTCCAGCAACCAATTTTGGGTATTATGGATAATACCCAAAATGGATAGGCAGTGGGGCAACCATTTCCAGCAACCAATTTTGGGTATTATGGATAACAAAAAAAAAATTGTTAACTTTTGTTAAATTGTCACTGGATTTTTATAGGCAAGGAAAGGGAAGGCACATCAGATTTTCTGGCTGGCATCCGACTGGTGCCTTATGGTGCCATATGTCAGGGATGCTTTGATTGGGAATTCCTGCATGGCAGGGGGTTGGACTGGATGGCCCTTGTGGTCTCTTCCAACTCTATGATTCTATGATTCTATGATTCTATGATTCTATGTAACTTGACCTACATTTGTGGGGTGAATTATTTGCCACAGCGCAACAGATGTAGTCTGTTGACAGCAGTAGAAATGGAATAGTGCATACAACAACATTGTGCATTGTGGTTGCACATTACACACTGTGATCGTTCATTGTGGCTGCATATTGGGCATCAGGCAACAGCATTCAGTCACTGATTTTAAATCTTTTGGTTTCCTTCAGGTTTGTGACTCAGACACCAAACTGGAGCCAGTGGCGACATTGGAACTAGTGAAGGTTCTGGAATCAGAAGAACGCTATGGGGCTGTTGGTGGAGATGTGCGGATCCTCAACCTCTCGGACTCCTACATCAGCTTCATGAGCAGCTTGCGCTACTGGATGGCCTTCAACATCGAACGTGCTTGCCAGTCTTACTTTGATTGTGTATCCTGTATCAGTGGCCCTCTGGGTAAGAATTCTTGCACCCATGGATTCGTTCTTCTTAAACTCAGTAGGGTTATTACATATGATCAGATGGCGTTTTCCCCCAGTCCCTTATATTTTTTATCCATACTTTCCAACTGTTCTGATTCTGTGGGGCCTCTTGACATAATTTAGTATACTGGTTCTTATGCTTTGTGGCTAATGAACTTCTTTCAGAATTTGATTGAAGCTGTGAACCCTCTCCCCTCAAATTAACAGGAAGGAAATCAAGGAGGGAGGTTCATTTTTTTATCTATAAACCACAAGTTAAGGGTCCCTCGTTTAGGGACTGAGCATATCTCATAGTGTAGTGGTTTGAGTGTTGGACTGTGAGTCTGAAGACCAGGGTTTGATTCCCAGATTGGCCATCAAACCACTGGGTGACCTTGGACAAGTCACATGCTCTCAGCCTCAGGGTAAGGCCATGGCAAACCTTCTCTGAACAAATCCTGCCAAGAAAACCCCATGATGGCTTGCCTTAGGGTTGCTGTAAGTCCGAAAGGACTTGAAGGCATACAACATTGGCCTTGCTCCCACTATGATTTAAAGCAAATTGCAGATTGGATTATATGACTAGCGTTCCCACTTGAAATTGGTTTCAATCCTATTGAGCTCAGTTGCAATCACAATGAAGTGGGGTAAATGCAAAACAAAAAAAAAATGGGGCAAATGCAAAACAAACAAAAAAAACTGTTTCCTGACACTAGTTCAATTCCGAAGCATGTTCAACAAGTGGGAACAATGGATCTGAATTGGATCATACTGGAGGGAAGGGAATAATGGCAGAAGGGCATTTATCATCCTGACTCACTTTTTGGTAGATCTGCCATCCCCCCCCCCCCCAGTGCTGCCTTTGTGTTTGTGTAACCTATGGGTGCAGATAGATAGATAGATAGTTGACTAAATATGTAATCCGTTGTTTTTGCAACTACTTGCCAATGTACTGGGAGATCAGCCTGACAGCAGCACAGTAAGAAAAGTAGTTGCAAAACCAATGGACCAAATCTTCTATCATTAAAAAAAAAATAGATCCCAAGCCAGGCTGCTCAAAGGGGAAATGGTGTACTTTTGAGCAGCCTGCTAAAGTTGCCCCTGCTCAGCACCTGCAATGGTCCCATCCTCACCATGTTGCCGCTTGTGTCACCGATGATGCGTAGATGATTGACATGTATTTTGAAGCAGTGCAAACTAGTGGGAATGACAATCATGCCAAAAAAAAAGTGATTACAAGGGAATAATGAAACGATCTGCTTTCATAGTGGGAACAACGGACCTTTTGGAATTGATTCACCAACACAGAGTGAAGGTGAATTGCAAACCAATTTAAATGTAAGTGGGAATCAACAAATGTCTATCTGGCTTTGATCTCACCTGCTCTCATGCTACCCTCTTCAGGCTTGTATCGAAATGACCTTCTGCAACAATTTCTGGAGTCCTGGTACAACCAGAAGTTCCTTGGAACTCATTGCACCTTCGGTGATGACCGGCACCTCACCAACAGAATGCTGAGCATTGGCTATGCCACCAAGTAAGGAAACATAGCTAACTAGATCTTCTGAAATAGAAACAATGTTGAATGAGATGAGCAGGGAGATGGGATGGTATAGTGTTGCAAACTTGAGTATTAGAGTATGGCTTGAAAGCTCCAGGTTCAAGTTCCCACTGAGCCTTCAGAATAACTAAGGACCTTGGACCAGATACGTTATCCCAGCCTTGACCAAACTTCATAGGGTAGTTTTGAGAATAAAATGAAGAAGAGAAGAACCAAGTATGCTGTTTTGAGCTCACTGAAAGTCAAGCAGGATATAAATTTAACTCAGTTAAATACATGGGAATGAGTGCAGAGACCCAATTTTGTGTCTTGGAAAGGATGTTGGACTTAGGCCAGGGAAACAAATTGGAGACCTCTCCAAGCAGCATTGTTGTTAATCACCATCATCAACAATATACCATGTGAAACAGGATTCAATCATTCCCATTTTGCAGATGAAGAACCAAGGCTGGGAGATAGTGACTTGTCCATGATGGAAGATCTCCCAAGGCAATGTCTGTTATTCTGTCCTCCAGCCAATGGTAACCCCATTGTGGGATGAGGCATTTCACTCCTCACTTCTCAGGCCTTCTCCATCCTGGTGCCCTCCAAATGTTTTGGGAACAACTCACCAAGTTGGGACAGCAGCTCTTAGGAACAAAAACTTAGTTATGTTAGGATGTCCCTAACTCCCATAATCCCTAAATAGTATGATCAGTGGTAAGTGATTAATGGAATACAAAAGACAACAAAGTTAAGAAAGACACTAGATTAAATAGAAACCTGTCCTGTCCTGCTTTTAAATATTAACTTTCTCCTTTCCTTGTGCCAGATACACTGCCCGTTCCCGCTGCTACTCGGAGACCCCATCCTCATTCCTGCGATGGCTGGCACAGCAAACTCGTTGGACCAAATCCTACTTCCGAGAGTGGCTCTACAATGCCCTTTGGTGGCATCGTCATCACTTATGGATGACCTATGAGTCTGTGGTCTCAGGCATCTTCCCCTTTTTTGTCACAGCCACTGTCCTACGGCTGTTTTACGGGGGAAACCTGTGGGACGTTCTATGGGTGCTGCTCTGTGTCCAGTTGGTAGCAGTTGTGAAGGCCCTTTATGCTTGCTGGCTGAGGGGAAATCCCATCATGATCTTCATGTCCCTCTACGCTGTGCTTTACATGGGAGGCCTACTCCCGGCTAAGTATTTTGCTATAGCAACCATGAACAAGAGTAGCTGGGGCACGTCAGGCCGGAAGAAAATGGTGGGGAACTACATGCCTCTGCTACCTGTTTCTATCTGGGGTCTACTCCTTTTGGGAGGTCTGATATATACCATCTACCATGAGGCCTTGGCCAGTTGGACAGAGGAACCCAAACCATATGAGATCCCGTACCTGCTCATTGGCTCAGCTGTCTACGTGGGCTACTGGTTGTTCATGCTCATGCTGTATTGGGTATGGATTCGGAGGTGCTGCCGAAAACGAATGGATTTCTACAGTGTTGAGGTGTGAGCTAGACAGAGAGAAAGGACTGGGGAACCTGAAATCTATACCTGGCTACTGCTGGACACATGAGGGTGAGAATCCAGAGTCTTGGCTTGTCGTCTGAGTTCTAAGAGAAGAAAGTGGCCAAGTAGGAGTGTCATAGATGAGGACTGGGGATTTATGGTAGGGCATGCTTCCTATGTCCCCCTCCTTTTGATCCCGTACCCTACAATGTGGTGGTCAGTTGAGGCGAAGTCTAAACTTCTTGAGTTCTCTTCCAGAAGCCAAGGTGATGGTAGAGAAGCTTTAAGACACTTGTATCTCAGGAAGGGTATCTGTTTTATCCGACTGCACATGAGAGGCTCCTACCTGCCCCTTCTCTCCCATTTCAGCTAGTAGCTTTCTGTGCCTGGGAAACATTTCTGACCTCAGTTTATTTATTAGTATTGAGTTTTCCCATTCAGGGAGCACCAGCTTGACTACCTTGTACACCTCTCTGAAATGTAGGCCCCTCTGCTGTGGGGGGAATATAACCACATAGGGATGTGTGCTGCATACAACCCAGTCTCATTGCACTGAAAAGCCATGGTACCTCTGAGCTGGAGCAGAGCAGCCCTTGAACAAAAAGAGAGACTGAGACCTAGCAGCTTTGGACTGCAGTTGTTCCATCAAAGTTTGCAGCAGATTGGATTTCACTGTTAAAAGTGGAGGGAAATCCTCACTTATCCACAGTTGGAGTCCAGGCCTATATAATGACTTAAAGGATTCTCTCTCCCTCTCTTTCTTCTGTAAAAAGAAAAAAAATGGCAATATGTCTTATCATGCTGTATGGATACTTGACAGTTAAAAGGCAGTGGGGGGGGGACCCATTGTGCAACAGAAGCTGGAAAATTCTGCCTTGCATTTTTTCCCTTACCAGGAAAGGAAGATAACACTGTGGCTGTCATCTCTTTACAAAAGCAACGACCAGGGATTTATGTGGGAACTCCCTTTCTTGTTTAAAAAAAATAATAATGAAGGTCAAAAGTTATTTATTTGCCATATTTTAATAATAAACAGGACTATTTAATGATTTTTTTAAAAAAGCAAGAAATATTGAATAATGAGATTTTTTAAAAAAACAGTTTTTATAAATATTGTAAAATAAATTTGTATTTATTTTGGAAACTTTCTTGTGGTGTGTTCATTTTAATTTTACTAGGTGTGGTGTTACACAACACTAACAACAGTAGCACTTGTTTAGTGCTTTTCTGCAACCAACGTGATAAATTGTGCACTATCTGGTTGCATTCCTTACAGCCCACTTTGTATGCTGCTGCAGGATTCACATTTGGTCCATATATAGACATATGTGAAAATTCATTCACTGTTATACAGGAGACCTCCAGATCGATTAAATACACCAGAAAGTCCCAGACTTTATTTCTGTTATTTTTGGTTTTATTTTGGATATCCACAAATGTTATGTTGATCCCAGAATATTTTCTGTCAGCTCCTGGTACTACCAGAGAATTTTTATACTAGCTCCCTAGGTGGGTTTATTTTAACCCAATATTAAATTGAAAAGGACAAAAACAAAATCTGGGACTTTTCAATTCACAATTTTTTTGTCCTGAGGAGATGTGGATCACTGTACTGATGCATATTGGGTTTGTTGTTTCCATTTTGTTTTGGGTCCACGAATCTCTTTCAGTCATTGTAACCCCTGTGTTATTCACACATGCCAGCGTTTCAGGTTAAAATGGAGTTTCCCCCTTCCTCTCAAGGAGAAGCAATGATACAAAGCGATCCAAATCAATTTGGAAGCTTATTCACACTGCTGATGATACAGATCTTTCAGCAAAACTTCGGGAAAACCTGGTATTAAATATCCTGGCT
>CM034707.1:19208788-19233198 GCA_020142125.1 Phrynosoma platyrhinos
AATCCTGGGGTTTGTAGTTTGTTGTGGCACCAAAGCTCTCTGACAGAGGTGATAAATATATCACCAAACTACAACTTCCATAATTCCATAGTATTGATCCATGGTACTTAAAACAGTGTCTAACTGCATTCGTTCTGCAGTGTAGATGCAGCCTGGGTTATACAGTCCTTGGCTGTATATGGCCAAATAGTCTGACCTGGTATAACACAGCATTCTAATTTCCTAGGAATTTGCTCATAGCTCTTCCAATCCAGATTCCCACCCTTTCTTCAATGGTTTGATTTACCCTTTTTCCATGGGGGATTCTCATTGCATCATCCCTTTAGTTATTCCCTTCCAAATGGACACTTCCTGAAACAACTTGTCCCTAGCACAATGTTTGGCTCCCGGTGGAACTACAACAGCCAGTCAGACCTTGGAGAAGTTCCTTTGGGGCCACTATAATCATCAAAATTCTCCATAACCCTTAAGATGTTGGAGGAGCCTCTAGTCCCAACCAAAGTTTGGAAATCATGTTGTTTTTGAACTACAGTTCCCATTCAGCAGTGTAGATGCAGCCTGAGTTATACAGCAAACATGGCCAGTGGAGAACAGTGGCCATGCTGGTGGGAGGATTCTAAGAAGTGTAGTCCAAAGAGTGACTTTTCCAAGCCATGATCCATGACCATGGAAACCATGCCCTATGAAAAATGGCTTAGGGAGCTGAATACTTTTAGCCTGGAGAGAGATGGTTAAGCGGTAATGTGATAGCCATGTTTAAATATTTGAAAAGATGTCATATTGAAGATGGGGCAAGCTTTTTTTCTGCTGCTCCAGAGAATAGGACTCGGAACAATGGATGCGAGCTATAGGAAAAGAGATTCCACCTCAACATTAGGAAGAACTTCCTGACAGTAAGAGCTGTTTGAAAGTGGAAGACACTCCCTCAGAGAGTGGTGGAGTCTCCTTCTTTGGAAATTTTTAAACAGAGGCTGGATGGCCATCTATCGGGAATGCTTTGATTGTGTCTTCCTTCATGTCAGAATGGGATTGGGTTGGATGGCACTTGGTGTCTAGACCAAGGGTGAGCAACTGTGGTAGGTTTGGGGGGCAGTTTTCTGCTCATAGATTGCTGGGGGGAAGAGGAATCTGGAAGTGGCCAGATTTTGAAAAATGTGTACTTTAAAAGAGTTCTGAAACCTCTGCTTGTCACCCCTGGAAACTTCTAGCAGAATCAGTTTACACTTTGAGGGGTGCAGAAAAAGGACAACCTAGGGATTCTGATGGCAGTGGGATTGAGAGCCACAAAAAGAGTTGGGGGGGGCTGTTTGGAACCCCAGAAGTGCTCTTTTCCCAGCCAATTTTAACTTAATTCCCATTCAAGCAAGGTTGGGGGAGGACAAAAGATTAGACTAATCAATTGATCGATGGATGGATGGATCTGCAACTTCCAGCTTCCCCATGCCAGATTGACCATACTAGGGGATTTCTGGGAACTGTTGACCTCAATTAAGTTTTCCAGGTCCAAATCCTGTTCTGTGGATGTGTCAGTGGATGAACCTTAGGCATTATCCTCCTTGATTCAGGAAAAACAGTGGAAATAACAGCCAACTGAGAGGAAGAGATTTTGCCCTCCTGAGGAACAGCTGGTTTTTAGATCTAGGCAAAATGAAATTTGGTTTGATTTCTCCATCTTGCAGAGATTTGCAACATATGTGATGAGGTAGTGTTATTTTTAATAATGTGGAAGATAGTCTGGAGTTCCTATAAACTAAGACAGAATTAACATATCTTCCCTCATTCTCTCTCTTATTCATAAAAATAAAGACTGTGTTGCAGAATCCCTGTGTGTCTGTATAACTAGAGCTCAGTAAAAAAATATTTTTGGAACCAAAGGCCCTTTCACAATGGGGAATACCTTTACCTTTTTAGGGCCATCACTAGGGAGCGAGGGGGTGTAGACTGCAGTGGGTGACACCTCAGAAGGGGATGTCACCCAGCATGCTGATGGGAAGGGGTGCTATTGTTCTGGGTCTAGTAGCTTTACTGGAGGGACAGGAATGGGAGTCTCCTCTCTGTCCTACTAGCCAGCAGCCCCATCAAACCCAGAAGTGATACAAGTTGGCAGGAGTTGGTGCCAAAGTTCTAGGTCTGGCATCTTGGTTGGCCAGGAGGGAAATGGAGTACCCCCTTTCCTCCCCCAGCCAGCATCTCTTCCTCCTCCAGCTTTTCAGCAGTGATGGCAGCACGGTGACTCAGATGGGCAACAAGGAGACAGCTGGGTGGCAAGAGGAGTTTCCTGCCTGCTTGTGCACTGCCCGCTCGAGCTATTAGACTATTGCTGCTGTCAAAGAGTTGAAGGAAGAGAAGGAGGAAGAGGAAAAAGAGGAGGAAGTTCCCCCCAAAGTGACTTCTCTTTCATAAGGAGGCCTTCACCTCTGCCCTTTCCACCCTCCCAATTGCCCCCCCCCAGTGACCACCCTCTTGGTTGTCTACCTGCCTGGCTTCCCACCCATGAGAAACAACACCTAGGCTTCAGGAAGCATTTGGAGAGATTGCTGCTGGCCTCTTCCCCCTCCTGGAGTTAGGCACCAGGTGACACCAACCCTAGTGATGCCACTTAGACCTAGGCAATGTCTGGCAATGCTATAAATCTCACACTTTCCAGCAAATAGGAAGTAACAGGCAAACCATTGGTCAATGTGGAAAATTGAGTACCTGAGGCAGAAACATGGAAAAAATAGGGATAGGTGCCTACATGACAAAAAGGAAGAGCAATTCAACGTGTTTTAGCAAATGTTTTATTCCAAATTAACAATATGTAAATAGAAAATAAAACAACCAAGTCAAGTAAGCCTTGCATAATTAAATAGATGCATTCCAAACTTTCTAGAGACTACTTTCTTATGATTTCTTAAGATCATGGGCCAGAGTTACAGATCAATGCTTTTATAAGATGTCTGTGGGTATGTCGTAGACAAGCTTACCTCTCCCCCCTGCTTTTTTTTTTAAACTATGTTTTGCTGTTCATGTATGCTCTGTAGGGGATTCCAGAGCAATGAGACTCTTAAGATTGGAAGCAACTGTAAACCCAGATTCCCTCAGCCATGTGCAAACAGCAATTTGTTTATTTTATTCATTTTCAAAATTATTTTATGGCTTTCATGTGCCACTTGTATGCTACTCAGTGGCCCTCAAAGTAGCTGCCTGTAGCCCCCACCATTCCTTCAAGGAACTTAAGTCAATATAATGTCAATTTGGCATGAGTGCATTGGTCAAATTGCAACCGACAAGACAATAGTTTATTAAGTCAATATACTCTGAGAGATGGGTTAGGCCAAGCAAAAATGATTACCCCAAAGTCAGCCAGTGAGTTTCATGGCACTGTGGGAATCTGAACCTGGATCTCTCATGTATGTGTGTGTTATGTGTCTTCAGGTCACCAGCTGACTTATGGCAATCCCCTGTACTTCATAGGGGTTCCTATACAAGAAATTCTCAGAGGTGGCTTGCCATTGCCTTCCCTTCAGTACAGCCTACATCACCTGGTCTAATGTTGTGGTCTTCCTTCCGATACAAGGCAGGCCTGACCCTTTTTGCTTCCAAGATCAGATGGGATCTGTGCCTTCAGAGTATTTAGGCAATTCTCTCCAGTCATAGTTAGCACTAAACAACTGTATAACACTAGTTCACCCAAGTTAGTGGCACCTATAGTCAACACTCCTGGCAAGGACTTCCAGACACATTTGAACCATACCCCCCCAATGCAATTTCTATTTTATTAATCTTTATACTCATTGCTCATTGAGCATGTAGCAATGAGATAAGAATGTGCATATTATCAACTTCCAGGGAAGCAGGCAACTCCCTTTAATTTATTGTAATAGATGGAGGAAAGATATAAACTATTTGACTTTGACCCCAATGGCCAGATCCCAGTCCAGGGCTCTCTTCTCATTTCTTGAAGCCCCCACAAGTCTTTGGATATAATCTGGAACATTTTGAAATCTTTGAAAAATTGGGATGACAGAGGATTAATCATGACTCCCCCTTCAAAATCAGAACAGTTGGAGGGCATGGAATTAGTGCCTTTTTTTACTCCAGGGATGGGATGAGGTGCTTGGAGAATTTCTGTCACCACTTAGGCAGCAAAACATCTTAGCCCAGCTCTGGTTTGCATTAATGCCTGGCTTGGGTTAATCCCCAGTTTTCTTTCCAGACATACCCCACAAATGAATCCTATTTGAACTTTTTCTTCCTGGGATGGTCATATCTCTCCTGGCCAAGCATTGGTAGAAGGGGCAGCTGTCTGGAAATGCAATGGATGCCAACAGGATGTCACCAACTGTCTGGAAATGCAATGGATGCCAACAGGATGTCACCAACTGTCTGGAAATGCAATGGATGCCAACAGGATGTCACCTAACTCAGGATGGAGCCATGCCAGTCTCTTTTTCTGAGCAAAGTTCCTTTTCCCCTGAGTCTGTCTGTGGGTCTTACTCACCTGCTTTTCTCCCCCTCCCCACCTCTTTACCAATCTCTCCTATGAGGGGTTATTCACAGTTGGCTTGGGGGGAAGGAAGGGTTTGTTGCTGAGCTAGGTGGCTTACTCAACACCCCTCAGCCTGCAAGACGTAGACAGGCAAGGCAATGACGTTGCCTGCCGTCTCTCTTCCTCCACCCCTCCCTTTGTAGTTGTTGGTCCACCCTGGTCTGGGAACATTGCCTTCAGTTGCTATGAAACATCTGGTTTGAGGGATCAAGGAGGCTCTGAGTCAGGCCTTGGAAGCAAGGAGACCATGGCCTGCCGGTCTACGGGAAATGATCCATGCTTGACGGGTGAATGTGTGAGGAAGGAAAGCAAGTTGAAGGAACTTGTGTGTAGATCTTATCCCTCCCCACAGCATAGCATGGCTGTGACCTGGGGCCCAAAGAAGGGACTGACTCACTGGCTGACTCAAGGAAGCTTCTGTCAAGGGTTGGGGGGAGCACATAACAAATCACAGAGAGGAAGGGCTGTAACTCAATGGCAAAGCATATGCTTGGCATTCAGAGGTCCCATGTTCCATCTCTGGCATCTCCAGGTACAACTGGGGGGAGGGGGGAATTACCCCATCTGAAACCCTGGAGAGCAGATGTTACTCAATGTAGACTAGATGTGGTGGGGTTTTGGCCCTTCCAGATGCTGACAAACTTTATTTCCCATCAGCCCTATGCAGCCTGCGAGCAATCGTGGAACTAATAGTCCTGCCAAATCCAGAAGGTTGGAAGGTATGGATTTTAGATCAGTGATGTGGAATGTAAGGTCCTCCTCCAAAAATTGTTTAGCCTATAAATTTCAACAGGTCATAGTATATGGTGAAGAATGATGGGAGCTACAGTACCAAAACATCTTCAGGAGCACAGTAACCCAGTGTTAGATTTAGTAGATGCTTTTACAGGGAGTAAAGTTGGGTAAGACCTAAATATCCTAAAGGCACCAGTTTCCATCTGAACTTGGAAACTAAGCAGTCAGCCCTAGTTGGTACTTGGATGGGAGACCAAAAAAAATAAAATACCAGGTGTTGTAGTCTATATTTTAGAGGAAAGAACTGGCAAAACCACCTCTCAGTAATCATTGCCTAATAAATCCTTATGAAATTAATGGATTAACAAAAGTCAATAGGCAACTTGAGGGCACATATACATACATTCTAGGCAACAGAGACTTGGATATAAGACATACTATTAAGTAAATGATGCAACATGTTGTCTCAAGAGAAAAGAAAGGAGGAACCTGGCTCTGGAAACATGGCCCCAGGCCTAGGTAGCCACCTGTCAACTTAGGTTTTCTTAGGCAAGGAGTACTCAGAGGTGGTTTGTTGTTGCCTTCCTTTGAGGGCGTAGCCACATTTCACAGTTGTAGTGCCTTGATATCACTTACTTGCCATGGATCCATCCTGTAGAATTATGGCATTTAGATATTTAGAATTCTCTTCCAGACAGCTCTAATGCTGAAGTTCAAAGGACTGCACTAAACCAGTGCATCTCTGTGTGGTGCTCTATTGTTTTTGACTACAACTCCCAAAGTTTCAGACATCTCCATCATCTTTTAAGGGTGGTTAGACCAGGAGAGGTGACTTTGGGGGGAAGCAGACAGGCAGCCGTGGGCCGCCCCGGGAAGCTGTGCCGTGAGACCGAGGTATCCCCACACCTCAGCCCCACAGCACACCTTCACTGCCCCTGGAAAGGAGTGCTAAATTGGCGCTCCTTTCACAAGTCGCCAAAGGTGCACCGCAAAAGCTTGCGGCGCACTTTCATCGACTCTTCTGCTGCAGCATGTATGGACGTGCGGAGGGCTGGCTGCTCCGAGGATGACCTGGGGAAGGGGTTGGGCGCCGATCGTGCAGCTGCCCCTCCCCTTCCCTGACCCCAAAATGGCCCAATTGGCCGTCTGCTTCCCCCCTTTGTTAAATATTCTCAACTAACCTGAGTGTTTTGAACCTGAGAGATATTTTTCATCCACCCTTTACATTACTCATGTGATCTAGCTGGTTAGATACATAACAATGAGATAAGCATGTGCTTATCCACTGTTTCAAGGAAGCAGGCAAACCCTTTAATTTACCATAATAAATTACAATAAAAATATACACTATTTAGCTCTGACCCAATGGCCTGATCACAGTCCAGGGCTCTCTACTCATTTCTAGGAACCTCCTCAAATCTCTGAATAGAATCTGTGGCTAATGTGCAGTGGCAACATCATGTCAATAAAAGTGCACAAAGTAGATGTGTACCCAAAGTATAATGATTTTTTTTCTGTAATGGGCAACATAATTACAGACAGAATGGTATAGGGCTGTCCCAGGACTTTCCGATTAACAGGCATAACAACTTACTTGCCACCTAATTTGGCTGTCCTGTTTCCTCAGAGTTTAGTTACAAGCCTTCTGACACAAGGTGATAAGATGAATTTTCCTAATAGCAATGTATATTGTGAACCATCCCTGTTAATTAGACAACACAGTATCTAGTGATTTGAATTCTGGAATCTAGGAGACTAGTGTTCAAATACCCAGTCAGCCATTGAAACCCAGTGAATGACCTCGGGCAAGTCACACTAACTCAGCCTTAAGAGGAAGGCAATGACAAATCCCCTCTGAATAAATCTTGCCAAGAAAATAGTACGATAGGGTCACAGTCAGTTGGAGTCGACCTGAGTGTACATGAAAATAATTCCTATTTATATGCAAAATATTGGGGGATACCTTGGTCTTGAATAGGCAATCAAACCCCATTAGGTGAACATGTGAAATCTGCTGAGTCTAGTTTGTTTATATAGGTCAATTCAATTGCCTACTTTTTAAACTCTGCTTGTAGATATGGATATTGTGATGCTCCTCAATAACTATTGCTACACTACTGTCTGCTTCCCCCCTTAGAGAGTGCTGAGTTCACTATTAAGCGGTATAGAAATGCAAATGCTATTGCTATTGCTCCCAAAGTTTGAAAAGCACAAACCATCAATCCAATAAAAACAATAATTTAGAAACATATTAAAATGCATTACATAGATCAAGAAGCAGCACATCCATTCCTCAGGGGGAAGCAGACGGGCAGCCATGGGCTGTCCCGGGAAGCTGCGCCGCGGGGCTGAGGTATCCCCATACCTTGGCCCCGCGGCGCAGCTTCGCCGCCCCTGGAAGGAGCGTTAAAATAGCTCTCCTTCCACAAGTCATCGAAGGTGCAGCACAAAAGACTGGGGGTACACCTTTGGCGACTTTTCCACCGCAGTGTGTGCAGATGCAGGAAGTCATCGTCGGAGCACCGGCAGTGCAGAGGGGCCAGTGCTCCGACGATGAATTCAGGAAGGGGTTGGGGAGCCCACCGTGTGGCTGCCCCTCCCCTTCCTTGCCTTCAAAATGGCTCTTTGAGCCATCTGCTTCCCCCCCCCCCCAGGCTTGTTTAAATAAGAAGACCTTCAGCTTCCAGCAGAAAGAGAGCAAAAAGGGGTTCAACCAAGCTTCCCTTGGGTAGGAATTCAGTTGTCCATGAGCAGCCACCAAAAAGGCCTTCTCCTGTGTCCTCATCAAACAAGCTTGGAAATTGATATCACTCCCTGCTCATCCACAGTTTACATATAAACAACATGAAAACTTGAACAATGAAGTCCACCCATGGCTACTCCTGAGGATTATAATCTAAAACAACATGTACTCATATTAGTTCTCCCATTCTTATTATGTAGCCAAAACTGCACAATTCATGCATGGGGTGTATTACAGACACAAGATAACCTTCAGCTTTGGAAAAAAGCCTCCCCTAAAAATATCAGAGGGAGGATCTAAGGGGGCAACCTCCCCCACCAATCCCATAAGAATTTAATAGCAAGAAAGCTGAGTAATTTAAAAAGAGAAAATGAATAACTGGGTGGGCTAGTGAAGGAGGGAGGGACCCAAAGATATTTTTTAAAAGTCTAGACAGAACCATATCATTGTCTGGATAGGTCATTTCCTGGTTCGTCCCAAGAAATTATTTAAAATATCCTCAGGGAGAGTACTAATATCTTCTCATAGACATCAATGAAGACTTCTATTTATTATTATAAAAGAGAACATAGTAGCCATAACTCTTTGGAACTTTATAGTACATGCCGCAAAATGTGACAGAGTGTTTTTGGTTGTCATCCAAGTTTCAGTGGCCACTTCTAAGCCCAAACACAAAAAATGGAGTGTTCCTGGAAGCTGGAGAAAACAGAGGCCTGCCATAACTTATCAAGAAATTGTAGATGACACCTCAATGTTTCACAGTGTGGTTTTGGTTTTCATACAACTCCCAAAATCCCAACAGCCAGTTTCAAGCTGAAATCCCAAAGTGGGAGCTGGAAGCAAAAAAAGGGAGGTGCCCATAACTCAGTGAGAAAGCTTTCTTTTTAAAGAAAAACCAGCTAGAAAACCTGGAGAGGGCTCTCTTCAGAAAGCGCTCTCTTCTGAGTTCTACTAAACTTCCTGAAGCTGGAGAAAAGGTAAGAAAACAGAAGAAGGGAAAAGCCCTGCTGTTAAAATCATGCATGAAAGAGCATGAAAACTAGAGAGGGTTCTCCGAGATATTACTGGGTAAGGATTATTACACATGATTTTAAATTACAATTAGACCATGAAAAAAGTGGCTTTGGTGATACTTATCACACAACATCACCTCTGATCCATAGCTGCTCTGTTCCCCAACACTCAGCTCAGGGGTAGGCAACCTTTCCCCTTTAAGGGCCGAGGGACTTCAGCTCCCAGAAGCCTCAGCCATGTTGGCCAATAGTCCCATGTTGGCCAATAGCTCCTGGGATTCTGGGAGCTGAAGTCCCTCGGCCCTTAAAGGGGAAAGGTTGCCTACCCCTGAGTCTTAGCTGCTGTGTCCCTTTTTATTGACAAGGAAAGCCCATCAATGAACTTGCAATCACACAAGCAGGGAAACACAGGGTTCTGTTTTGGACCCAGTGCAGTTCAACATCTTTATCAATGACTTGAAAATTGGAATAGACGGCATGCTTACCTAATTTGCAGATGACATTAAAACAGGAGAGGTAGCTAACACCCCAGAGGACAGGATCAAAATTCAAAATAACTGTAAGAGATTAGAAAGTTGGGCCAAAACTAAAGAAATGAATTTCAACAGGGAGAAATGTAAGGTACAACACTTAGGCAGAAAAAAATGAAATGACTAGATATAGGATGGGGGACACCTGCTTGAGATGTGAAAGGGATCTATGAGTCCTAGTAAACCACAAATTGAACATGAGTCACTAGTGTGATGTGGCACCTAAAAAGCCAATGCAATTATAGGCTGCATCAATAGAAGTATAGTCTAAATCAAGAGAAGTAATAATACCACTCTATTCTGCTTTGGTCAAGCATCACCTGGAATACTGCATCCACTTTTGGGCACCTCAGTTAAAGAAGAATGTTGACAAGCTGGAATGTGTCCAGAGGAGGGTGACCAAAATGGTGAAAGGTCTGGAAACCATGCCCTATGAGGAATGACTTAGAGAATTGGGTATGTTTAGCCTGGATTAGGACCCAAAGCAATGGATTCAAGCTACAGGAACAGAGATTCTACCTAAACATTAGGAAGAACGTCCTGACAGTAAGAGCTGCTTGACAGTGGAACACGCTGGCTGGAAGAATGGTGGAGTCTCCTTTGAAAGTTTTTAAATAGAGGCTGGATGGCCATCTGTTGGGAATGCTTTGATAGTGTATTCCTACATGGCAAGGGGTTGGACTTAATGGCCTCTAAGGTCTCTTCCAGCTCTATGATTCTATGGTTTTTAGTCCCCAAGTGCAAAACATTGCTGCCAGGGCAGTTGTGAGATTGGCAGTCACATGATGTTAGTGCCCCCTTCTTTCTCACCTTCCCCTCACTATTTCCAAGCAGCCTGATTCCCTTTGGATTTTTCTGTTTCTGAGCCTGAATCAGCCTAGAATGGTTCGGCACACTTTCTGAAATCCAGGAGAGCCCTTTCTCCCAGTCACAGTTGACAGGACAGAGGTAGATAGATTAAAGATGTGATTCAATATGAGTAAGGCAATCCCTGATTTATTTTTAAACTTATCTGACATGATAGTGTGGAGTTTAGGTCACATCATCAACACACCCTTCCAGTGAAGGAAATGCTACTGGGGCATCAATTCTGATCACAGGACTAGGGAGGAAGAAAAACTCTCTTTTTCTGTGGAAGCCAAAAGCTCCTCCCATATAGGTTGTGTGTATGTATTGTCCTTGGCTATTAATAGCCACTATTGACTATGATGGAGTTTCTCTGGGTGTGATCCAGCCACAAACTCCAAGATGGAAGGAAGGGTGGACTATCTATAGTTGGGGTTTAGAAGTTCCTGCAGCTGGTACTGGTGCATCTGGAATAGACCACTCTTGCAAGGGCTGGGAGGGAACTGAGGCAATGGAAAAATGGCTCATAGAGGGCAAGTAAGTGACACCCTTAGAGAGGGTCCACCCAGCTGAGCTCAACACCACAGCTCAGTGGGGAGGAAGGAGGAAAACACAGAATGCTCTGTCCAGAATCAGGAGCAGATGAGGGATTTGGCCAGTGCTTGGGAATGCTATTTGTTTGGACTACAATACTGGGGTTTCTGGGTATTGTCGGCTAAATACAGTAGTCCCTCTACATTAATTGGGGTTAGAGGCACAGGACACCCATGAAAGTGGGAAAACTGCAAATAACAAAAACACTATATTTTTACTTGAGAGAATACCTCTCTAGGTCCTCCAGTGCAACTCTGTGGTCAACATCTTCCAGACGTTGACCATAGAGTTACTCTGGAGGAACTACAAATGCCTAGTGGATTGTACTCTTTAGGAATCTCTAGGTCTTTCAGGGCAACTTTTAGTTAAAGTTGACCATAGAGTTGCACTGGAAGACCTAGATATTCCTTGAGAGAACATACTAATACAATGTATGAATAATCACATCTTCAAAAGTCAAATCCGCAAATGTGGAGGATCAACTGTACAGTGATCTCTCCACATTTGCTGGGGTTAGGGGTGATGGACCCCCGTGAATGTGGGAAAACCACAAATAAAAAAAACCACTCTTTTTAACCTAAGAGAACACATCTCTAGGAATCTCCAGGTCCTCCAATGCAATGCTATGGTCAACATCTACCAGAAGTTGATGATAAAATCATGCTGGAGCACCTACAAATGCCTAGAGAAGTATTTTCTCTAGGAGCTTCTAGGTTCTTCAGCACAACTCTATGGTCAACCTCTGGCAATGTTCTGCTGGAGGACATAGAAATTCCTAAAGAGAACACATTAATCAAAACCACAAATAATCAAATCCACAAAAGTAATAGCCACAAATGGGGAGGGCCAACTGTAAGTTACTTTTCCAAGCTGTCTGAATTCAACCCAAGCTTCAGCCTCCTCACAGAGGGTATTTTGAATCTCAACATGCTGTGGGAAGTGGACAATAGATAATGTACACAAATCACACATGGATGGCAAATCTTAGTGAACCATGACGGTGTAAGTCAGACGTATACCACTGCAGCTCATTTTTATGGATGTTGGATGGATGTTGGATGATAGTGTAAGTCAGACATATACTGCTGAAGCTCATTTTTAGGGATGATATGTAGATCAACCGACCACACAATGAGAAAAATCCCTCACCCCAAAAATCCTCAGTGTGTAAGCAGTGTGGTTCCTCCTTGCACACACACAACATGGCAATTTCTGTGTTGCCGGAGGGCCAGGAGATGAGTGGGGATGTATCCAGCTATCTTCTTGTAAATGGATGCATTACAACAGGTATCTGCATCCAGCTACAGAAAAATAGCTGGATGTGTCCCTGCTCATCTCTGTACTCTCCAACTATGCAGAAATGGCTGTGTTGGGTGCTACACTAGCATGGGGATACATAGATATGGAGACATAGCTATGTGATCCATGTACATCTCCCAATGCAGGATCTGGGCCATGTGATTCTATGGACGTTATCACACAGGGCCCAATCCAAACAAAATCCAAATGAAATCCCGACTGAAACCGGATTATTTGCCCATGTTTTCACATGACGTCGCACAGAACCCTGACAGAAAGTGGACAGAAAGTGGAAAGAACCGAGATCTTTTGAAATTTGGTTTCTTGAGGAATTGCAATTGCGCGATGAGGATCATTTTGCATTTACCGTAAGTATGATAACCAAATACGTATTGGGGAGCATTTCCCCTTCATTACCCATGGTTCCCGTGAGCATTACTCTATCTGCGCATGTGCAGGAGGCTCATTTCTGCTACATTTCGGGGGTTTTTCTCTTGTGTGTGGACGTTCGATACACTTACTGTTATTTTGCAATGAAGGTAATGACGTTTACGGAAACAAGGTTTCTTTCCCGTTTATTTTTGGGATGCCTCGTTTCCACTTTATTTTCAGTTTCTGGGCTACGTGTGATAACGTCCTATGTAATGTGCTAAAGCAATCTGGGTGCCTTCCCTTGCACATCCATCGCACCCTGAGAGAGAAGCATAAGTCCACACTAGCCAGCAACATGGCAAGCAAAATCATAAGTCATTCCCACACATCTGAATGTGTGTGAGCAAGGCCGTGGTGGTGGTTGTGATGGCTATTTCCCAAGATGTGTCAAATGGCTCCAAGGCAGTCAGAAAATAAGGTGCTCTGGACCCCAGCCAGAAGACATGATTCAAACATGCAAATACGCATGCTGTATACAGCCCTTCGTGGATGGTGTTGCTTCAAACCACTTGTGAGGAGGCTGTATGTTGGTCTGCTTCTCCCCTTGTAAACAACAACAGTCACAATAATACAAACCCTCCTGCACATTAAACAAAAGTGAACATGGTAGGAAGCAGTGGAGGTTGGTGGTTTTGATGTCATGGAGCAGTGAATCTGTTTCAGGTTTAATCTAAACCATAAAAGGGCTATCCATGGTGTCTGATTTGGGGGATGATGTTAAACAGCTTGGGTGAATGTGTTTAAAGTTCTGACTAAAACCAAGAGTGCATTTCCACCGTAGAAATAATTCAGTTTGACACCACTTTAAGTGGTGTAGCTCATCCTATGGAATCCTGCAGCTTGTAGTTTTACAAGGTCTTTAGCCTTCTCTGCCAAAGAGTCCTGATGCCTCACCAACTACAAATCCCAAAATTCTGTAGGATGGAGCCATGGTAGTTAAAGTGGTGTCAAACTGCATTATGATGAAAGGCCCTCCCTCCATTCCTACTGCCACTGTCCTGGCCATGGAAGGAGAGAAAAACTGGCATTATCTGCTGGACTTGATCCTCTTCTCTGCTGCCATTGCCTTCTCCTTTTGTGTCATCTCTTTTTTAGATTGTAAACCTGAAGGCAGGGTCTAATTAAGAATTTGTAAGCTGCTCTGAAACCCTTTCTGGCAGAAGAGCACGGTATAAATGTTCTGAATGAATGAATAATTTCTATAGTGCATCTCAAGAGTGGATTCAGTGCTGCACTGGCATTGTGGCACCAGTCTCCACTGTGAGGGAGAGAGGTTTTAGATCAGCCTGATTCCTGATTCCTTAGTAGGGACAGTTCCACATATGAGGATACCTATGATAAAATGCCTTCCTATTTCACCAGTGACACCATTGCGTTTCCCTGGTATTCATACTTTCTAACATTTCATAGATGAAAACCAGAATGTGTGTGACCAAGCAACATCAGAGTGGGGTCAAGATGGCAAAAGTGATTCCTGAGATTCATGAAGCTAGGAGAGGCTGCAGCAGTTTGCTTTTGCTTGAGCCTCCTGGGAAGGGAACATTCTACCTTCTCCTTTCTTTTCCCCTTTGCTAAAGTTAACTGAGTGAAAACTCCTTTTGCACTTTGAACTTAGTTTGCAGCAACTGAAGTGCTCTGAGGACAAACAGGGAAAGTGGGAGGAAGAAAAAGAAACTCAGACATTTTGAAAGTAGCTGAAATGATGGGATGACAGAGGATTAATTGGGATAGTCCCTATCAAATCAGGACAGTAGGAGGGTGCTATAGCAATAGAACAACTTAGTTCAGATTCTTATGGTGAACGCAGAAGTCATTGCATTCTGTATGGAACAATTTTCCACTAAGGCATCTCCAGGGAAGGACAACATTCTGCCCTCTTCTCTCCTCTCCCTCCTGCTGAGTTCTTTTATGCTATACAGTTATACTGCTATGATTTCACTTTAACTATCATGATCCGAGCCTATGAAATATTGGTATTGGTAATTTAAGTAGGAATATTTAGAATTCTCAGACAGAGTGCCCTAGTGCCCCACCAAACTCCAAATCCCAGTACTTGAGTGTTGCCACAGCCTAAATACCCTAAAGGCACCATATCCTATGTGATCCTGGAAGTTAAGCAAGGTCAGCCCTAGTTAGTATGGGATGGGAGACCACCAACAAATCCCAGGTGTTGTATGATATATTTCAGAGAAAAGAACTGGCAAAACCCACATCTGAGTATTTCTTGCCTCAGAAAACCCTGCGAAATTCATGGGGTTGGCATATGTCAACTGTCAATGTGAAGGCACATACACATATACATGGCAGATCACGTGGAATCATGGTGCTTTCAACATAGTGTATGAAAGGGCCCCAAATTTTAAGCAAGAAATCCCACAGGTTCCTCTTCCCCCACTCCCTGTTAGTAAATTTAAAATAGTAACAAAGTAATGGACCAACAATTTTCAGCATTTTTCGTGACACCTAGAATTGGCTGCCTAAGGCAGCCACCTCATACTGCCACATAGCAGACGAAAGGAAACTTCTAGAGTGTTTCTGGCTTCTGGCTGAATTAATCCTCCTTGACTTGACCATTGCCATGTTATGCTATAGAAAAAAACATACCCATTGACATTGCACAGATGAAAAACAGGACGCACATGGCCAAGCAGCATCAAAGTGTGGTCAAGATGACAAAAATTATTAATGAGGAAAAACACAGAGACTAGGTGAGGCTGCAAATGCATGCTTTTCCTTCTCACCTCAGCTGAGTTAACTAGGGGCAAACTACTTTTGCATTTTGAAATCAGTTTACCACAACTGAATTAAGCTGGAGGCAAAGAGGGAAGGTGGGAGGAGGAGAGAAAAACTGGGACATTTTAGGAACAGCTGAAAAAGTGAAACAACAGAGGAATAATCAGGACTGTCCATGCCAAATTGGGACAGTTGGACAACATGAGAACACATACGCACACATGCAAGATGGTACTTTAAATGCCTGATATATCTTTGGGGAGGGAAGGCTTTATGGTTGGGAAATATTTTTCATCCACAATGTATATTACCCATGTGAGCTGGCTGGCAGGGCACGTAGCCATGAGATAGGCATGTGCTGTTATTGACTATTCCAAGGAAGCAGGTGACTCCTTTTAATTTATCATAATAAATTATAAAAAATTGCAATAAAGATATAAACCATTCAACTCTGACCTCAATGGCCTGATCCAGGTCCAGGGCTCTCCTCTTATTTCTAGGTGCTTTCACAAGTCTCTGGGTAGAATCTTTGGCCAATGTACAGTGGTGACATCATGCCAATAAAAGTGCTGTGCACAAATTAGATGTGCAAAGTACAATAATTTTCTCCATAATAGGCAACCTAAGACCTTATTATTATTATTATTATTATTATTATTATTATTATTATTATCCCACCTCTCCCTACGGATCGAGGTGGGAGCACAAACATAAAATGTACAACACTGTACAATAATACAATATGTAAAACATGATAATAAAAAATGACAACAATAAAAAGCAATAAAAACAATAATAACACAGCAAATAACCAGTATAAAAACTGTGAAGTGGATCTATACTATAGTGGTAATCAGATTCTTACCCGGGAGGTCCATAAGAGATGATAATATTTTATCTTATTATTTAGTTAGAGAAATCAGGTGGATAGGCCCATCGGAAGAGCTCCGTCTTGAGTGCCTTTTTAAAGGCTTCTAGCATAGAGATAAGACAGATCTCTTCCAGCAGGCTGTTCCATAGCTTGGGAGCCGCAGCTGTGAACGATCTTTGAGAAGCTGATGTAAGCTTGGTTTTAAAATAATTTAATAAATTCTTCCCTGATGTTCTGAGAGTGTGGGGCGGATTGTGTGGGGAGAGGGATTCCTTCAAGTAACTCGAACCCAAGCCATATAGGGCTTTATAGGTAATGAACAACACTTTGTATTGATCCCGGAAGCTAATCAGCAGCCAGTGAAGAGCTTTTAGTACAAGAGTAATATGATCTGTTCTAGATGATCCGGAGACCAACCTGGCTGCTGCATTTTGAACCAGTTGAAGCTTCCGAACTTGATACAAAGGTAGCCCCATGTAGAGTGCATTACAGAAATCCAAATGAGAAATTACCAGGGCAAGTACTATTGCTTCAAGGTCCCTTTGGTCCAGGTAGGGGCGCAGTTGGCAAATCAAACAAAGTTGGTTTCAAGCACTCCTGGCCATTGCATCTACTTGAGATGATAACTGTAGTGATGAATCCAGGAGTACCCCCAAACTGTATACTTTGTCCGTTAGGGGAAGTGTGACCTCATCCAGGACTGGATGACAAAACTCCCTTCCTGGGCCAGAGGTACCTATCGTGAGTACTTCTGTTTTCTCTGGATTCAGCTTGAGTTTGTTTTCCCTCATCCAGCCCATTACCGACCCAAGATAGGTATCCAGAGGAGCGACACCATCCTTAGTCATTGCAGTAGTCGGAGACATAGAGAAATAGAGTTGGGTGTCATCAGCATATTCATAACCCCACGCCCCATATCTCCGGATGATCTCTCCCAGAGGCTTCATGTAATGTTAAATAGTATGGGGGACAGTATGGTGCCCTGCAGGACGCCAGATGTCTGCTCCCTTTCTGAGGATCAACTGTCCCCTAGCCTCACCATCTGGGATATGCCCGAAAGGTAGGATCGGAGCCACTGAAACGCAGTGCCCCCAATACCTAACTCCCTCACACATCTCAGAAGGATACCATGGTCTAAGGCAGGGGTCGGCAACCTTTTTTTGCTGGGGGCCGGAGGGGCGGGGGGGAATGGCACCGGGAAGTGTGACCCTGTCGGTGCTCTTGGACATCTCAGCTTTCCAAAATGGCGCCCACCGCAGGCTGCGGGTTACCGACCCCTGGTCTATGGTATCGAATGCAGCTGAGATGTCTAAGAGCACCAACAGAGTCACACTTCCCCTGTCGATACCCAGATGGAAGTCATCAACTAAGGCGACTATGGCAGTCTCAACTCCGTATCCTATCCTGATGCCAGTTTGAAATGAGTCCAGAAAATAATCAGCTTCATCCAAGACTGCCTGGAGTTAGACGGCAACTGCTCTCTCGATCACTTTGCCCAAGAATGGTAATAAGGAGACCGGTCTATAATTATTTCTAGGCTGACAAAAGACTGACATGTGAAATCCATTGGGTCTGGTTTGTATATATGGATCGATTCAACTGCCTACTTTTTATGGATGTGGACTGTTTCACTGGAATTCACTACCTAGCCATGTTGTACACAATGGTTGTATAGGATTCCAGCATTTATTATTCACACAATGTACCACTGAATTGTGTTCTTCCCCAAATCACAATTACTCTTGTGCATTGCAAAAGGTCTCTGGATTGGCATTTCAGACAAAGGTCTTTCCTAACACATGCTGAGGTCTGATCTTTTAAACATGGACATGCCAGTGATTGAAACTGATCACTAAAATTTGACCATAGACACACTCAAAAACAACCTTGTAGAATGGAGGCAATTTAAATTTCCTAAGATATGCATGCTGCAACTCAAGCTGGAACTTAACACCAATGCTTAGTTTGGCAGTACACCACAATCCATGCTTTAATTCTAGATCAGATTTCAGACTCTGTGTGTGCATCTGTACACACATACATATGTAAATCCAGTCTGATCTTGGAAGCTAAACACAATCAGTTTGGGTTAGTATTTGAGTGGAAGACTACTGTGAATATTAGGTGCTGCAGTCTATATTTCAGAGAAAGTGACTGGCAAAACTACTTTTGAATATTCTTTGCCTAAGAAGCACCTATGAAATTCATGGGGTCTCCATAAGTTGACAAGTGACTTGAAGACACATGCGCACACATGTATGTGTACATAGATGAAAAGAGAAGAAATGGTGGTGGTGGTGGCTCCTGCTCTCTAAACTGGCATTTAGTGCCATCTTCTGGATAAAGATTGAAAAACCTTATAGTAGCTGGATAAGGCTAGAGGTTTATTTCCAAAGGTGGAGAGGGGCTTTGCATTTTCAAAATGGAGAATCATTCCTGCTCCCAGCAAGTTTAGAGCATAACTTCTAACATTTTGTAAATGAAAACTGGGACGCATGTGGCCAAGCAACATCAGATAGTCAAGATGGCAAAAGTTGTTCATGAGGAAGAATACACAAGCTAGGGGAGGTTTTGCTTTTGACTGAACCTAAAGGGAAGGGCATTTTGCTTTTGACTGAACCTAAAGGGAAGGGCAAGATTCTGCCCCTTTTCTCCTCTCCTCTTCCTCCCTCCCCACCTGGTGAATTGAGCGTGAATTACTTTTGCAGTTTGAACTCACTTGTAGCAATTTAAATAAGCTAAGAACAAAGGGGGAAAGCAAGAGGATGAGAGAAAAACCGGGACATTATAAGAGCAACTGAAAAGTAGGATGACAGAGGATAAATGGGGATGATCCCTGCCAAGTAGAGACAGTTGGAGGGTATGTTTAGGGGCTACTCCAGTTGACCCTCTAATTCCATCATATCACCTGATGAAATCCCTTTGCATGTGAATGCATCTTCTTCCTTGCATCTCAAGACAACATGCAGATTATAGGAGCAAGTTTTACCCATTCCACACACAACCCTTTCCATCCATCCATCCCCCCCCCCCCGACCTAGATTTGGTAATACCCAACAGTGTAGCACTGGGAAGGGCAATTGAGAAAATTGTCTCCTCATGGAAATTTTCCTCCTCAAATTTCTATCATTGCAGTTGAGCATTTAAAAATACAGTTTAGTTATCCAAAGTAAAGGAGATGGTAGAATCCTGAAAACCACTAACACTCCATATTGTACATATACAAGGAAGTCTTTCCATTCACATAAATTTTGTATGCTGCAAGTTTCACCCTTGGTGTATCTACAACTTTGGGGCTGTACAGATGGCCTGAAAGGGGCAACTTAGTGCTGCCCCCAGGAGCGCCGGCTCGGGACCGGAGCAACCACATGCCACCGCCCCGATCCAGCTTTTTGCTTCTCCCAAAAGAACTGGCAAATGCCACTCCTTTTTGGAACTGCAAAAAGCTGTCCTTACTGCCACCGCTGCCGCTCTTCTGCTTCCCTTTGGCTCAGCGTGTCTACATGCTGTGTTAACAAAGTGCCCTGATGCCGCGTGCCATGCAGTGGGGCATGCAGCATGACGGTGGCATCAGGTCGGAATCACCCCACCCTAATTCCACCCCAGGCTGGCCTTTGTTTTAAAATTCGTAATCAATTTCGCTACATATACTAACACTATGCAGGCAATGGATGCTTCATGAGAGAAAAGCCAGTTTAGTAATCATGGCTTTTGAAAATACAGTGAGCCCTCCATATTGGCAGAAGTTTGGTTCTGGGAGCAGAGGGTGCATGGATGCTTAAAAAATGTAGATGACCGTGCCTCAGCATGTGGGTGCTCACATCACCGTTATTGAGTAATATGGGGCATAGTGATCTGCAGGCAGAATGTATTTCAAGAAATTTCAAGCAGACAGTTTCTTCACAGGTTTGCAAAAAAATCATGACACATTAAACTTTATTAACAGTTCATATCATTGTAGTAAGGTGATTTACACAATATCTATGTACTGCCTAGCCACTGGAATTTACTATATGTACTCATGTACAAGTCTAAAAATTTTAGTCAAAAAATTACACACACACACACACACACCCAAAAAAAACCAGAGTTGCTTCATCCACAGGTTATGTTAATGTAAGTACTGTACTGTAACTTATTTAAAAAGAAACCATCTCCTGGTGAAAGGCAAGAGTATAATCTGTCCTGGAAGCACTGATCCCCTTCTAATCTCTCATCCATCCAGCCTTTAGTGTGAGCACCAACAGTTATGCCTGCTGGAATTTTGTAAGTTCTTTGACATTGTTTTCCTTTGCTTCATCCTTTAGATCATTTGTTACATGCCCCTATGTTTGACCCCAACTTATCCATGGGTTATATCAAAATCCATTATTTTGGCCCCAAAACCTGCCCTTGACATACATGAAGTCAACTTATAGTCGAGTATATACAGTAGTTTACACAACTATTTTGCATATAATACTGGATTTTAAACTGATTTGCTTTTTTGACATTTCACAATTTTGTTGTTGTTGTTAACTGCCTTCAAGTTATTTTTCACTCATCGCAACCCGATGAATGAGACACCTCCAAGCCCATCTGTTCTCAGCTGCTCTGCACAGATCCTGAAGGCTCATGTTTGTGCCCTCCTTGCCTGAGTCTATCCATCTGGTATGTGGTCTTCCTCTCTTTCTAGTTCCCTCTACCTTTCTTAGCATTATTATCTTTTCTAGTGGCTCTTGTCTTCTCATGATATCTCCAAAGTATGACAGCTTCAATTTAATCATCTTGGTTTCCCCAGAGAGTTCAGGCTTGATCTGTTCTAGGATCTGTCTTTTTGGCCATCCATGGCACCCTTACCACTCTTCCCCAGCACCACATCCCAAATGAGTTGATTTTCTTTCTATTCACTTCCAGTTCTCAAATCTATACATGGCGGTGGGAAATGCAATGGTTTGGATGATTCTAACTTTGGTGTTCACTTTTATATCTTTGCACTTTAAGATCTTGTCTAGTTTCCTCATAGCTCCCCTCCCTATCCTTGTCTTCTGATTTCTTGACTGTAGTCCTTGTTCTGATTAAGAGGTGAGCCAGGGTATGGGAAATCCTTAACTATTTCAATCTCCTCATTGTCTAGATTGAACTTCTGTAATTCCTCTGTGGTCATTATTTTTGTTTTCTTAATGTTCAACAGTAAGCCTTCCTTAGCATTTTCTTTTCTGACTTTCTTTAGTAATTGTTTCAAGTTTTTAATGTTTTCTGCTAGTATTATGGTGTCATCAGCCTATCTTAAATTGTTGATATTCCTTCATCTGATCTTCACTCCTTCTTCTTCCATACCTAAACCTGCTCTGCACATGATCACAGCACACTTGAAGGGATGTCAGATAAAAGATGGGGACAGCTTGATTTCTGTTGCTCCAGAGATTAGAACACAACCAATGGATTCAAATTACAAGAAAAGAGATTCCACCTAAACATCAGGAAGAACTCTTTTACTGTAAGAGCTGTTCAATGATGGAATAGATTGACACAAAGAGTGGTGCATTCTCCACATTTGGAGGTCTTTAAACAGAAGTTGAATGGGCATCTTTCAATGGTGCATTAGTTTTATATTCTGCATGGCAAGGGGTTTGACCAGATGGTCCTTGTGGTCCTTTCCAACTCTAAGATCCTATGATAAGGTGGCTCCTAGACTGAGAAATCATCTGCCAACAAATGTGTGAGATTTTCTCTGCCATGTGACTTTGCATTGTTTTCTTTAACCCTGTAGTTTTTCTCTAGAGCACTCATGCATCATAATCTTATCAGGGGTTCCTCCATTAGTCATTTGGAGTTGCCAGAATGAAAACTGGTTGGGACTCCTGTACTTTTAATGTGGGGGTCGGCAAGTTTTTTTGCCAATGGGCTGAGGGGGGAAATGGCGCTGAGGGCTGGTGTGTGTGTGCGCTTGCATGTGCGTGCACACACTTCGCCCCTATGTGCATGCGTGCCGCCATTTTGGAAAACAAAATGGCCCCCCATCGCTTCGCACGCACATGCGCACCTGAGGCCCAGCACTGCCACAGGTGCCCCCCAGGATGGGAAAGGTCGCGCGAGACTTCGGGTGCCATTTTGGAATCCAAAATGGTGCCCCGGAGGACCCCCATAGCCGCAAAAGGTAGCAGCGGTGGCAGTGCGGCAGCAGCGGCAGTGGCTGGACTGGGCAGGGGCCAGTCCAAAGGCCTCCACGGGCCGCATCCAGCCTGTGGGCCATAGGTTGCCAACCCCTACTTTAACGGTTGTGTAGCAGAGGGAATTTCAGCAGTGGTTAACCGGTTATGTAAAAATTACAGCTTTCCTTGATTAGCCACCACTTTGGGTGGAGCTGATAAGAGACTAAGAGGTTGTTCAGATGATGAAAATAATCCAGGATGAATACAGGTTGAATCTTTGTTTTTCACATCATCCCAAATGCACCTGATTATGTGGGGTTTTTTTGGGGGGGGAGAAGGGGCTGGCAAAAAAACCACTTAACCTTAACCTTAAAATATGGTTTTTTTTCTCCTATTGTTTTCATAAAAGATTTGCATCATTTGTCAGTGTGAATAACTAGTGCGAATAGACCCAGGATTAAACTCTGTGTTTCAAAAATATTTACATCATTGATTTCATGTTTATTTATTCAATTGCTGACATGCAAGCAACAGAACTTGCAGAGTTACACAGAGATGCAGTTCCATAGTGTGAGTAACAAACCTGGAATGCATGAATGAGGTTATTTGCATCTTTCCATTAAAAGAAAGACATCAGAATGACCCCAGAGTCCAGGAAAAAAAATTAACTTTATTTTTTATAAAATTCAATTCTACAACATTAGTCTCCAGATCACAATCAAATCGCAAATTTATAATTATATAAATTAATACCTTTTAAATATCTCCTGCATAATTCACTTTTGATCGCACACATTTTTCCTCCGTATTATTGTTACTCACTCCTTTCCAGTTATCCACACCATACTCACAGGGTTTATCATTCCTTTTCACAAATTTTCTCTCCTGACTGAATATTCCTTATACTTTACAATTCCTCACTTTTTGATACTTTGATCCTAACTCCACCTACTATTGCAAACTTCGATTATAGGGAACCACTCTATCTCCATGATCTCTGCATCTCTCTGATTCAACCGGGCTGTTAAAATGTCCATTTCCTTCATTTCTGCTAAGAATCCAGAAACATTTTATGGGTAAGTGGTCCCCCATCTCTCCCACAGGAGGTCAGGAAAGAAAGGTATGTGCATTATCAAAGTCAGACAGCAGGGGGAGAAATATCTTCTCATGTAAAGTCATCAAAGCAGCCCCTAAGAGTGCCCCTTCTCTCTCTTGCTCTCTCTCAAACACACATACACAGAGAGAGAGAGCCTGCATACACTGTACATGTACAAATAGTTCTGTTTGCTCACGTCCTCAGTCTTGACCTGTTGGGTCTTCTTCCTACCTGAGACCAGGATCGGCTTTCTTTCCATACCTTCAGTGGATTACTGCTTGCAGTTGACTCTCTCTGACCCAAACATGGGCCTCTCTTCCCCTGCCCAGTTCTGCTGTTGTTGCTGCTACTCCACCAAAGGGTTAACATATTCCAGACAGAAACATAGAGGTCAGCCTCTTTGATCTGTCACGACCTAGTGACCTGTGACCTCTGCCTTCATGGCTGACCGGTGGTGATGGTGGTGGTGGTGGAGAACTAGAGAGCAGCTGGGGCATTCGATCCTGGAAGGCTGGGATGGGAACACCCTCCCTCTGTTTGCAGGCAATGAAACAAGCACCACGCTCATACTGCTGTAGTTCCGAGAGCCGGGTTAAGGAAAGCACAGCCTTGACACAGTTTCTTTGAGGCAGCAAAGTCAACACAAGGTGACTTTCCCCAGCATTTATGGTGTAATGAGGGGACCTTCTGAAGCCTAGAGTTAAGGTTTGCAAATCAGCAAACATTTCCCTACCCAAAAATGCTTGCTCAGACATTTGGGGCTTAGGTGGATAGTACCACTAAACAATTTAATCACTAGGTGGCACTAGACTTAGGGCCTTTGCAGACTGCTAGAAATAGTGCAAATTGAGTC
>CM034707.1:19233349-19245558 GCA_020142125.1 Phrynosoma platyrhinos
GTGGACTCAATTTGCACTATTTCTGGCAGTCTGCAAAAGCCCTATGTTGTATTGTATTATAATACAGTGGGCCCTACATATTTGCTGGGGTTAGGGGGACAGGACTCCTGTGAAAGTGAAAAATCCACAAATAAAAAACTGCTCTTTTTTTTTTATCGGAGAGAACACTTCTCTAAAAATTTCTAGGTTCTCCATTGCAACTCTACAGGCAACTTCGGGTAGACATTGACCATAGAATTGCACTGGAGGACCTACAAATGGTCAAGCTCTGGCAGAGTCACACTGGATGACCTAGAGGTTCCTAGAAAGAAAATATCAATCACATCTGTAAATAATCTACAAAAATCAAAGCTGTAACTGTAGTTCTCAAAGAAGTAGCCATGTTAGTCTCTGGTAGCTTAAAAAGGAGGAAGGGAGGAAAAAAGAAATTTGGCAGCATCTTTAAGAGTCTTTACATTGTGTAAATGGGGCAAGAGCCCACGTAATGAGTTCTGTTCTCATCTCCTGTTCTTAAGCAAGAAAGGGAACTATCTATCTAGCTGCCACCACCCACTAATTTATCCCATTTTGTTGTTAACTGCCCTCCAGTCGATCTCAACTCATGGCGGCCCTATGAATGAGACATCTCCAAGAAGACCCTCTGTCCCCCACTGCTTTGCTTAATTCCTGCAACCCCTTAATATCCATGATCTCTTTAACAGAGTCCATCCTGGCATGGGACTTTCCTACTTCCCTCCACCTTTCCCAGCATTATTTCTAATGCGTATTCTCTTCTCATGATGTGTCAAAAGTACGACAGCCTCAGTTTGGTCATCTTGGCTTCTAGGGAGACTTCTGGCTTGATCTGCTCTAAGACCCATTTGTTTGTCCTTTTGGCTGTCAATGGGATACTCACAGCACCACATCTCAAAGGAGTTGATTTTCTTCCTATCTTCTTTCTTGACTGTCCAGCTCTCACATCCATCCGTGGTAATAGGGAATACGATGGCTTGTATGATTCTAACTTTTGTCTATCTTTCCATTTTAGAATCTTTTCTAGTTCTCTCATAGCCACCCTCCCCATTCTTAGTCTTCTTCTGATTTCCTGACTGCAGTCCCCATTTCTATCAATGTTCAATCCCAGGTATGGGAATTCTTTTACTATTTCGATTTCTTCATTGTCTAGGTTGAACTTGTGAAGGTCCCTGGTGGTCATTATTTTTGTTTTCTTTATGTTCAACATTAAGCCTGCCTTTGCACTTTCTTCTTGGATCTTCCTTAGTAGGGGTTCCAGGTCTGTGAGGTTTTCTGCTAGTATTATGGTGTCATCTGCATATCTTAGATTGTTGATGTTCCTTCCTTCTATTTTCACTCCTCCTGCTTCTGTGTCCAAGCCTGCTTTTCTTATAATATGTTCTGCATACAAGTTGAACAGATAGGGTGAAAGGATACAGCCTTGTCAGTAAAAAGTGTATTACAGTAGAGTCAGGATTTTTCCAGAGCTGCTGTTTACTTGTTAGACAGAGGGAAAATAACCTTCTCTAGCTTCCACATTTTCTAAGTGAAAGGAAGGCAATATCTCGACTGTCAGGGTCTGAAACCAGCCATGGCCAATGGACGCATGTTGATGGTGGGTGTAGCCAGGCAGCATCTACCTCACCCTCTTTCTCTATCACATACTCCCCATAAGTAGAGATAGCCAAATCTGAGTGAAAGCAAATTATAAAAAATGTTGGGGAGTTTGATTTAGTTGTGACTAGTGAAGTGGGGTCTACCATTTTAAATAGGAATGGATGAAAGCCAGTGTTTCATTCTTGGAAGTAACTTTAGTTTAATGGAGTTCCCTCTCCAAATATCAGCTGAAAAAAATCTTTCACAGTAAAAAATTGTAACACTGTGATGCCACCGTAACTGTCATGGGGACTCCTGGGATTTGCAGTTTAGGAATAGGCACTTAGAATTCTCAGCCAGAGAGCTCTAGTCCTCCCTATGCTACAAACCCCAGCATTCCATAGGATGCAGTTAAAATGGCCATTAAAATGGAAACATAGTGGCGTGAGTGTATAGCATCCCCTCCAACTGTCCCGATTTGGCAAGAGCAATCCTGATTAATCATCTGCCATCATGCTTTTTTCAGTTGGTTTAAAATAATCTCTCCTCCTCCCACTTACACATACAGTGCAGCCCAGTTTACCTGACTTTTCTGTGGCCAAATGCTTTTAGCACATTTTAATGATCCCCCGATAAAACAAGTGAAAACGGAGTTCCCACAATGTAGACAAGTAGCACTTGTGGGATAAAGGTAGGTTAAAACCCTTCCCCAGAGACACTACTCTTCTGTGGGCATGGCAAATATGTCATAAGGAAACATTTAAATGTAGAGTTACCCAACTTGTTTTGTGTGTCTGTGCTCAGGCATCCGCACATGCGTGAGCTTGCCAGTGTGTATGTGTGTCTCTCTGCTGGAGGGAGAGTGACCTGCACTTTGGGCATTCATTATTTAAGCCATAGTTGGAGCTGATTTTAACTACTACAGCACCAATCCTCCACTTGGATGAAGGAGTAACAGCAGTTCCACTAATTCCAGTAAGGACCAGTGTAAGAATGAGGCTGAAATGTCAAAATAGGGAAGTTTCTGCAAAGAATCTCTCCTAATACTGGAAATAAGAGTAGTAGAAAACCACACCCTTATACTCTTCATTAGTCAATCACAAAAACAATCACCATCAGGCAGGGGTATGAATCATGTTCCCCTCCCAACATCACTGGATTGTAACTCCCAGTATTCCTCAGTATTTGCTGTGTTGGCTAGGGGCAATGGGAGTTGTAATCCTGTGATATGTAGTCACCTCTGTCACACAAATATGAGAAAGAATCTGATGGATATGGCCAAGGGTCTATCTAGTCCAACATTCTGTGGCCAGAGATTCCTAGGAGGTTTAAAGGTCCATTTTCCAGATGTGTGGGACTATGGTGTCCATCATCCCAGCCAGCATAGCCTTTGGCTGGGTATGGTGGCATAGTCGGCCCTTAGTATATGCTGGGGTTTTATTCCAGGACTGCCTGTGAATATTAAAATCCCTGGATGTTCAAGTCCCATTAAATACAATGGCATAGTAAAGTGGTGTCTCTTATATAAAATGGCAAAATCAAGGTTTGCTTATTGGAATTTATATATTTATTTTTAATAGTTTCAAGCAGTCAATGATTGAATCCACAGATATGGAGATCCAACTGTAATTATGTCCAGAGTTTGGAAAGGTTATTTTTGGGGGTACTACAGCTCCCAGAACCCCTAGTCTACATAGCTAGATTATTCTGGGAGCCATAATCCAAAAAGGGAACTGTTCCAGGGCCTATTTATGTTCCAACAAGGGCAGAGACCATACCCTGAGAAAGGTTGCATTATTGCAAAAACTCTCCTATGCTGTTCGGCCCACTGCAAGTCATTTACAAAGTAGGATGAAGCTACATGGGGACAAAATGAGGATATTGCAGCCTCCAAATAAAAATTCTGCCTCCCCCATGAAATTTCCCATCACTCCCCAAATTTCTAACATTGCAATAACTTCAAACTTCAGTTGAGCATTTAGAAACGGAGTGTAGGCATTCAGAGCAAAGGGGCGGGCAAAGTGACCCAGCAAACACAGACAGAATGCAAATAGAAAAGTTGTAGGTGGGAACGGATTTTCAGTGTCTCCCTTTTTGCAATGCTAGAAATTTGAGGAGTGAAGGAAATTTTCATGGAAGAGCAATGCCCTCATTTTGTCCCCTTGTAGCTGCACCCCAATTCAGAGCCTGAATTTTTTGCACTCCATTTGTCATGTGCATCTTCATTTATCTTGTGCATCAGGACTGAACCAATTGCAAGGACTATAGGGTTACTGAAGAATGGTGTGGCTTAACTCACTCTTCTGGAGTGGGCTTAGCCAGGTAGGCAGCCTCTAGTTTCTGCCTCCACTGAGGTGAGAAGAAGAGCTACATCGCCTCCTGGGTTCTCTTCCATTTTCTTCACTTTGGCCAAAGCCAGTGTCAGTTTTTTCATGAGGGCGTCAACTGCAAACGACAGCATGAAGTGTCCTTGGGTGACCTACTCTGCTATGCTTTGAAGAGCAAACTCAGCTCAGCAGCATTCTCTGCCTCTCATGTGGAAACTAAGCTGGATGGGAGATGCAAGCCAATGGAAAGCAGAGCCTGGTTTGAGCTGGGTTTCATGCCTCGGGAATCTCAGCTTGGAAATGTTACATTTTCAGCTTACAAAGCCTAGAATCTCCTAGCCAATATGGCCATGGTCATTTGGGGAAGGGGTATAATTCAGTGGTAAAAGCACATATTTTGCCTGCAAAAGATCTCAGGTTCAGTCCCTGTGTAATAGGGTTCCCAGAATGAAAACTGGAGAACACACCCATACCTTTGATGGTTGTATGGAAGAGGGAATTTCGGCAGCTATTGCTTGTTACTTGGTTGTGTGACAAGCAAAACCTGCTGAAATTCTCTCTTCTATGCAGCTATTAAAGGTACAGGAGCCCAGTTTGGTTTCCAGTCTGGCAACATACCCTCCAATATTTCACAGAGGACTACCATGAGCACTATAATGAACACTTGTGGTTTCCTCCAGTGGAATACTTGGATTTTCAGTTTGCTAAGGCAGCAGCTTTCTCTGCCTGAGAAGTCTAAGAATTCCCTCCCAAAACTTCCAATCCCATGTGCATGTGCACACACCTTCACCTTGCCTGTCAACTTATGACAATCCCATTAATTTCATATTTTAATTACATTTTGTGCCAAAATGTTCCCAGATGACTTTTAGGGGATGTGGAGAATATTTCCACCATGTTTGGAAGTCCCTAGTCCCCAAATGCCATCAAGGAGATGTGAGAGGCAATTCCAGTGTTTTGGGAGGGATTGTACCAATCTGGGCTCCAGAGAAGCCTTTTTTTGAAAAAGGAAGATTTATTCTTATGCTTTCTTCTTATTGTGTTAAAAAGGCCTCACCTGGGGCTAAAATGCTGCAAAAAGCTCCCAAAACATGGTGGAAAAGTCCCATAGAGAGCATCAGAAGGCATTTGGGGGTGGAAATCTTTTTGGGTATTTTTTGTTTATTTGTTTTTGGGTTTTTTGCAGAGACAGGTGCAGTGTGAGGTGCAGCACTCTGAGGCCTCTTAGGTGACCAATGCAACCCCTCTAGCCTTTCACAATTGCCCGCCTCTGATTTATGTCATTCTCAGAGGCATCACTAGAGGGATGCAGGAGGTGCAGACCACACTGGGTGACATCTCAGAGAAAGGTGAAACCCAATCAGGCCCTCCTCCCGCTGCAGGTTGGTGTGTGTGTGGTGCTGTTGCTGGTGCCCAACCCTTCTTCTTTGCTGTGATGGCTTTCTCAATTGAAGAAACCAAGGTATCAGAGAAGGAGGGGTGAATGCATTCCCCTTCCTGCTACTCCACAGCCCCAGCTCTTTCCACCAAGGAAGACAAGGCAATGGACAAGGAGGAGCAGCACATGTCCTTCCATCCCTTCCTGATGCCTCACTTGCCCGGCTACCCACCCACCTGCCAGCAGCCCTTTCCAAGTCTTGGAAGGTGGTGGGTGGGTGGGCAGGTGACTGAGACAGCAGGAGGGCAGTGGAGGACACTACTGACACCCACTAGTCCTTTCTAGGTCTGACTGGGCAGTTTGGTTCTTTATGTTGGCCAGAAAAAAGGGTGGCCCACAGAGTCTAGAACAGGGGTAGGCAACTTTTGCTTACCGGGGGCTGGTCCACTGGTCCTGAGGTCTTCCGCGGGCCAAGGGGGAGGGGAATTTGTTTTGCAAAATGGCGGCCGTAACTCATTCGCACACACGCAGTACTTGGAAGCATGCACAAATGAGTCACAGAACCATTTTGGAAAACAAAATGGTGGCTGCGGTTCGCGCGGCAGCGGGGGCGGCACGCGGCGATGGGGGTGGTGGCAGGACCAGGCTGGGGTCAGTCCAAAGGCCTTGGGGGGGCGGATCCGGCCCCTGGGCTGTAGGTTGCCAACCCCTGGTCTAGAATGATCAAGAGCCACAAACAGAATTTGAGATGGGGGTAAATATGGCCAAGAGCCAGCAAGGTGTAGTGGTTTGAGTGGTGGACTAGAGCACTGGAAGACCAAGATTCAAATTTTGGCTCCGCTATGGAAGCCTATTGTGTGATCTTAGGCAAGTCATATCTCTCAGCCTCAGAGGAAGGCAAGAGCAAAGCCCCTCTGAATAAATTAGGCCAAGAAACCTTTGTGATAGTGTCACCTTAGGATCACCATAAATCAGAAATGGCTTGAAGAACAGCAACAACATGTGGCCCAAAGACCACAATTTGTCTACTTTACCTTAAATCCTGGAGTCAGCAGGTTCATTCATTCATTCATTCATTCATTTCCAGTTTGCCTTTTATCCTGGGATCTGAGGGTGGTATACAATGTAGACAGTTTAAAACATTTCCAGCTTAAAACTGAAACATGGTATTTAAAAACATATTAAACAAAACAGCTGTTAAATTCATGTACACTTTGAAATAAATTAGTCCCCAAAAGTTTTAATCAAAAGCCATGCTTTGGCTTGGTACAGAAAATAAATCAATGTTGGCATCAACCAGACATTCAAGAGGTAGTCTTTATACAATTTGGGTGCCACAACCAAGAAGACCCTCTCCCTCATTCTCCCACCTTGTATTGCCACTTTGTATGTGGGACAAAAAGGAGGGCCCTTCCTGCAAATAGTTCTCACAAGTTCTACTTTTCTCACCTCGTACCCTTCAGCTGTCCAGATCTGGCAGAAACTTTCCCAGTTAATCTTCTGTCATCCCTCTTTTTAGCTGCATTTAGAATCTCCCAGTTTTCTCTCCTCCCACTTTCCTCCCTTTGTTCTCATCTTACTTCCTTTGCTGAAAAATAAGTTCGAAGTTTGCATTCCACCAAGAGAGAAAGAAGCAAGGGAGAGGAGAAAGAAAGTGGAATCTTGCCCTTCCCAGTAGAGCAGGCAAAGAAAACTGCTGCAGATTCTCTTGGTTTATGTGTTCTTCATCATTAATAATCTCTGCCATCTTGACTACACTCTCATAGTGCTTAGCCACATGTGCCTGCTTTTCATCTGTGACATGTTGGAGGGTATGTCAACTTGGTCAGTTTTGACATAAAAAACAACAGCCAAAATACTTCTGCTACATGCTATTTAAAGCATGGAAACCCTCTCCTCTGTTCTGGATGGTGCCAAGACACACTCCTGCCTGGGGCAGAGGGGCAAATGCCATGCAGTCCCACCACATGAGTTGAGAAGTGTAGTAGACCCAAATTATTTGGGCAGTTGAAACAGAGGTTCAAACATCCCTGGCGTCTTCATTTCCCTTCTTGGCAGAAAACAAAACAGCGGGAGGGGATCAAATCGCTATTCATTTGCAACTGTTTCATGACACTCAAAATAAATTTCCAGAGGCAAAAGCCTCAATCTGTGTAATGGTAGGGCCGGCTCCACTTCTCTGTTGCATGCATGCTGAACGTCCAGCCTCCAAATAGTTAACCTTGCATGAGATAAATATCTGGTCTTCACTTAACTAAAGAGAGGAAAATGTGTGAGATTCTGCCTCAACATTAGGAGGAACTTTCTGAAAGTGAGAGCTGTTCGACAGTGGAATACACTCCCTTGGAGGATGGTGGAGTCTCTTTTTCTGGAGGTCTTTAAACAGAGGCTGGATGGCGATCTGTCGGGGGTGCTTTGATTCTGTGTTCCTACATGGCAGAATGAGGTTGGACTGGATGGCCCTTGGGATCTCTTCCAACTCTATGATTCTATGGACTTTATCACATGGGGGAAATCCTGTGCAGAAATGGGATTTAAAAGCTGGGGGGAACCTGCAAGAATGGGCTGATTTTCACACACATCACTGTTAAACTGTTGTTAACTCAAACAGAAAGTTGTCAAAAGCCACTCCTTTTTACTTTTGGGATTTTTTGAAAGTAAAAAGAAGTGGTTTTGGACTACTTTCTGTTCGGGTTAGCACCAGTTAAAAATGACGTTGTCTGAAAATCTACCCGCTTTTGCCAGCTTAAGGCTACAAAAGTTCATGCTGCCAACTTCTTTCTTTCAGTTAGTCTCAAAGGTGCTACACACTGATTCTACAGACTAACACGGCTATATCTTTGAATCCCACTAATCTGGAAAGGGAAAATGAATTCAGCAAGGATAGATGGATGGATGGATAGATAGATAGATAGATAGATAGATAGATAGATAGATAGATAGATAGATAGATAGATAGATAGATAGATAGATAGATTTCCGAGCCACTAAGGTTGATGGTCTGCATTCCTTTGAAAACCAAAATGAGCCAATCAGGGCAGTGCTTTCTGAGTGTGGGCAGGGAAAGGGGTTGTCTGGCTCCGTGTCCTTGGCTCACCCCTCCCCTGAGCTGAGCAACGGGAGGGGCTCAGGACTAGGAGATTCCTAAGAAGCTTCCAGATGGAACTAAGCAGAGAGATGCAGTAGGGAGGAGGAGGAGGAGGAGGAGGTTGAGGGGAAGGAGAGATAAGGATGCTGCACTTGCAAACCTTGTGCAGAGGCACTGGTATATAGAGAGCATTCAGCCCCTCATGGCTGCATCACACACACACACCTCTGCTACCACTTCTCAACAGTCTGCAAAGGGGCGAAACTCCTCTGGGTGAAGGCTGACTTCTTCCAAGTGGCTTCAGAGGACACCTCTGCACAGGAAGAGTATTTGATATTTATTTTATTTTTTTTTTTACATGGATCTTGTGCACCAGGTTGGGTGAATTGCCACGCAGTGGACTTCGCAGAGAACCAGCCATGATGAGAGATTCTCAAACGTTTTACCCTTTTTGATGCCCTTAACATCTGGACGTGACACCCCCTCCTCAGCTTGACATATATGAATAAAACTATTTTATTTGTGTAGTGTGCATATTTTCATTCACGCACTCATGTATGTTCATATTTTAACATCTTATAAGGAAATAGCTCTCCTCCTCCTAAGTCTCCAAGTGCCCTCCTTTGCCTTTCCCTTCCCCTCCAGGAAAGAAAAGGTTTGGGAAGAGGAGAAAGAGGAGAAGGAGAAGGAGAAGGAGAAGGAGAAGGAGAAGGAGAAGGAGAGATCATGGCCTCCAAGTCTCAGTCCCCCCTTGAACAACTCCAGTTGATTTTCTGCCTGTCATAATACTCCTAGTAAAAAGATGGTGGCCATTCTTCTTATTTGAGCCTTCCAGATGTTTGAGATTACAATTCCCATCACTCCTGAGTATTATCCATAACTGGCTGGGTTTCAGTCCTGTGCCACAGTTTGAGAACTGCTGGATTAGGGTAATAAAGTTTGGCCTTGCAGATCTTTGCAAGTCTGGCTCTGTTTTGGAGAGGCATATAGGAAAGCTGCAGTCTGAAGCATCCCCTCTGTCTCAAGCATCCCACTTTTTCAGTGGCTTTTTAAAAGTCCCTGTTTTTTTCTCTCCCTCCCACTTCCCCTTTTGTCATCAGCTTACTTCCACTGCTGCATATTGAATTCATTGCACAAAAGTAGTTTGCACTCAACTCAGTTGGGGAGGGGAGAGGAGGGAGCAGAATCTTGCCCTTCCCTGTAGACTTAGGCAGAAACAAACTACTGCAGCCTCTCCTACCTTATGTGTTCTTCTCGTGAATAATTTTTGGCATCATGACCACACTCTGATGTTGCTTAGCCACATGGTTTTCATCTACAAAATTATGAAAGGTATGAGATATGAATCCATCTTCTGTTGGACTCACCTTCTGGAGTGGTACACCCTAGCCCAGGGGTTTTCCATTAAGCCAGCCAGAGATTGTCTGGTTAGAATTAGTTGTTTAAAGGCTCAGTTTTATCATTGGATGTGAGGGGATGCTGGACTCCATCTGTAAAAATGGCTGGGGTGCTTCTCTGCTATGTACTGTACCATCTGCGGCATCATTTATTACCAATAAAGTTTATCTTATAGCAGTAACATGTGTCTGTCTTTGACACCAAACAAAGTATTTGGGGGATCTGGATTACACTCCATTCCAGAACACAATACTTGCACTGACAGCAAGGAGTTTGAGATCCTACACTGGCCCCAGAGCTGGGGAAGCTTTGACCCTTTAGATAACTTTAGCCCTTCAGATGGACTTCAACTCCCTGAAGCCCCAGCCAGTTATGGATAATGCTCAGGAATGTTAGCTTTTAGCAATAGCATTTACATTTCTATACCACTGATCAGTGAACTCAGCACTCTCTTAGTGGTTTGCAATTTGTACGTCAATTGCCCCCAACAAGTTGGGTACTCATTTTACCAGCCTACAAAAGGATGAAAGGCTGAGTCAACCTTGGAGCCCTGGGATCGAACTCGCAACCTTGTGGCTGCAATACTGGCATTACAATGATGGGAGTTGTCATCTCAAACATCTGGAAGACTCAAGTTTTCCTACCTCAGATAATAGGTATGGCCACCATCTTTTTACTAGGGACAGGCAGAAAATCAACTGGAGAATCACCTTTCCACCATTATACAGAATACATTATAGGGAATCTGAGCATCTGAGGAAGTAGTCTCACATCTACAAAAGCTCATGCTACCAACTTTTATCTCAGAGATAGTCTCAGAGGTGCTACAAGATCCCTTTGAATTCTGTTATTCTAGGCTAACCTTAATATGTTTCTGAATTCCAGAAAAAGGTATGGTAGATGGACAGACTCTTACCATGGGTATCTGGTGCAATGCAAGAAACTTTTTCTGCTACTGTATACTTACTTACTTTTGGCACAATGTATTGGGTGCAGGGTTCCCATGCCTTTAAAATTTAATTCCAGGGACCCTAAGAGGTAAGTTTTTTTTTACATTGGTTATTAAGCTTCTGGTGCTGAATATGCTGGACGTCATCTGGATTGTTTACACCAGAACTGGGGTTTGAACCATGCATTGTCCAACCTAGATGCCACAAGAATAGGGGAGAAATTATGGTAATATTTTTTCCTGTGCAGGCAAGGCCCTGGAGGATGATTGTTGCTGTGCATCTAGCAACAGAAATGGAACTGGACACTTTGGTGCCACTGCCAACTTTCCATGGCCCCATCCTATGGAATTCTAGGTTTCTAGTTTGGTGAAACACTTAAAATCCACTGCTGTAGGTAAGGATAGTGCAACAATGCTCTCTAAGCAGAAAATTTTAAGTAGTTCACCAAACTACAAATCCCAAGATTCCATAGGATGGAGCTATGGCAGCTAAAGTGGTATCAAAGTGTTATAATTGTGCAGTGTGGATGTTTAACTTACTTTTGGATCTTTAAGTAAAACAGTAGCCTCTCATCTTCATTCCAGTTTTCAATACTAGCAATAATAATTACTTGGATTATTATTAACCATAGTTACACCATTACCATTGTTATTTATTTATTAAACACTTGAGATGTTAATAATACAGCCCTTCCTAAAAGGGTTGTTGTAAAGATTACTGCAATAACATATGTGGAAATCTTTCAACGCTTTGAAATATGTATGATTGATGTGAACTATTATTATTTTATGACTCTTAACAGATGGCTGTCCTTAACCAGGCATTAATAACCCATCTGTCCTCTGAAGCAACAATCTTCAACTTCTAAGGTCTGGAATCCATCTTTAGCCTCAACAGCAAATATTTTAAATTTTTTATCATGTGTTCATTTTCTTCTTTTCACCCTTTTTTTTCTGCATCTTTCATTTTCCTTAGGTCAAATATAACATACCATTTGCATGCTTCCTTTTTTAAAAAAGCAAGTGTGTGTGTGTAAGAGGGAGGGAGAGAGAGAGAGAGAGAAGTCCAATTGAGATCCTAACATTTCTAGCTAAAAGTCCCCCTGAAGCTGCTATTTGCAACCTGAGTATCCTATTTGCTGCAGTGGCAGATTCAAATAGCAGATGAGGAGTGTTTGATGGGAAGACAACATTGAGAAAAGATTGATTACCTCCCCCTAAAACATGGTCCTGGTTTTGGTCTTGATCTCTATGGACCTTATCACACGGGGCCCAATGCAGTCAGAATCCAATAGAAATCCCGACCTGATACGTATTATTTTTCCGTGTTTCCACACGACATCGCTCAGAACCCCGACAGAACCCCATCACAATGCGGCATGATCCAAGTTCTTTTGAATTTCGGGTTTTTGGGGAATTGCAATTGCAAATGACGGGAATCATTTCACTTTTGCCGCAAGTATGGTGACCAAATACGTA
>CM034707.1:19245658-19266114 GCA_020142125.1 Phrynosoma platyrhinos
GGAAGTGGAGATTCCTAGGGAGGTGTTCTTGCAGGTAAAAAGTATAGTGTTTTTTCATTTGTGGTTTTTCCACATTCACGGGGATTGTTCACCCCTAAGCTCAGCAAATGTGGAGGAACCACTGAATTTACTTGTTTTTCTTCTCTCTTGTTCTTACTCTTTGTTGTTGTTGTTGTTGTTTACCTTTTTCCTCCTCTTTACCAGCCCCCCTCCAGAACCCTAAGAAAGATAGTGGGGTGATACTGCTTGTGCAACCACTTGATGTGAGATCATGGCAAAGTTGTGGGTCTTGATCCAGTACAGGAAGAATAATTCCCTAAAACAGGAATGGTAATTGTGATCTTCCAGTGGTTGCTGAACTTCCAGCATCCCTAACAAGCAAAGCCAATGGTGAAGATTATGGGACCTGCTGTATAAAAGTCACTGGAGGGCCACATGATATCTATCTCTGCTGTAATGAAAGCCTGAACCAGGAACCCTTTCATCAAAGATTGCTGTAGCATACTCTCCATCATTTCACCGATGAAAACTGGGACCCGTGTGCCCAAACATCAGTGTATAGTCAAGATAGCAAAAATTATTAATGAGGGAGAACACACAAACTAGGCAAGGCTGCAGCAGTTTGCCTTTGCCTGAACCTACTGGGAAGGCCAGGATTCTGAGCCCTTCTCTCCTCTCCCCATTACTGAGTTAATTGGATACAAACTATTTTTGCACTTTGAACTCAGTTTGCAGCCACTGAAGTAAGCAGAGGACAAAGGTGGAAAGAGGGAGGCCTCTTTTCTAAATAAAAACAACCACTATATCTTAACTTTTTGTGGCCCCTATATTCGCCATATTTACATGGTGCTCAGAATTTCTCACCTGAGATGAGATGCCTCATAAAAACTCCAGGTATGTATGGCTACGCCACAAAATTCTCTGTAAGGTTCTTATGTAGGACAAGACAGATAGAAGGGTTTTTTGTTTGTTAGAATTTTTTTCCAGGCCATTTATATCTGAAAGGAGAGGGGAAAAAAATCTTCAGGCAGCTTACAATAATTAAAACATTAAATCACACTGTTGGTGATGTTCACAGTTATACTAAGCTTTGGGGCAAGAACAGAATGAAAAGTGACAGTAAGGAGGCAGGTACGAAAGTTGGCCAGAAAACGCAGGGGGGGGGGGAATGAATCTTTTGCTCTCCAGCCCCAACAACCAACACCAATGGACCTTTTATACTATCCAGTTACAGCACAATGATCCAGTTTAACAGCCATGGTCTCATCCTATGGAATTCTGAGATCTGTAGTTTGGTGAGACACTGGAGGTCTCTCACTGAGAATTTTGTGTACCCTCTCCCTAAATTGCCCATCTCAGGACTCCATCTTCCCACATTTTTCACAGATTAAAACTGGGTTGCATGTGGCTGAACTACAAGTGAATGTGGTCAAAAGTATTTGTGAGAAAGAACACAGAAGCTGTCAGAGACTGCAGCAGTTTGCTTTAGCCTGTCTTCTGGGAGGAGCAAAATTTCCCATGTTCTCCTCTGGATGAGTTAATTCAGAGCAAACTACATGTCTGCAGTTTGAATGCAGGTTGCAGCAACTGAAGTGAGTTGTGAGTTGAGGACAATGGGGAAAGAGTGAAGAGGAAAGAGAAACTGGGACATTTTTAAAGCAGCTGAAAAAAATGGGTTCACAAAGAATCAATCAGGACTCTCCCTGCCAAATTGGGACAGTCGGGGAATATGGGACTCCATAGGATTTGCCATGGCCAGGTGTGGGGATGATGTAGACCCCACAGTTTGAAAGGTACTTAATTGTAGGAGGCCACTTTATGGGAAACTACATACAGACAGCCCCTAAGGGGCAGCACTGAGAGCACCAGATTGGGGCTGCAGCAACCACATGCCATGGCCCCGATCCAGCTTTTTGCTACTGCAAAAAGAGCTGACAAATGCCACTCCTTTTTGGAGCGGCAAAAAGCTACTCTTCCCACCACTGCCATGGCTCTTTTGCGCCCTTTTGGTGCAGCGTGCCTACTCGCTGCACCCTGACGCCACGCGCCATGATGGTGGTGGTGGGGTGACCGGCATGCGGTTGCCCCACCCCAACTCCACTCCCAGGCCAGCCCTTTTGGCCAGTCTGCACAGGCCACAGAACATAGTGGACTCAGCATCTAGCTTTGCTACCTTTAAAATCTTTTTAAACAGGAGCCTTAGGGCAGGTAACAGCAGTGGGTCATTTGGGAGTGCAGGGGCCATGACAGTTGTGCAAAAGGAAATCAAGCATTGGCTGACACTTCCAAATACACCTCTCCAAACTGAAAATCCCAGGATACTATAGGATGGAACCAAGGCCATTAAAAAGTGGCAACATAGTGCTATAATTGTCTAGTGTGAAAGAGCCCCAGGGCATCCGGCAGGGTTTCAGTTATTCATTATAATACTGTGTTCTGGTGCAATGGAGGAAGAACCGTTCAGAAAGAGGGCCAAGGAGGTTGCTGGGTCACAGTTGGCAACCACCAGGCACTCCCATGACTGCCTTAGGCCAGTTCTCTCCAGTGGGTTTATCTTCTTAGCCACACAGAACTTAACAGTCTGGCCACACGCAGTGCCAACAAAGTGTCCTACTAGTGGCCACGGCAAACATTTTGGGTGGCCCCAGAAATTACATCTCTTGCCTGCTAGAAAGGTTTCACTTGGCACCTCTAGGGATCCAGCACCCTCAAGAAGAAGGGAAAGGCCCTGTGTTCTAATCCACTTCCGTGTTCCACTTGAGGAATAAGCCGGAGAAGAACCAAGGCTGGGCTTTCCACATCTCTGCTCTCAACCATCCAAGCTCCTCCCCACCTTTGCTGTTGCTCCCAGCTGCAGCAGCCAAGCAAAGGCAGCAAAGAGGTGGGGGAGATGGAATTTTTTCCTCTGGCTCCCAGCCAAAGGCTCAGCCTGACTGCTGGGCCAGCCAGCAACTGGGGGAGGGAAAGGAGAAAGGGAGGGAAGGAGGGAACTAGAGAAGGAGAGTCACTCTCTTTTTCTCTCTGCAACCAGCCGCACAAGCTCATGCAGGAAGAAATGTGCACAGAGGCAGTATACCTACAGGCACACATGCAATCCAGCTCTCAGAGGTAGACACAGTCATGGGGGCCCTCCTATATCCCTGAAACCAAGAGACCACTCTGGCAGTAAAGGAAAAATATGGAAGACACCACTGGTCATCTATGCACTGGTGTGGGCTGTATGTGTAAAACCAGTCTCCCAATGCACAAGAGGAGATGCATGGAAGCTAGGGGGTGAAAATGGGAACCTGCCATTTTCAGCAGCCATTACAGGTAGGATTGCCAGTTTAGGTTCAGTACAGGCTCTGAGGTTTCCTGGCCAAAACCTGAGACCTAGGAATAGCCTCTTGCCATGTCATTAAATGTTATGCATCAAGTGCCAACCACAGTTGCTACCAGGTTTTCATTCAAGCACGCACACACACACACTAAAGCAAGCATACATGTATGCACACAGAACATATTTTCCTATCTAGAAATTATGATAGTGAAAGGGACTGTCAAGTTGAAAGGCAGGGATTATTCTTTCTCACTTAGGGAGATAAGGAACTTTTGATCTAGTCATCTTGCTTCTACTCAGAAGGTGGGTATGCAAATAAGCATAGACGGTGAGCCCATGAAACACAACTGGAACAGAAGGATCATGCTAACTAGTCCATAGACACCCTGGATAGTCTTTGCAAGTTGCAGCAACCTAACAGTTAGGCCTTGCAACCTGCAGCAAGCTTGGCTGGAGACTTACACACAGCCATGGTCTGAGTGTTGGAGTAGGACTCTGGGAGACCAGGGTTTGTATCTCTACTGAGCCATGGAAATCAGCTTCATATGAAAGCAACTCCAAACCTCTTACAAACAAAGCTTGCCAAGAAAAATCCCATGATAGGTTCACCTTAGGAATGTGATGGTGAACCTATGGAACACCTGCCAGAGATGGCAAGCAAAGCCATTTTCCATAGCACACAGAGGGTGGGGAGGAGAGGCATGTGCCTCTTCTTCCTCCTTGTCAACCCTCTCTGGCCTTCAGATGCCTCTCCAGAGGTAGCTGAAGGCTGGGAATGGCGCAGGAGTAGTAGGAGGAAGAGGCGCACACCTGTCCCTTCTCCTTCCCAACCCTCCCTAGGGATGGTATGGGGGGAGGAGGAGGAGGAGGAACAGGTGTGTGCCATATCAGCTGGAGAGGCAGCTGAAGGCCCAGGAGGGTGGAGAGAAGAAGTCTCTGTTGTCCCCAATGGTGGCGCGTGCACATGGCCACTCTGCCATTAGGGACAAGTCCCATTGTCTCTAATGGTGATGCAGCTGTGTGCGTGTGCCACCACTGGGGACAATGGGGGCTGTCCATAATGGCAGTGCGGCCATGGGCATGCACCACCATTGAAATCCCGTTGCCCCTAATGGCAGCACAGCTGCATGCATGCACCACCATTGGGGACAACGGAACTCAAGCATCTGTGGATTTTGGTATCCACCGGGATGGAGTTCAGAATGGATCCCCTGCAAATAAAGAGGGCTGACTGTACTATGAAGCTGATACAGCCCCATTTACCAATGGCGGTTACCATTACATATGACTGGCCTGTCACAGCTGAACTGCCAGAGACTGAATTTGCATATCACCTGAAGTCAATCCAAAGCCAATACTTTTAGCTGGATTCCCACCTGCAGCTGTGTCATATTATGAAACACCAAATGCCGTGCTAATATGTGTGAATAAGCAATTTGTTAAAATTGCTCCAATTAGCCAGTGGCTCTCACTTGCCAGCTTTTTGTTTTTAAACAGCTCCTGCTCTTGTCACTTTAACAGCAGGCAAACACAGCAAAAAATTATGAGGAAAGCATTTCGTGTTAGTGGTGGGTAAAGGTCTGCCTAATAAATTTATGGATATTAAGTTGCCTTGAAAGCACAGGAGCATGCCTTATAAAAATAGGTGGAAATCTTGTCAGGAAGGAGATTCTTTTTCCTCCAGAGATATAATTAAGCCATTGCAGGAAACACCTTTCTCTATATGTTGGATTTGTTTTCCTAACTTACATGGTGACCAGAATATGAGTTTCCAATGTGCAGAATAAGTGCCATTTCATCCATTTCTCACTACCAGGCTATTCTTCCTCCCTGAGCATCAAAGACCTTTGTAGCAGTCATAAACCCTATTAAACCTTGCTGGGGAAGCCAATTACCACCTGTAAACGCATTAGACTTGATCAAGGAGAAACTAATCTGCCCAACAGCAAACAGGGGCTCAAATTGGGGAATTGAAGGACACCAGCAGAACGAGTAAGAAACCAGAAAGCCTCTTGACAAGAGGAAAAGAAAAAGGGAAAGGAAGAAGAAGAGAAGAAGATGATGATGAAAAAGTCATTACTGTTCTCCAAATTGCAGAACTACAAAAGGATCTGGGCTTGTATAGTAAAAGTGAGACCTAAAGTAGATTGTTTCTTCCAATTCTATCTCCTGCTAATTATGCCTGCCCCAGTTCAAGCCAACGATAATCCCTTTTATTCTGCATTATTTTCCATTTGTCCTTCCAGTGGGATGACTATAAATAAACCAGAGCAAACAACAACAGCATGTTAGCAAGCGACAACTTGACAAGACATGCAAAAAGCCAGGGAACAGTTAGTGGTTAGAAGTTGGGGGTGGAAGCTGAGAAATGATGTTGCAGTCTCTGGTTTAATAGCAGACTGGGGTATGAAGATGGGTAGGGGTTATAATGGGTCTTGCTGAAGTGTGGCCACTCTGTACTTTCCTTAGATATGTATGTTACTTCATGAGTCACACAGCTTTGTGACTCATGAAGCAGCATGCATATAACCTAGGATTCCTAGGTTGGGGAATATCAATGGGTATCATTTTCCAACAGGGCCATTATTATGCCTTTTGAAATGGGTCTCAGTTTACTTGCAGTCAAACTTTTATCCAAATCATTTAGCTCTCAAATGTAATTAGACTGCACATTTTAACTTTTGGAAAATGAAATCAAGATCAGAGGGGGAAATAGTACTTTAGGTGTGGCAAACAGTGCACTAAGTATATGTGAATCATTGTAAAGCCTCACACGTTGCATTCATTTTCAAGCTTTCCAAGTGTTATTACATTGCAAGTACATCTCATTCCCTCCAACAAGCCCAGTTCTGCAGAGACAGTCCCCATCAATCCTCTGGGATCCCAATTTTTCAGTTGGTTTTAAAAAGTCCCAGTTTCTCTCTCCTCCTCTCACTTTAGTAGCTGAAAGTTTATTTCAAAGTGCTAAACAGTTAATTCAGCGGAGGTGGGGTGGGGGGAGAAAGAAGGGCAAAATCTTGCCCTTCCCAATAGGCTGAAACTCTCCTAGTTTATTACTTCTTCCTCATTAATAACTTTTACCATCTAGACCACAGTGTTGCCAGGTCAATACTAGACCAGAACCTGAGAGAAAATGGGTTCCAAACTACTTTATGCAGTAATTTAAAGTAACCCTGTATAAAACATGTACAGATGGTATCTACCGGTAACTCCAAATAAGCTGTTGAAAATGGCCCAGAATATTTCAAATCAGTGTTGGAGATGTCCAGATAAGGAGGGGTCTTTTTTTCATATGTGGTGGACTTGTAAGAATGTGGAGAGTTACTGGTCTAAGATTTATATGTTAATCCAAAAAAAAAATATCTAAAAGTAGATTTTGTAATGTTACCAGAAATGTTTCTGTTGGGCATTATGGATAAAGGACTGAATAGTAAATATGGATCATTTCTTCAGTATATGACAACAACAAGAATATTGTTTGCTCAAATTTGGAAATGGATTGAAGCACCAGTGATGGAAAAAAATGGCTGTTGAGGTTTCTGGGTTAGCCAAAATGGTCAAATTAATGTGGATTCTAAAGGATAAGCCAGTTGAAGACTTTTTGTAAGATTGGAAAATATTTATAGATTCTTTTATCAATAGGAAATCTGACTTGGTAAAAATCTATGGCTATAGGTATTAGAAATTTTAGTAGGAATATTTAGCTGGATCTGTAATGGTAGATTTTTTTTTCATTACAGTCATAACAAGGGGACAGAAAGGTCAGAGCCCTATTGTGTATAGGCTATATGTCCTCCCTCCTCTTCCTCCCTTTTTTCTTCTGCTCTTTTTCTTCCTTCCATTTCATTATCTTTGATTGTATATTACATGAAGCCAGTAGGTCCAGAAGCCATAATCTTCACACAACAAGTTGGAGAACACATGAAGCCCTCTGAAACGACACAATTATAGCAGTATTATTCCACTTGAACTGCCATGGTTGTATCCTATGGAATCTTAGGACTTTGTCACATGAGGCTAAAAAGCAGAATTTTAATAGGATTAAAGTGTTTTGGCCAATACTTATCACACAAGGTGATGTCAGTCCTGCTCTTGCCTTGCCTTCTATTCATTGCCGTAGTGCATCTTTTTCATTGACAAGCAAAACCTGTCAATAGGCTCTCCATCTCACTGCTGTTCCATCACAGCCTTTGTATGATAGGTTCTTTCTGCTACAGTTCCACTTCTCAGGCAGTCACATGGTGTAAATAAGTGTGACTCTGATCTTCTCTCCTCTCCCCTTCATGATGATTGTGTCTGCCAACCAGCTTTCTGAAGCTGGGTACTATGTGCATATTCACACAGCATCCTGCCTCAGGAGGTGGTTGGTGGCCATGGCCACTTGCACCAAGATGCTTTGTGAATGTGCACACAGCAGCTCCACACTTTGGAAGGGGAAGGAGCAGTGGTTGTGACTGCCAACTGTCTCCCGAAGTTGACTGCTCTGTGATTGTGAATTCACATTCACACAGCAGCCAGCCTTGGGAGGCTTCTGGCATCTGTGATTGCTCATTCCTACCCTTCATCCTGGAAGGTGAAATTTAGCAGTGTGAAAAACGGCTCACATGGCCATGAATTGCCAAAGCACTATCATGGGGGAAAGTGGGATAAGAAATGATGCCAAACTGGTATGCTTCCATTCTTAAACTAGTGTGATTGTGGTATTATAGCAAGCTGGTGTGAGAAAGTTCTTAGTATTTGTAATTTGAAAATGCACTAAAAATACTAAATACAGTGGACCCTCCACATTTGCTGGGGTTAAGGGTGCAGGAAACCCCCCCCCCATAAAAAAAGTGGAAGAACCACAAATTAAAAAGCACTATTTTTGTTAACTTGAGAGAAGACCTCTCTAGAAAGCTCTAGGTCCTCCTTCACAACTCTATGGTCAACATCTGCCAGACATTGACCATAGAATTGTGCTGGTGGACCTACAAATGCCTAGAGAAGTATTCTCTCTAGAATTTCCAGTGTGACTTCTGCTAGACATTGACCATCAATTCATGCTGGAGGACCTAGATATTCCTAGAGAGAAAATATTAATCAAATCCATGAACAATCAAATATGCAAAAGCCAAAGCAACAAATGTGGAGGGCTGACTGTAATCTAAATAGGAGAATCCAAAGATATAGCCATGTTAGTCTGTAGAATCAGTATGTAGAGAGATCTCGTAGCACCTTTAGATTAACTGAAATAAAAAAGTTGACAGCATGAGCTTGCATAGACTTCAATCTCCTTCCTCAGATGCATTTACTGGAGTGGAAACCAGGGACAGACAAATATGCACCATTGGTATGTGCACATGAGGAAGTAGACTGAAGTCTACAAAAGCTCATGCTGTATTTTAAAAATTTCTCCTTAAACTGCAGATCCCAGGATTCCAGAGGATGGAGCCATGGCAGTTAAAGCAGAATTTTAGCACTTTGAAACTGGGTGTAGTCCCTACTTGCGCAAGATACTAAGAATGAAGATGTCACCTGGGGGTAGAGACGTATACCTACTATACATACTGCAAATTTGGTTTATGCGTTTATTTTATTTCTGGTTTGGTTATCTCACTTAAAAACTTTGTAGCCCTGGTTCCTATCATGCAAAAGTGAGCAGAAACACAGTAAGATGGCTTTGCTTCGCTGTAGGATAAACTCTTCCATCGCTTACAGGTCAGCCTCCCAAATGCCTCGAAGGTTGGAAGCCTGGAGTTGCTAAGCAACTGTGAAGTGCTCCTTTGGCCTCCCTCGGCAGAAGAGCCAAGCAGCTAGGACCAAAAGTAAAGGCGGTAGTGGAAACACAGCCAGAAGAAGACCAAGGGGGCACTTTTAGTGTGCTTCATGCAGGAAATCAAGGATCTAGGGCATGCAGTGCCAGTTGGGCTCAAACATTTCCACACTTAAAGTTTGCCTCCAGCTGTGCATTCTTGTGGCCTATTTTCAACTCTAGCATCTCCAACCATTTGAGAGGGCAGAACCAGGCTGAGAGATATCACATCGATGTCAAAGAAAAATAAAACATTTAGAAGTTGAAACTGCTGCATTTTCATGACTTTGTTGTAATATTGTTGTTTGTGATACGTGATATTTTCTGTGACTATTAAAGGGGTGTCACATTTTTTAAAATAATAATAATAATAAAGTGTATTGTTCAAACAAAGCATCAAGCAGTCAACCAAACCATCCAATAACACATAACAATTTCCACATTACCATTTTCAAAATCACCATTCTCTCAAACATATTCTACATACATTCCAAACCACATCCTATTGTATTGCTAATCATATTGTTAACTATAATAACCATATCATCCTATCATCCATCTAATTTTCCCCATCCTTAGAGCTAGTTTTTCCTACTAACTGTCTTCCCTTTTTCTTATTCACATTTCCATTCACTTTCTTTACCCTCACATCACCTTTCCTCTCCCCTCCCAGCCTTCTTTCCATCTTTCTTTTCCTCTTTTCTTTTCCTTTCTCTTCCTTGCATTTCCTCCACTCTCTTCCCTATCCAATCCCTCCTTCTCTTCCATCTCCTTTCCACTCCCATTTCATAACTCCCCCCTCCTCTATACCTTCTCTCACTTACTCTCACCTTCTTCCACTTGCTCACACCCTCTATACTTACTTGAACCCTCTTCACTGTCTTCCTCACTCTCTTCTCTTCTCTTTATTCACCATCCTCTTCTTCCCATCCAAATTTTCCTGAAGGGGTGTCATACTGAGGATGAAGCAAGCTTGTTTTCAACTGCTCCAGAGTCTTGGACCTGGAACAATGGATGCAAGCTATACAAAAAGAGATTCCAACTCAACATTAGGAGGAACTTCCTGACAGTCAGAGCTGTTGGACAGTGGAACACACTCCCTTGGAATGTGATGGAGTCTCCTTCTTTGGAAGTCTTTAAATGGCGGCTGGATGGCCATCTGTTAGGTGGTGCTTTGATTCTGTGTTCCTACATGGCAAGGGTTTTGGATTGGATGGATCTTGTGGTCTCTTCCAACTCTATGATTCTATGTATCTTCAAGTCAGCTCCAGCTTGCAGTGACCCTGTTGCAGAGTCCTCTTGACAAGGTTTGTTCAGAGGAGATTTGCCATGGAGTTGTCCATGTGGGCCAAATAAAACATCCTTTCTGCTTCCTCTCAGTGGGGGAGTCCGGGTGATACACAGCCCAATCCCTTGTTCTGGTGCAAAGTGTCCAGACAACACCATTGCCTCCCTCTGAGGCTAAGAGACCAGGACATGCCTAGGGTCACCAAGAAGATTTTGATGGCTCAACAAGATTTTGATCTCCAAAAGTCCTAGTCCAACATTCAGATCATGCTGGGTCTACTCCATTACTTATAATTATTTATTTATAGCATTAATATCATTGCTCTAATGCTAGAAATGCTTTGTTGTTGTTGTTAACTACTCTTGAATCAGCCCCGACTCATGGCGACCCTATGGTTGAGACTTCTCCAAGCTGCCCCATCCTCTTCTGTTCTGCTTAAGTCTTGTAGATTCATGTCCATGCTTACATACTAATAAAAAGGACAAGATAGGTCCTGCCCTTAGATTTCCAGTCAAATAGCAATGGAAAGAATATTTGAAAATGTATAAAACATTGCTGGCAAGCATGTTTTTCGATTGTTGGAAAACCTTGATGAAAAGAATCCTGGACCGATGAAAATCTTTGTAGTTTGGGGCTTACTTTGTGCAAAATTCACACATGGATGATTTGCATAGAAAGCCACATTCCTTGCACAGGAAAGAGCATTTGTATGCAGAAAATATTGTGTCTATGCAGAAATATTGGCTGTGCAGAAAATGCTGTTTCCTATGGAAAATAAACCTTGTGTGAATTTTTCACAGAATGAGCCCCGAACTGTGAATTGTCTTAGAAAACTGTTGTTTTTGAAGACTTTCTCTCAGCTGGGAGAAAATTGCTGAAACCATTTGCTTCAAAATATTTTCAAAATTGCATGCTTCAATAAAACTTAGTGAAAGGTTATATTGTACAAAGAACAGACAATACAAAATGAAATAGGAAGGCAGGGGGAAAGAAAACTCAAGTATATAAATATATTTGCTGCTATCAGTAGAATCCTCCTGGTGGAATTATTTCTCAACATACTCCATCACTGAAGAAACCTTAACTGGAATGGGATTTCTCCTCTCTCTTTTATACAAGGGGATGGGATTTGGCTTATCATTGATTTTATAGCATCAGCTCAGAGTTAGTTGATGGAATCCCTGTCCAAATACTTCATTTGTATATGACAGTGCTTCCAGGCCTGGTCAAAAAAACTTCCCAGGATCCACATGGAAGGAGATGAGTAGAATCTATAGGTGGTTCCAGGGATGAAATTTAGACAGAATCTTCTCTGATTTTAGTTATTTTTTTCCCTTTCCTTTTCAGATTGCAACATTTCTTCCAGCAACAGTGAGGTGAAAGAGGTAAGCAATCTAGAGAAGAAAGAACTGGAGATGCCTTAGTGCAAAATTGTTCACCACAAGACACAATGACCTCTACATTCACCACAAGAGTCTAGACTAAGGGGCTTTGCAGACAGCACTTTGTGCCATCTTCAAGCCAAGGAAGGGGAGGGGCAGCCAGACACTGGGCACCCCATCCCCTTCCACATGATGGGCGCTCCGATGAAGTCCTTGCAGCTCAGCATCCAGACACACTGAGCCAGAAGAGACGCCGAAGAGGCATGTGACGCCTCTTGCAATGCCCTTTTCGCCGCTTGCGGAAGGAGCGCTATTTTAGTGCTCCTTTCCCAGGCGGCGAAAGGGAGGATCAGGGCTGAGGAGTGCAGCAGCCTCGGCCCCAATTCCACTTCCCAGGGTGACCCACAGCTGCCTGTCTGCATCCCCCATAAGCTATCATATTACTATAGCACTATTCAACTATCCTGATTTTGTATGGACCATCCCAATTAATCCTCTGTCCACTGTTTCAGCTAATTTTAAATGTCCCAGTATCTTTTTCCACTCCCACTTTTACTTTTTTATCTTCAGATCACTTCAGTTGCTGCAAACTGAGTTTGAAATGCAATTTCAATGAGTTAACTGAAATTCAAGCAAGCAGGAGAGGAAAGGAGAAGATGGAATATTGCCCTTCCCAGGAGGCTCAGGCAAAAGCAAACTGCTGCAGCCTCTCCTAGCTTGTCTTGTCTTCCTCAATAATTTTTGCTGTCTTGATCGCCCTCTGATGTTGCTTGGTCACATGTGTCCTGGTTTTCATCTGTGAAATATTGGAGGGTATGGGTAATACATTTCCTATTGCTTTTGCTCACACAGTTTGTTTTATTGAAATCATTCCTCTTCTCTGCCCTTTCTTTCCATTTATTTATTGTCCAGATGGTTTAATAAACACATTTTAAATAACAATACAGCACATTATGTTTTCCCTTTTTGGTTGCCAGGTCGTGAGACTCACAGCTGTCTATACTTTTATAGACCAATGGAATCTGAAACAAAATGTTGTGGAGTGGAGCATTCTTGTTCAGTATACCACTTTTCTTTTTCTTTCTAAGTATTGCATTACACCTCTCATCCCCATTTCCCACTCTCTTCTTCTCCAATAGACACTCAGCATTCCATCCACTTTATAGAATAGGACAAATCCTGTAGCATGTCCCACCATCTCAAGAGGCTAGATTGGTGAATATACAAAACCAGGTTTTCTTTGTGACAGCTCCACCATTGTAGAATTCACATGCAAGGGAAGTCACGGTTACCAGGTGGGTCCAACAACTATTGGGTCAGAATGCACAGGGAAGCCACTGTAATCCACAAACATTTAAACAATTTCAACAGGAAAGAAGAAACCCTTAAAGTAGTCTGGCTGCCAGTTCTGAAAAACACCTAAGTAAAGACCCAGCAAATGCAAATGAAAATCACCCAGTGTCAGGGGTTTTCCCGACAGACAATGGATCACTAATTTATATATATATATATATATATATATATATATATATATATATATATATATATATATATATATATATATATATATATATCCCACTCACTTCCATACCAGCATTCTCTGAAGATGCCAGCCACATATGCTGGTGAAATGTGAGGAATAAACTCTTGTAGAACATGGCCACATAGCCCGAAATCCCCCCCCCAAAAAAAACTAATAAATACACATATACATCATTTAATTAAGTAGATCTGTTCTTGTGCATCAGTGCATCAACAGAAAATTTTGTATCAGAGGTAGAAATAACATGGAAAGAATAGGGAAAGACTCCTGTGGCACAAACAAAAAAGCAGTTCAACATGGTTCAGCAAAATTTTTATCCCAAAATAACAATGAACACCTGTGAAATTAAACAAACAGGTCAGGTTAGCCTTGAATAAATAAACAAAGACATTTTGAACTCATTTTGAACCACTTAAAGACTTCCATAATACATCCAGGGATAACTTTTCCCTTCCCCACTTGCATTTTTCTTATAGTTTCTATTTTGGTAGCCAGACTTATAGCAAGCTAGGAGTAGCTGGAGTCAGCTGCTGTTCACCTTGCCTGTTAGATGCAGGCACTGCTATAGTAGCCACAATAGAATCCCCTTATTTCTCAGATCAAGTGTCATTTATTGCACTATTTGCTGTTGATATGCTGCTGCAAGTCCGTGTTTCTCCAACCCTCCCAACCTTCCAGCTAGAAAAGGGCAAGGTAGAAAAGGGGTGCTGGGAAGGTATAAAAAAGAGCTTCTTTGTTAACTGAACCATCAAATTGATCTCCTCCTCCTTTATTATCTGTGAATGAAATAAATACAAGAGGGTATAAAGATTGCATAAAGATCACCTATTGTACAATATTTATATCACTATTAGTATTAAGTATTTATATAAATTAAATCCTGCTTTTCCTCCAACAGCAAAAAGTAGCATTTTCAAATATATATATATATATATAGAGAGAGAGAGAGAGAGAGAACACTAGCCCAGTGATGACTCAGTGGGAATTAGATACTGGAACTATAGACCAACACTCAGCCTGCTACAACACACAGGGGGTATATTTAAACTACATAATTACAGCGCTTTGATGCCAGGCTTAGAATTCTCTCCCTTTTAGCTCAGGGGAGTACATTAGAATATTCTAAATACTTCTCCAAACTACAGATCCCAGAATTTCAGAAGTTGCAGCCATTGCAAATAAAGGGGTATCAAAGTGCTATAACTGCAACTCTTCATCTTGAGTTCCATGCCAAAGTGTTAGATGAAGCAAGGTTGCATGGCCCAAGATTAGGGAGTGGGCCAGAGTGTTACCAGCTTCAGTTGGATGGTGATTATTGTTTTAACGCAATATCCACAGGGATTCGGTTCCAGGACTCTCCCACCACCACCTTTGGATACCAAAATCTGTAGATGCTCAAGTCCCATTAAATACAGTGGCATAGTAAAATTGTGTCTCTCATATAAAATGGCAAAATCAAGGTTTACTTTTTGGAATTTATATTTCTAAAAAATACGTTCAAGCTGTGGATTGTTGAATCTGTGGATGCGGTATCTGTAGATACAGAGGGCTATCTGTGCTTTCATTGTGTGTGTGGTTTTTTAAACATACCTGTCTGTAGTCGAAATGAATAAACACCTGCCTGCCAGTGTTGAGCCCCTCCATCTTAAAAACAGTTCTAAAGTCCCTGCTTAAGCAGATGTATTAAATTTTATGCCACCCTTTTTTCTCCAGGAATTTAGATGGCTCTCATCCCCCATCCATTTTATTTAAACTGCATGATAGCCCTGCAAGGTAGGTTAAGATGAAAGAGAGCAACTGGCCTAAGGCAGAAAATAGATGAATAGTCCATAGAGTTGGAAGGCGCTCCAAAGCCCACAAAATTCACCTCTAAATGAACATCTAAAACAGCGGTCCAAAACGCATGCAAAAATAATCTAGTCTGAGACTGCTTTAACTGCCCTGCCTCAGTGCTAGGGAATCCTGGGAATTGTAGTTTATTGTGACGCCAGTATTCTCTGACAGAGAAGGCCAAATGTTGCACAAAACCACAGTTCCCAGAATTCCCTAGCATTGAGCCAGGACAGTTAAAATGGTCTCAGACTGTATTATTTCTGCAGTGTTTTTGGACTAGAGTCTCCCTGATTCTAATCCAACCTTCTTAATATTTTCATCATGCAAGGTAACTTTTTATCTTTTGAGATGTGTGTGGTTACAGTCTAACCATTATGATATATACTAAATAATAAAGATACAAATTAAATGAGCCTTGTCATTCTGTAGCCAATACACATCCACAGAAGTAAGTAAATACTGTATTGTGTCATATCTAACATCTTCCTATGACTAATCCTGCTCAAGAGACATTGGCAATCAAAACATACAATGTAGTGTTCAATGTATGTAGATTGCAGCAGAAACAACCATTAAGTTAAATTAAATAATGCTGTGAAGGGGGCTAGAAGACACCTACATGACATTACATGAAGCAATATGATAGATGCAGTCTCTCAAATGCTGTCAAGCACAGCCTACAAATCCAGTCGATGATGACAATAAAATGAATTCCTAAAAAAAAGAAAAAAAGTTTGGTATTCATAGCTGGATTCTTGACTCACCACAGGATACCATGACCTCATTTGGACGTAATGCTAAACTATGATTTAGGATTATGTGAATGAATCACTTTGGATTTGTCTGCTCTCCCATTTCCTTCTCCTGCTTCTACAAGGAGTGGATTGGAATTTTTAACTTCTGTTTATAAGTAACTGCACCATGTCCAGACATGGACAGACTTGTTAGCCTCAACTGTGATTTATAGAAGCAATCTTTCTTCAACCCATAGTTTATGAAACTGACTGGTTTCCTTCTTCATTGAGATTAACCACTAGTTTAGGTCCGGATGTAATGGAGTGCATGTGTATGTGCCTTCAAGTTATCTGTTAACTTATGGTGAGCCCAGGAGTCTCATAGGGTTTTCTTTGGCAAAGAATATTCAGAGGTGGTTTTGCTAGGTCCTTCCTCTGAAATATAGCCTACAGCACCTGGGACTCATTGACAGTTTCCCATCCAAATATTAACCAGAGCTGACCCTTTAGCTCCCAAAATCAGAAAGGATCTGGTATTTAGGCCAGCAACTGTAAGTAATTGAAAATGAATGTGTTTGAGGAGGTTAGATGAGCTCTAAATTATACACTATAATGTTGAGGGGTTGCAGACTGCCAGAAATAGTGCAAATTGAGTCCACTTTTAGGGTTAGGGTTAGTGCTAGGGAATCATGGGAATTTTTTTTTTTCCTGGGACATTGAGCCTTCTCTGTCAGAGAGCTCTGGTGCCACAATAAAATACAGTTCCCATGATTCCCTAACCCTAACCCTAACCCTAAAAGTGGATTCAATTTACACTATTTCTGACAGTCTGCAACCCATAGTTCAGCATCGCCTCTGAACTGGCCCAATATGTAAGTACACCAGTATGTACAATATATTAGCCCTCTCTGTCTCACCCATCATAATGAATTTTGTTGCTCTAGAAAAAAGAGAACTGAGTACTCTAACATATTGTACCCAAACCTGCTTTTGCAGTCTAGTTGGAAACGAAAACTGCTTCAGAATACACATACTAAATGCTAGGTTTATTTATGTTCAGCGACGCTTATATATTTATTTATTTGTTTTGGGAAGTAGTTGCAGGCCTATGAAATCTCCTGTCTGTGAATGATTGTTTTGACTATTCATTCCTGTTGTCCTGGTCTCCTTGTGGTTCTTTTTCAGATTACTGTAGTCTTGCATGCTCTATCTGTTTAAAAGGAGCTTTTTGGATTGCTCCTTTTCAGAGTCGCTACGTACTTGATACACTGTAAAAAATTTCCTCCTGATGTTTCTTTTTTAAAAAAAAAATTGCAGCTTGGTTACTGTGTTTTGATGTTGACTATTGTTTTGATGTATTTGAGGAGTTAACAATGATCATGTACATTTTCTGGTAAATCTGTTGAGCCTCAAATTGGGATAGAATGTCATACTAATACTAATATTAACAATGTAGCTTTTTCAGCTTCCTGAGTTTTTTGCTAATGAAGATTTTGGAGCACTTGAATCTGTATATTAGGAGTGGCTGTCATGGGACTTTATCACACGGGGGCAAATCTGCTGGTTAATCCACACAAATCCCAAACAGAAACTGGATTAGTGCCCTGTGTTTTCACACGACGTCGCACAGAAACTGGACAGAAAGTGGACAGAAACTGGTGTTAACCACGATCTTTTGAAATTCGGTTGTTTGGAGGAAATGCAAATGCAAAATTAAGGTAATTTCGCATTTACCATAATGTGAAAAGCAAATGCGCATTTGGGAGCATTTCCCTGCTTTTCCCATGGTTCCAGTGAGCATTCCTCTATCTGCGCATGTGCAAGAAGCTCATTTCTAGTACATTTACGGGCTTTTCTCACTTGTGTGTGAATGTTAAATGTGCTTACTTTAATTTCACAATTAAGGTAATTCCATTTGCAGAATTAAGGTTTATTTTCTGTTTATATTCATTTCCACTTTATTATCGCTTTCTGGCCCACGTGTGATAATGTCCATGGTGGGATTACAGTAGGGAAGCTTTTCTCCAGCTCCCTTGTAGCCCCACAACTGGAGGGATGGCTAGTTTGAATGATGGGCAAGTATCCCATGCTTTTCTAGCATTTGCCATGTCAAAGGCACAGGTTAGAATACCTTCATTCTCTGTAATAGTAAGAAAAGAGGATTTACATATACTCAAACATAAAGGAGATTGTATTTCATCCCTTCTTGGGCTCTATCTGCCCTGGGTATAGGGCAGACAATGAGTGTGTTACATTACACGACTGCGGTACTATGATTTCACTTTAACTGCAATGGCTGCATCCTATGGAATCCTGGGATTTGTAGGTTTGTGTGACACCTTATCTAGCACATTCCTTTAAACTGCAAGGTTATAGTGCTCCAGCAGAGAATTGGAAAGACATCACAAAACTGCAGGATTCCATAGGATGAAACTGCAGCAGTTAAGGAGATATCAAACTGCTCTAATTGTACAGTGTGGACACACCATTGCTCAATGAGTAGGGGAAGAATATGGGTGTGTTCTTTCTTCTTGTTCAAAGGAAAGGTTGAGAGTTGTGAAGTGGACTTTAGGTCTTAGCACATGTTTGGGGTGGGAGAGAGAATGCTGGTTCACAGTCTGGGTTTTCTTGTCACCCAGTGCTGGTCCCCAACCAAACAGAGCAGGTTGGGTTGATTGTGTCCTTTACTTGCTAGTTACATTACAGCAAGGATAGGAATTATACCATTCCATATGTTCTTGGACTCTAAGTCCCAGTAGCCCAAGTCAACAAAGCCAATGGCGGAGAAATCTGGGAACTGTAGTTCCAACAACATCTGCATTAGGGAAGTGGAGCCATTCCTTTCCCATGCTAGTCTTCATTTTTGCTACTCAAGGTGCATCTAGACTAAAGAAATGGTACAATTTGCCACCACTTTAACTGCCATGGCTCCATGACAGTTTAATTCTGGGATGTGTTAGTTTTTGCACTCTTTGGAAGAGAAGGCTGCAGGCCTGGTAAAACTACAAATCCCAGGATTACAAATCCATGGAGTTACAGTACTTAGAATCATAGAGCTGGAAGAGACCCAGGGGCCATCCAGTCCAACCCCCTGCCATGCAGGAAATCACAATCAAAGTATCCCCAACAGACTCTTAAAGTGGGGTCAGACTGCATTATCTCTACTATGTAGATGCACCTTCAGAAGAGTGGGGAATGAATCCCTTAATGGGAGTTGTGCTCTAACCCACTTGCTTTGGGAAATTATGTATGTAATGCATTTTAGCTCTTTCTGTCCGGTTTGTGCCTATGGCATGTCAAATGTTCTTTCTGTGGATCTTTTTACCAGGGAAGGAATGCCTTCTGCATAGGGTTGCCATATCCCAGTTTTCCCTGGAACAATCCCAGTTTTTCAGGCTCTTTGGGATGTCCCACCCATTTTTTATTATTATTATTTTTTGCGATCCAGGGGAGCAAGGCCTTCCTGACTCTGGTGCAGCTGCACGGGGCCTCGGCTGGCCAGCCAAGCTAACCTCCAAGACATCCAGGTGGTGAGTCCTCCCTGGCATGGCTGTGCGGGGCCTCGGCTGGCCAGCCAAACTAACCCCAAATACATCCAGGTGGCGAGGCCTCCCTGGCACAGCTCCATGGGGCCTCGGCCAGCCAGCCAAGCTGCAAGGAGGTCCAGGGTGGCAAGGCTTTTCTGTCATGGCTGCTTGGTGGCTGAGCCCCAGGAGAATCCAGGAGATCCCAGCCCCAAGGTTTATATTATATTTATATTTAATGTTATATTAATGTTGATTATTTTGGTTTTTAGTTGGTTGTGTACTCCATTTTTCTTGAATGCCCTGTATGTTGCCCTACATTTTCCCCTACATTTTGTCCAGGTTTTGTGGAAGGGAATTATGGCAACCCTACCTCTGCATGTGCTCAGGGGCTCGGTTCTCTCCTCTTTTGCTTGCTGCACGCTTGGCCTTGAAAATATACCTCCTGGCACTCTCATTCTCTCTCTTTAGCACTTCTTCCGCTGCTGCTGCTGCTGATCATCATCACTGGCTTATCACTTGACCAGGTCAGCTGCTTGCAGGGCCCAGTGGTGCAAGAGAGAGAAGAGAAGAGAAGAGAAGAGAAGAGAAGAGAAGAGAAGAGAAGAGAAGAGAAGAGAAGAGGGAATAGAGAGAGAGAGAGAGATCAGGGACCCAGGAGAGCCATGATTCCTACCCACCCAATAGAAGGCACCAACCTCAGGGCACTTCCCAGGGATGCTGAGTGATGCTGTTGTTGTGTGCCTCCAAGCCATTTGAGGACTCCATCCCTAGCCTAAGCCACTGTTTTCCTTTGCATTGGAGGGGGAGGAGGAGGTTTGCCATCCTCGGAGGCTGAGAGAGTGTGCCCAAGGTCAGGAAACAGGGGGAGGAGCACTGGCTGCAAGAGCCAAGGCAGGAGGTGCCTTAGCGCAGCAGTCCAGCCAGGGAAGGAGAGAGAAAGGAGGACTGTGCCTTGCTCTCCTCCTTTTCTTCCCTCCCTAGCAGGGGATCCAATATCCTGACACCCCCCTCCCTCTTTTTTCCCCTCTTTCCAACCAAT
>CM034707.1:19279921-19297980 GCA_020142125.1 Phrynosoma platyrhinos
TATTATTATTATTAACTTTTTATCATCACTTGGCCCAGGAATTTGGATATGTGTGTAGCAAGAGATGGGAAGTGTGTGGCCCTCCAGGTATTCTCATATTGCACCTCCTAGCATTGCTCATCCTTGGCTGTGCTGGCTAGAGGGTTACTGAGAATTGCACTTGCATAATTCCTTGCCCCTGGTGGAGTGTGGTGGGCAGCAAAAGAAGCTTTGTCTATTCATAGTCAACTTTAATTGTTCCTAGTTTGATTTTCACTCTTCCTCCTTTAGATTTTGACATTGCTTACTAGTGGTATCTAGTTCCCAGCAGGAATGGGACCATTAGACCAAAAACTTTTACCCACCTCAGCCCTAGCATCTCTGATTCTGGTGTGGTCCAATAGAGATGCTGCTAGTTTCACAAGGGACAGATGTCAAAATAGTGTTTCTACATCTACAATTAGACCTAAGGTCTAATAGGCAAAATGATTCATCATATAGAACAGGGGTAGGCAACCTTTCTCCTTTAAGGGCTGAGGGACTTCACCTCCCAGAAGCCTCAGCCATGTTGGCCAATAGTCCCATGTTGGCCAATAGCTCCTGGGATTCTGGGAGCTGAAGTCCCTCGGCCCTTAAAGGGGAAAGGTTGCCTACCCCTGATATAGAATCTTAGCATTGGAAGGGAGCACAATAGCTATCTAGTTCAACCTTCTGCCATGCAGGAATATACAGTTACAACACTCATGAGATATGTCCATCCAACCTCCCTTTAAAGACCTCCAAAAATAAGGACCCCACCACCTTCAAGGCAGTCTACTCCACTGTCAAACAATGAAAAAAGTTATTTCAAATGTTTAGATGGCATCTCTTTTTTTCTTTTTCTTTTTTCTTTTTTGTAATTTGAAAAGAGATTCCTCCTATGCATCCAAATTAAGGAGAGTGTGAGGTGGGGCAAAGTGCTGTGGGATCCTGGGATGTATTCCTTGCAGCTTTCCTTTTTAAACTAATTCTGCTTAGAAATGAAAAATCTAATGTGATAAGTTGCACAGATCAAGAATACTGTCTGGTATAGTGGCAGAAGGCTGCAAAGAGAAGGAGAAATTTATTGTTGTCAATTGCCATCATGTTGACTTCAACTTATGGTGACTCTATAATGAGAAACTTCCAAGTCACCCTGCCATCAACAGCCAGGCTCAGGTCTTGGTTTCTTTGATTGGGTCTTTCAGCCTGTAGAAAGGGGAAATGCTGAGGAGAAGGAGAAATACTGAGGAATATAAAGAGTGTGCAGTGCATGGATCATGAATCAATGAAGCCATGCTGAGAAGATGCCTGCCTCTTTATCCTTCTTAATTTGAGGGACCCATTCTTTTTTGTCAATATTTGAAATCCCAAGGCTCTCAGAATTCTGGTGATGTTTTAAAGAAAATTCAGACATGTGAGTATCCCAAATATATATATATATATATCAGTTCAAAATCATTTGTCTTTATGTCTTTACTTCGCCAGCAGTCTTTGACATTTAACACTGATACCTACCTGTTGTACTGAATCAACATTTCAGTTTTCATTATGTACATCTGTTCTTTTTTCTTTTCTTTTTTTTACTTTTCCTGTATGCTTCCTCTTATCTCTTCCCCATTGTCCTCCTTTATGTCTTTACAAAAAAAAAAACTAAACAGCTAACACAAATTCCCTCCTTCCTTCCAAAAATAAGTGTAAAAAATTTAGAGCAGAAGTACAGAATCTGTATGCTTTATATATGCTGTTGGATTATAGCCTTTCCATTTCTAATTATTGACCAATCTGGCCAAGGCAAATGGGAGTTGGAGGACAACAACATTTAGAGACCAACAACATCTGGAAGGCCACTGAGCTTGGGTGAGAGCCTGACTGGCAGGGTAGGGGGTGATTTGATCTAGCAATCTGCCAGAATGTTAGCTTGGAAAACAGAAGACTGCAAGGTGGCATTGATGTGATAGCTATCTCTAAATATGTGAAGGGTTGTTATATGAAAGATGGAGCAAGCTTGTTTTTTGCTGCTTCTAAGACTAGATCATGAACCAATGGATGCATATTAAAATAATACATTAGGAAGAACCCTTTCTTACCTGTAAGAGTAATTCCAATGATGGAATAGACTGGATTGTTTTGGAAGATGGTGGGCTCTCCATCTTTAGAGATCTCCAAAGAGAGGCTGGATGGGCCTCTTTCATAGAGCTTCAGTTGTGTATTCCTGCATGACAGAAGGTTGGAGTGGATGGCCCTTGTGGTCACTTCAAATTCTTAGGTTCTGTGATTCTAATACAGCAGACTAAATTGGTGGTGCACAAATAAATATAAAGCCTAAATGTTACAGTGTATATGTGGGATGGAGTGGAGTGATTGGGTGAGTGGGTAGGTAGATGTATAGATAGATCAGATACCTACCCTAACAGAGAATTCACTACCTACTGTACAAGCTGTGGAGGTGAACTATGGTTTATATGACTTTTCTAAAGGCACTAGATCAGTCTATGAAAGATTGACCTAATTGCATCTATTAGCAGTGTCCACTTTATGAAGCCTCCATGTTCAGAGGCAGCATATCTCTGAGTAATAAGGTGCTAGGATTAAACAACAAGGAACGGTCATTGCCTCATGCCTGTTGGCAAAACTCCCAGAGCATTCTGGCTGGTCCTAGTCGAAAACAAAATATGAGATTAAATGGACCTTTGTCTGAGTCGGTAGGAGAGGAGCCATAGCTCAGTGGAAGAGTATCTGCTTTGCATGCAAAATCCACAGCTTTATCGCATAAAGGGATCAGGTGGTGGGAAAGAGCTTGAGTCTCTGGAGCGCTTCTGTTGCCAGTCAGAATAGATCAGTGGTTGACAGCCTTTGGCCCTTCTAACTTCCTTGGACTTTGGCTCTTGGAACCCCTGAGCATTGATTGTTTTAGCTGGGGCTTTTAGAAGACCAAAGCATGAAAATCACTGGAGTAGACAATACATGGCTAGAGAGATTAAAAAGCTAGCTAATTTGTGCAAGGCAACTTCCTATGTTCCTAATCAAATACTGTTGTGTTTTCTTGGTAGGACCAGAATTTGGAAAAGTCAAAGTTCATACTTTCATGGGGTTAGTGGTCTGGCTACTGTTTTTTCTCCACTTGTATCTTCTATCTAATGAAACATTAGAGGTCACTGTAACTATCAATGGAATGTTTCCTCGTGGAAACTAGTGTTTTAAGTATGTCTGCATGGTACATTTAGCATGAGGTTTGAAGCACGGGATTGTGGTACATTTAGAACATGCTTGATTCCTTAAAACTGTTCAGTCCAGGTGCTCAGGCTGTCTCCCATGTCATGGATGAGAACAGCAATGAGACTATGCAGTCTGCAGGGCCCAGTTAGTTCCCTTTGTTAACCTATAAACATCCTGAGAGAAAGCAGTTCCATTTTTAAAATTCAGTGCTGCAGAATCTAGCTGGCTTGTGGGTAGCTGTGCTGTCGATGGGCATTCGTTTAGGGCTCAGAGGCCAAGCTTTATTGTATGCCAGTCGACTTAAAAGCCCTGCTGGGTTAGTAATATGGGATTGCTATGGTTTGGCATCTTGCATGCAGCAAGTCCCATTACAATATGTTATTTCCACTCATGGATACCTTCCAACTATCCTGATTGGGCCAGGGATATTGCCGATCAATCCTTTGTTACCCCATTTTTCAGCTTTTAGACTATCCCAGTTTCCTCTCTTCCTCCCACTTTCCTCTTTTGTCGTCGTCATGCTTCCATGCTGCAAACTGAGTTCAAAGTGCACAAGTAGTTTTCATTCAACAAGGAGAGAAGAGGGAGGAATCTTTCTCTTCCAGGTAGGCAAAAGCAAATTACTGCAGCCTCCCCTAGTTTCTGGATTCTTCCAAAGTAGTAACCTTTGTCATCTTGACCACACTCTGATGTTTCATGGTCACAGGTGTAACAATTTTCATCTATAAAATGTTGGGGGGGGGGTATGCAATTCTACTCCTTGCCCATACAGCTGGTGTTGATTGCTATGACAAATCCTATGGAGTCTAATATCCTCCAACTATCCCAATTTAGGAGAAACAGCCCCAATTGTTCTTGGGTCATCTCAGCTTTTTGGCAATTTTAAAAAATGTCCCAATTTCTGGACGTTATCACATGGGGAGTTGCAGGGAGAAAGTGGAAATAAACTAGAGGAGCAGAAGACTTTAATTTAATGTCCTGTTCCACCTCATCTGATAACTAAATTCGAATTTAAAAGGGGGTTAATTCGAACAAAAACCTGATCTTTTCATTTCCTCAAAAATCCTGAAAATGAAAAGATCAGGTTTTCGTTTGAATTAACCCCCTTTTAAATTCGAATATAGTTATCAGACAAGGCGGAACGGGACAAATCCCATAAATTAAAGTCTTCCACTTGTCCAGTTTATTTCCACTTTCTCCCTGTGACTCCCCGTGTGATAACCTCTTCTGTCTTGTCCTCCCACTTTCTCCCTTTGTTCTCAGCTTATTTCTTTTGCTACAAACTGAAATCAGAGTGCAAAAGTTGTTTGTATTCATAGTTTTTTGTGGGTTTTTTTGGGCTGTTTGTATTCAGTTGACTCATTGGGAGAAAATGAGAAGAAGGACAGAGTCTTCCCAGTATGCTCAGGCAAAAGCTAACTGCTACAGCCTCTCCTAGTTTATGTGTTCTCCTTCATGAACAACCTTTGCCATCTTGACCACATTCTGATGTTGCTTGGCCACACATGACCAGCTTTCATCTATAAAATGTTAAAGGATATGCTCATGCAACAAGGTCTGGTTGCAGAGAAAATGACAAGCTACTCATGCTACAATTTTTGCTAGCTGTCTGAATTCGTAGAATCTAAGCCCGCATAGGATTTTTTTTTAAGAAAAAAAAATTATATACTTATTACGAAATGTACATACCACTTTTCAGTTCTATACTTACACCCTAGAACTGGGTACATTCATTCTCAGGGGTCCGATTGATGGCCAACATTTGAGGCTCAGAAAGGATTTTTCAGCAGGTAAGATTCATTTGGCAATTTTTAGTTTACATTTTCTTTTTAGTTTCAGCAGGATTTACCAACTAAGCTATTGCTTGTCTATGGATATCTTGCTTGCTCCTGTTCTCTTCACCCTGCAAGCTATCTTATGTGGATGGAACAGGTTAATAATGAATGCATTGGATTTCTGTGACAGCACCATCCACCCACAGGAATTAATATTAGGGGTGTAACTGTTGGTGTCGGAGGACCACAGCTTTTCACATAATAGTAAAAGCAAGCTGCTAGCCCTTAAGGGTGTGAAGATAGGCTCAACTGTGTGTGGGCACTGCCAAGTGAAATTCATACCCTCCCACACTTCACAGATGAAAATATGCTTAAGGGACCCCAGTTGTCATACCTGGGATCACTGCTTGAGCATCATCACCATCCATTTCTATCTTGATTGTTGTTATGTTGTATTCATATACTTTGCCACAGCCTGTCCTCCACAGATTTAGAAGCCAAGATGCTATTTCTTCATTTGGTTAAAGAAATATACAAAAGAATGTGCTGGTCTGGTAAGATGCAATCACAGTCTCAAAATGTATGCTACATCTGCTCTGTGTAAACTGGCAGGATCCACACTGGATGGCATCTTCATTATCCATACATGTGCATTTATAGACAAGTCCCATTGAAACAAGAAGTGCTCCCCATCTCTTGCATACACAGACATACAAGATGTAGAATGCTAGGGAGGGATTTGAAGCTGAAAGAATGGCAATTCTAGAAGCTAACAAGAATAAAATGTTAGTATGTTATCTCCCAAAAACACAAAGTAAGGGCAGTGATCTACTTGGAGAGCATATCATAGCATAGAATACAATAAGACAGACTGGCAAGCAGGGACAGTTGGAGCATATGAAAATTGAAGAAGCCAAAGGCAAAATGTTTCCATGATTTGGGGAGCTGTTGTGCTTTCTCCCTGCAATTAGATTGAGAATGAGTTATGCAAATACATACAAAACTCCGTATCTTGCATAATGTATGCAGACTAGACTTTTTGCATACAATTTGACCTACCTTGGAACAAAAATGCGGACTGCTTCCATCTTTGGGCTTTACCACACGAACCCAGTTCTTGCAGCAATGGGGTGGGCTGGAAACATACCACTTTCAGAGTCCCATTACACGTCTTTGGAATCAGAGGACTGGGGCTGCTGTTGCCATTATACTCTCTGCCTGAGTCTGCTTTAATGCCACCTCCCGTGCCTAATGCCCTACCCAGCATGCCTTTTGGAATTATTATTATTATTATTATTATTATTATTATTATTATCTCACACAAATCCAGGTCTCTGCTACAGCAATGTCTGTTTTAAGGTCTTTTTAATTAAAAAAAGAAAAGAAAGAATGGGAAAAGGTAATCGGGCTGCTTGGGAATAGTGAGGAGGAGGGGACACTGACGCCACATCACTGGAAATCTCACAACTGCCCTGGTGGCAATATTTCGCACCCAGGCACTTGTACTATTGGCAGCTCATTGACAAGTTTCAGTGAAAAGAGATACCCTGAAGGTGGTTAGGGGATGTGGCAGCTATGGGTCAGAAGGTAGCATGCGACCAGTATCATTAAAGCCACTTTTTTCCAGGTGCAATCACAGTTTAAAAGCCACATGTAATCATTTCCTTTGATACAATTCATTCAGTTATTCCAGAGAATACAGATCATGGCACTCTCAATCCATTATATGGCTGTTTTCCCAGTGGTTGTCTATGTTGTAGCAAATGGGTGCAGTGCAGTTCTTGCATGTGTAGACAGATATAGCACTGTTGTTTTTTTTTTCAAGATCCAGGTTCTGTGAGATATATTACAACATGAACCACAGCTTTCTATTTCCAGGTTGCATTTTTATTACCTGCCTGTTCTTTTCCACTGTTTTTCCTGCAACACAGGTGTTCTTTTGTCACTATCTCTGTAGGAATTTTCATATGCTATCAATGAAATGCACAGTTATAAACATGTTCAGAAGCATACCAAAATGACATGCATGGGTTAAAGTCTAATTATGCATAAACAACGAGCTTTGTGCATGTCTTCAAAGGAAAGAAGAAGAAGAAAAAAACTAGGATGTCTGTAACACCTGGGCCCCTTTCACATTCCCTAATTATGGTACCATGATTCTACTTTAACTGCCATGATTTCATCCTGTAGAATTGTGGGATCTGCATCGTAGGGAGGAATATTTAGAATTTTCAGCCAGAGAGCTCTAGAGTCTCACCAGACTACCTACCCCAGGATTCCATAGGATCTTGCCTTGACAGAAATAGGATCATAGTGCTATAATTGGGTAGTGCAGAAAGGGCCACTGTGGTGTGTCATATACACATGCTCGCCACTTATTTATGGCTTGGACAGGTATTGTAGGATGTGAACACCTGTGGTCCCACAGTCAAAAATAGTTTCAATGTGGAGTCACAGTTTTGATTCTGATTCCAGAGTATGTATGATACATGATTCCAGAGTATGTATGATAATCTGTGAGCCAAATTTAAAAGACGATCCTGAGGGCCACATACCAGTATGGGGTAGAACCAAAGGCAAAATAAAAATTGCTAATGCCAGAAACCACCTTAGGACAGTTACTTCATCCTTTTAGAATGGAAAAAAAGAACAGTGCAAAAGCTAGGAAGCCATCCAACGGTGATGTCATGAGGTAGGGACTGCAGCCATCTGGAGAAGCCCAAAGGGTTGGATTGGGGCCACAATGGCCAGATTTGGCCCAAGAGTTTCATCACCCTTGGCCTAAGCAACCGTTAAATTCTATAGTTTAGAATCCCCCTTAGGTCTAAATCCTCTTTTAATCCTGATTAGAATAGACCTATTAAATCCATTTATCTACATGTTGATTCAGCAATTGATTGATGGGTCTACTCTAGATGAGACTAACACACAGGATGCCTAATGATACTGCAGACATTTGTGAGAAAGTGCCCATCTTGTGAATCACCTCATTGGCACAGGTAGAGAAAATCTTGCCAGAAGACCAGTAAAAAAGAAAAAGAGAATATGCTTCATTCTCTGGAGGCCCCATCTGCTTAGGAGAGAGATTTCTGTGCACAGTTTTCATCATCAGCCACTGCAGCACTTACCCCTCTCTTGGCTCTCTCTGTTATTTGGATTTTGAAAATTCTAAATTTATAATGGCTAAGGCAAAGCTGAATAGACTGATTTTGTTATGGTTTATGCATCACTGGGAATCTTGCCTTTGGTTAACTTTCTGAATAAAATGACCTTCGGGTTCTTTTTGGGGGTTGTCACTCAAAGGCAGGGAAGATAGGTGAGAACATAGATGTGCAGAGTCTGAAAGACAAATTTAAAAAGTGGGGTGGAAAGTAGAAAATTGGTTTTGAGGATGACTATTGTGCAGTCTTTGTCTACTTTGAAGGTTGTGGTGGTCGTTGTTTGTCATAAAGTCAACTTCAACATGGCTATTTATGAAAGAGCGATCTCCAGGAACCTTGGTCCTCAACTGCCCTGCTCAGGTCTTGCAAACTCAGGGCTGTTGCTTCCTTGGTTGAATCAATCCTACTGTAATATGGCCCTCATCTTTTCCTACCACCTTCTCATTTCCCAGAATTGATCATCTTTTCCAGTGAGCCCTAGCGTCTCATGATGTGTGCAAAGTATGAGAGCCTCAGTTTAATCATCTTGACTTCTATTGAACACTTTGAAGGCATATTACTATAAACTTTAAACTTTTTAATGGAGTATTGATATTCATGCTAATAAAATAAAATAAAATGAACCGGAGTCCTGAGAGAGACAGAATCTGATGTTAAACATAGGCATTAGGGACTAGTCCTAGTACAGGACTAGAGTGGGCAACTTATGATCCTCAGGATGTTGTTAGATTGCAACTCCCACCAGCTAGCTATGTTGGTTAAGGCTGTAGGGAATTACAGTCCGACAACATCTGGAAGGCTATGTTTTGCTCACCCGTACATAGAAGGTCAGTGCTGGGATCACCTAGTTTTATAAAATGGATGTTCCTTGTCAAATGTATCTGCATCTGCTTTCTATCTGGAGTAACACATGACATGTGGATTGAAAAAAGGTGAAACTCTGTCCTATTTGACCAATAGTAGAAGACTTGAGCCAATACAAGATGGAAACCTGGGGCAGATATGTCTATCAGCAAGACTGTCATGACATCCAGAGAGATCAGTCAGGCAGAGAGGGATAGGCTACCAAGCTCCCCAGTTTTGAAAATTTGGAGTAGAATAGAGAATTCTTGATTAGTGTTTTTTGGGGGTAGTCTGTGGTTCATAAGAATGTGTCTTGCTGTTTTTCCAAGGAGAATAGCATTTCAGAGGGTCAGTTAAGGCCTTTATCCTCCACTCTATATTGAAAGCCCACCAAGTGACACACCATTTCTGGAATGGAACTTATATGATGTGGGGGAATCCAAGTCAGTTGGACCCTGGTTTCCATGATCAGAAAGTAGTCAGTGGTGGTCACAAAATTTGACAGTATTTACAAACCACTGGTGCTTATGTTGTTCAGTCTTCCTCACACTATAAGACATTGTGCACTGTTAGAGGCAAACCCAAAAAAATTGCAGGATGCAATCCCTTAATTTAGCATTGTAAAAAAAAATGTAATAATTGCCCTTGGTAGACAGAAGAAAAAAATAGTCCTATAGGTTATTAGCACCAAAGCTTTTGCTTGAAGTAAATAGCTATAATAAGGGTTTTTGTGTGCTCTGTGCCAAAACAAATCACCATAATTTTCTGTTCAGAATAAATTTAAATATAGATTAATCTACAGTGTAAGTAGCCTAATTCCCACCTGCTCATATCCCTGTTCTCTATTTGCATTAATTCTCAGTAATCACTTCACAACCTTAATGTAGCTGCTTTGGCAATGTGTTACTTTTAAATACATGCAGCAATACCTTTTATTAAGTTAACTGAAATCGCACAAATTAGTGAGTAGACTTTGAAGGGCTCCAGAACTCTTCATCAAACTGTGACTTTCTGAGGAAAGCATCAGCCAGTGTTTTGTTTTGTTTTTCCCTCTCCCCTATTTACTTCTTTGTTAGTTTTCTAACCTGACAAAGTTATACTATGGATTTTGAAATTTTTCTCATAGGCTGAACACTTATTAGGAATAGATTTAGTTCTGTTCCCCTTCAGCTTGGTAAGATTTGTTCAGGAGATGCTGCTGGTGGATTGTCCCCAGTGCGTTTCCTGGCATCTCAAGCATGATGCTAAGGAAAAAAAAAATTCACATTCCAGTATCAGATATTTAAATACCTTGGAAACCAGTCACCTTGGATTTTTCTTCAGTCAATCTTTGCAATCCATATTTTCTCCTATTTTGGGAAGCCAACCTCTCTCATCTTCCAGAACAGCAAGTGCGGGGGTGAGTGATGAAAGAGATTTCTGGCAAAATGTGACCTAGTTCAGGTATCTACCTGGCCCAGAATTTGCATTCCTCACATAACTGTGATACGAACAATTAGTAGAGATGGCTGTAAATATGGAGAACTTCGCTGTGTTCTTGATGAAAGCAATGAGTAATTTTACCAGTTTTCTTCTCATTGTGAGAAAGTCTTCAAAAATTGTTTCAGTTTTTGCAATTCTGGGCTTATTCAGCATAAAATTCATGCATAGTACATCTGTTCAGGAAACAGCCTTTTCTATGCAGGCATATTATTTTTCTATGCAATAAAACTGTTGTAATTATGGACTTAGTTATTCAAAATATGCACATTTTTACATCTGATTCATGTGCAGAAAATTCTGCTTCCTGCTCAAAAGACATCTGAATTTTGTGCAGAATAAGTCCCAAACTGTTAAGGTTGCTGTCAGTCCAGGCTTCATCTTGTCAGGGTTTCCTGATACTTGAGCAATACATTGTTTGATCATTTAAAAAAAAAAACATTTTTAAAAAATGTTCTTATATATTTCTTTTTTTAATGGAGGGGAGGTACACTGTTCTTGAATATTTCTTTCCTATAATACATGCAAATACATGAATATAATATAATATAATATAATATACATGCAAGCAAGTATTTTCTGATTCATGTGCAGAAAATTCTGCTTCCTGCACAAAAGATGTGTGAATTTTGTGAAGAATAAGTCCCAAACTGTTAAGATTGCTGTCAGTCCAGGCTTCATCTTGTCAGGATCTCCTAATACTTGAGCAATACATTATTTGATCATTTTTTTAAAACAAAAAAACAAACAACTTTTTTTTAATGTTCTTGTATATTTCTTTTTTATTGGAGGGGAGGCAAGGATCTTTTCAAAGGCCAAATTATAAATGGTTAGATAAGGCCTGCAAGAAGTTCTAGTACTGGTTTTATGGCTGGCATCCTGTTAGACTCCTCAAGAGAGTCCCTTCTATCAGTCCTACCTTTGTCCCAAGTACTGTTGGTGGGGACGCAAGAGAAGGCGTTCTTGGTGGCTGCTCTAGACTCTAGAACTCCCTTCCCAGGGGGGCCAGAATAGCCCTCTCCTTATTGTCTGTCTGTCAGCTGGCAAATACTTTTTTTTTTTTTATCCCAACATCCTTTTAAAGCAGTACGTTTTTAAAGAATAGGCAGAGAGCGCTGTACATTTTTAGATTGAGCTGTTTTAAATTGCATTTTATCTTTTTCAGTGTAGGTTTAAATCATTTTAATATGGTGAATAGCTGAATTCCATGTGAATCTTCATTTTTTGTATGTTTTTAGCCGCACTGATCTTTTTTTAAAATTGCAAGCTGCCGAGAGTCCCAATTTTGGGAAATTTCAAGAGAAAGATGGGCTATTAGACATTATTATGTATTATTATTGGACGTATGGAAATGTATATATATAGGTCCTTTTTGGGTTGCCATGGGTGTTAGTATTCCCTTTCTCCTTCTACAGTGCCCAAAGCCTTCCCTGAATCCTACCCCTATGGCCATTCCCTGCTTTGAGGGTAGTGGGCAAGATCACAGAAGCGTCACCCCATTGCTAGATGCAAAATGATAACATCAAGACTGAGATCCGTGAGGTCTTAGTGCTGCTGTAATAATTTTATGTCTTCCTATGAAGATGTAGCCAAATGCATCTACCATCATGCCCACTCCTCATGAAGCAGGGAATGTCTGTGTGAGAGGCTTCGATAAGTTGTGGGAGTGGTATTTGGCTCCTCATAGTATAGGTCCACATGTGGACCTGCTATACTCCATTGAGCCATGCAGAATTGCAGCCAATGATTTCTACTTATATTATTAACATAGGCATGTGTCATGTACATAAAGATGCCAGATCTCTGGGCTTGGCCCTTCCAGTTCTATGGGGAGGGGAAGAATCTCAGGGTGAGAGTGCTGCCTTGAAAAGTATGTGTATCTAGGTTTTCCTCATTATTTTTTTATTTGAATGACCTACTGTTTACATTTTTTTTCCAATGGCCTACTGTGTGTTTGATGCTTAAACTCTCATGCTTAATAACATCACATTGACTTGTCCCTTGTAACATCATCACCACCATCCATGTCATCAGAAAAGGTTGTCCCTATAGCTGAGGTTTGGGGCCAGAAATCTCTGGGTCTGGATTAGTCTTGGCATGACAATCTTATTTGTACATCATAGAGACTTTTCCCTATGTGCCAGTGGGTATCACATCCCCAGTTGAGACCAATACATACCGTTGTCCCACACCAGAGTTCCTTCCACATTTTCCTTTTTTCCTGGCATGTAGGTCTCCTTTTACTCCCACCCAGACTTTGGGGACCAAAACATTGATAACTCAGGGATACTTCTCCCCTGTAAGCTAGAAGAAAATCATCTTACCAATCCTGAACTGGAGAAGCAACCCCACTGCGCAAAGAGAAGGGAGTGGCTCCATTTCTCACTTCTCTTCCTAGATGTGCACTACCTTCTGCAATAACATGGACAAAATTAACAACTCTTTCCACACTGCTTGTATTTTGCTAGAGCAAAGTATTCTTGCTGCTGATTATCAGTCAGCATTGTGGCCTTTGTGGCAGTAGTGCTAGAATGGATATTATTTGAGATATATGCCTACACTGAGACCCAGAATGGTATAGTAGTTTGAGCATTGGACTATGACTCTGGAAACCAGGGCTTGAGTCCTGGATCAGACATGGAAACCCACTAGCATCTGAGCAAGTCACACTCTCTCAGCATCAGAGGCAGGCAAAGGGTAACGCCCTCTGAACAAATCTTGCCAAGAATATTCCACCTTAGGGTTGCCATAAGTTGAAACAACTTGAAGGGACATAATAATATGTCTATACTACAGATGTATATTGGTTTAATATCACTTACAGCTTCTATAGGAATGATTTTGGGAACTGCAATTTAGTGAAAGGGCTGACATGTCTCTGCTATGTGATCCTAATCTCCCTTCAATGTACTTAGAGTTCCAAAGATTCCCAAGCAAAAGACTGTGGATATTAAACCAGTGTTAATTCTGTTTTAGATTTGCCCTTTCTGTTTGAAATGTTATCCCTATCTAAGTTGGTACAAGCTTTGGTAAATGAAAGAAGACCGTGTATTTTCTAGTTATGTCTCTACTTGCAGTAACAACTGCAAAGAAAATAATTTTTCTTGTCTTCATGCATTTATCACAACCAGTACTCCATGGATATGGTTACCCCATGGATATGATTCAGTGCCCACAGAACCATCTGGTGCAAATTCTCCAACATTTCACAGATAAAAACTGGGACATGTGTGGCCAAGCTACATCTAAGGGTGGTCAAAATAAGGGAAAGTATTAATGAGGAAGAACACACAAACTACTGCAGCAATTTGCATTTGCCTGGGCCTACTGGGGAAGGCTAGATTCCTCCCCCCTCTTCTCTTCTCTTCCCCCACTGAGTTAATTGAGTACAAACTACTTTTGCACTTTGCACTTAGGGGCTAAGCAGACGGCGCAAAGCGCCGTCTTCAGGGCAAGGAAGGCGAGGGGCAGCCACACGCTGGGCACCCCAACCCCTTCCTAAAGACATCGTCAGAGCGCCGGACCCTCCGCACATCCGGCGCTCCGAGGATGCCTATCCGCCGCAGCGTCCACACACGCTGTGGCGGAAAAGTCACCGAAGGTGTGCCGGCAGCCTTTTGCGGTGCACCTTTGGTGATTTGCGGAAGGAGCGCTATTTTAGTGCTCCTTCCTGGGGCGGCGAAGCTGCGCCATGGGGCCGAGGAATGCGGATGCCTCGGCCCCGTGCCACCTGTCTGCTTCCCCCCTTAGTCTATGAAAGCTGAAATAAGCCAGAACAAAATTGGGAAAGTGTCTCCTCAGACTGGCACTGTTTCTGATTCAGACACACTCAGGAGCTTATTGTATTACCTTTTAATTCGAATGCAGCATACCAGGATGCAGCCAAGATGTGGCATGGAGGCGGGAATTATTGCATTGTAATTTGCCGCTGAATCTCTGGGTGACTGCAACCTGCATCCCAGCTGCCCTCAGCCGGCCCTTTTTCAAAGCTAGAAAGCTCCTGAGTTTTAATGGGGGCTGGCGGAGTGCGGCTGGGACCCAGGTTGCAGTCCCTCAGTGGATTTGGTGGCGAATTACAAGACATGGACAAAATGAACAATATGTCCTTGATTAAAGATTGGGGAGATGGACAAGAGACGATGGAGCAGCGTCATGCAGTAATGAAGCCTGTTGGTTTGAACAAATGGGAGCATCCTATATCCTATTGTGAACATGTTGGTCCTTTCACAGCCTTGGTATTTCCAACCTGAGAAAAAACTGAAGACATGGGAAATACATTGAAGTATTGAAACAGCTTGGTGAGGTTGCAATGAAACAATGGCTCTGTATTGTCTCTTCCACAAATACATCATCTCCAGTTTCTTTTTCTAAAAATATTTTATTGCAAGCAAAAACAATATAACAATAAAACAAACAAATACAATACATTTCTATGTACCAAAAACAAATTAGGGAAAACAATCTCACTCAGCTACAAATGTAACTAACTACAAGTAACTACTAAAAAAACAAGTTAAGGAAAATTTGAATAACGCTAGCGGAATTATGATTTCCAACTTACCTGTCTCTGGTTCTTTTATATTAAATGATTTTACTCCTCTCTTTCTGTTCAGACATTATCACATACCTTAGCAATAATTTTAAAGGCAAGCACAAGAAAAACACATTGAAAATGTGCCTTGATATTATGATGTTCCAGTATTATATCTTTTTTTTTAAGGACTTACCATATATACTCAACTATAAGTTGACCTCATGTATAAGTTGAGGGCAGGTTTTGGGGCCAAAATTATTTATTTTGATATGACCCATGGATAAGTCAAGGGCAAAACATATGGGCATGTAACAAAGGATGATGAAACAAAGGAAAACGATGAACTTACAAAATTCCAGCAGGCGTAACTGCTCATGCTCATACTAAAGGCTGGATGGATGAGAGAATAGAGTCAATGCTTCCAGGACAGATTACACTCTTGCCTTTCACCAGAGCATGGTTCCTTTTCAATAAGAGTTAAAGTGACGTACTTCCATTGACCCATGGATAAGTTGACTCAGGTCTTTTGGGTAAATTTTTGGCATACATTTTCTTGCATCTATCACCTAGATCAGGGTGTGGCATCCAAGCTGCTTGCAGCCCCCCAGGATCATTTTTGCAAGCACTCTAGAGAGTCAAAAAATTTTCTGGGTTTGTCTCAAAATGGCCTTCACAGGCCTCCCAAAAAGTCTTTTGAACCAAAACACCTCTAGAGGCCCAGAAAGGTCCAAACGCATGATGAGAATGGTCCCTTCTCCCTTCGAAGGTGTTTGGGATGGGCAAAAAAAATCTTTTTTTTTTCTTTTTTTTTTTCAGATGCAGGAGTGATAAGGAGTGTGACTTTCCAAGGTCTGTGGGTTGGGGTATTAATGTGGCCCCCAGACCTTCCTCAGTTGCCCACCTCTGACCTAGACTGAGGAAGAATATATATGTACATGCCTTGCATTGAGATTAGGGACTGTCAAATGGGCACATCAGGGTTTGTTTATTTATTTTCATTCTTTGTTTTCTGCCTTTCTGGATACACAGATCCTTCCAAAGCAGCTAAGGAATCACCCCAGAATACATTAATAAAATCACAATTTTAAAAATATCAAAACATAATATGTCACCAGGATTTATCCAACTAAACAGCTACTGGTGGATGGCACAGTGAGGGGCATCCCAGCTGGAGGGCCACTCAGATTTTCTTTGTCTGACTTACCATCTCTTTTTCTGTTAGTCTTCTCCCAACACCAATCCAAATGTGAACATGCTCCCGTAAAACACTAGTGACACTGAGTTGTGCGACTCACATTTGGGTGATGATGATCTGCGCTAAAGTGGGTTATACTAATGGTGCTCAGGGGTCAGCCCTACCATTAGGCAAAGTGAAGCAGCTGCCTCAAGCAGCAGAGGTTGTGGGGGGAGCAGTTGCAGGCTCCAGGCTATTCCTATTGAATGCTTTATTCCCCTTTGAAAAAAGATCTCTGATTGTCACACACCCTCTGCTAGGCTAGCTAAACTAGCCTTAGCGAGCTCAGGTGTGGTAGAAGATGTTATTCCTTTGCCATTGTGTTGCATTGTGTCCTTTGCCTCAAGTACCAAAATGGCTGTCTTCAGGCCATAAAACCAGCAGGATCCACAGTAGCAAGGTAGTTAATTTCTGCACAGCATCCAGCAAGATCAGGCATTGTACCATTTGTAAGATGACGTCTAGAGTGGAGAAGGTAGACTGAGAGAGAGATAGAAAATTATTTGTCCCTCATAATGCTTAGAGTTAGGATCAGCCAATGAGATTGATTTAGGACAGATTCCCCACCATTGCTACATTTTAAAAATATTTTTAAAGCATATTTTTAAACTTTTTCACACAGTGCATAATTAATATATGGAATTTGTTGCCACAGGATGTGGTGATGGCCACAGACTCTGATGGCTTTCAGGAAGGATTCTGACACATTTATGGAGGAAGAAACATCTCTCACATAATGGCTAAATGGACACATCTGATGAAGCTTTTATTGTCCAGTTGCCCAGTTTCATTCATAATATTTTACAAGGGAGTTGAGACATCATTAGAGTCCACTCACAACGTTCCCTTATCTTCCCTATCCCTGTTCTCTCTTTTTTGCTCTTTCTAGAGCTCAGAAAAGTTACTCTCTCTCTCTCTCTCTCTTTGGATTGTAACTCAGAAGCCCCAAACTACTGCTGGCTCTTTTCTCAAAAACCCATGATAGAGGAAAAGATGGAATAGCTACACAATTTATTTTTGACTGGTAGTTCTGGGAGTCTTTTTTTTTTTTTCTGGAAAGACTAAAGGGTCAGAAGCAGTATATATTGTATGTTAAAAGAGGGAAGAGTTGAAAAAAGCAGGGAGATGGCTGCTGCTTCCATGCCCTATTGTTAGGTTTCTGAGGGCACCTAGTTGATGGCAGTGGCGTCACTAGAGGTGTAACAAGGGGTGCAGTTTGGACCAGGTGACACCCCAGATGAGGGGTGACATCTAGTCGGGTCCTCCTCCCACTGCACCCCACCTGGCTTGATGTGACAATGTAGACCTCCTCACAAGGAGACCTCCACCACCACAGCAAAAGAGATGGACCAGTGTGCCCTTTTGCCCACCATCACATCACCTCCCAGCATGAACTGGGTGATACCAGGGATGGAGATGGCAGCTGGCAGCTCCTCACACTGGGTGACACCATGGATACCACTGGTTGATGGAACTCAATTGGAACATTTCTACTAGGGTTGCCAAAGTGAAAAATTGAGAGAACACCCAGTACTGGTTGTGCAGAAGAAGCAGGTTACAGCAGGTGTTGCTTGTCACGTTGCTTCTAAGGTGTTGCTTCTAAGGTACAGGAGTCCTCTCCAGTTTTCATTCTGGCAGCCCTAGTATGTACCATTGCTCTGATCTAGCTGGGCCCTCCATAGGTATGAGAGAACCCTTGCTGTGTACATCCCAACTCTGCTAAATTAACTGCCTTCTAAAAGTATTCCTTTGTTCAAGAACCCTAAAGTCCTGAAGATGGCATTGGTGGTGCCACTCCTCCCCCCCCCCCCCCCCCC